>CM056389.1:1816148-1871148 GCA_029718625.1 Synaphobranchus kaupii | reverse complement strand
GTCAGTAGTGATACTCACAGTGGATACAGACAGCTGTGATAACGGTCAGTAGTGGTACTCACAGTGGATACAGACAGCTGTGATAATGGTCAGTAGTGATACTCGCAGTGGATACAGACAGCTGTGATAATGGTCAGTAGTGATACTCGCAGTGGATATAGACAGCTGTGATAACGGTCAGTAGTGATACTCACAGAGGATACAGACAGCTGTGATAGTGGTCAGTCGTGATACAGTGGATAGACAGCTGTAATAACAGTCAGTAGTGATACTCACAGTGGATACAGACAGCTGTGATAATGGTCAGTAGTGATACTCCCAATGGATATAGACAGCTGTGACAATGGTCAGTAGTGATACTCACAGAGGATACAGAGAGCTGTGATAATGGTCAGTAGCGATACTCACAGTGGATACAGACAGCTGAGATAGTGGTCAGTCGTGATACAGTGGATAGACAGCTGTAATAACAGTCAGTAGTGATACTCACAGTGGATACAGACAGCTGTGAGAATGGTCAGTAGTGATACTCGCAATGGATATAGACAGCTGTGACAATGGTCAGTAGTGATACTCACAGTGGATACAGACAGCTGTGATAATGGTCAGTAGTGATACTCGCAGTGGATACAGACAGCTGTGATAATGGTCAGTAGTGATACTCGCAATGGATATAGACAGCTGTGACAATGGTCAGTAGTGGTACTCGCAGTGGATACAGACAGCTGTGATAACAGTCAGTAGTGATACTCACAGTGGATACAGACAGCTGTGATAACGGTCAGTAGTGATACTCACAGTGGATATAGACAGCTGTGACAATGGTCAGTAGTGATGCTCACAGTGGATACAGACAGCTGTGATAACGGTCAGTAGTGATACTCGCAGTGGATATACAGCTGTGACAATGGTCAGTAGTGATACTCGCAGTGGATATAGACAGCTGTGACAATGGTCAGTTGTGATGCTCACAGTGGATACAGACAGCTGTGATAACGGTCAGTAGCGATACTCACAGAGGATACAGACAGCTGTGATAATGGTCAGTAGCGATACTCACAGTGGATACAGACAGCTGTGATAGTGGTCAGTCGTGATACAGTGGATACAGACAGCTGTGATAACAGTCAGTAGTGATACTCACAGTGGATACAGACAGCTGTGATAACGGTCAGTAGTGATACTCACAGTGGATACAGACAGCTGTGATAGTGGTCAGTCGTGATACAGTGGATACAGACATCTGTGATAATGGTCAGTAGTGATACTCACAGTGGATACAGACAGCTGTGATAACGGTCAGTAGTGATACTCACAGTGGATACAGACAGCTGTGATGACGGTCAGTAGTGATACTCACAGTGGATGCAGACAGCTGTGATAACGGTCAGTAGTAGAACACACAGCAGCCCCAGACACACTGCAATCAGTTTGTAGAGTCTTGCTCCTGCAGATTCAGATACACACAGACCACTCCATCAGAAGCTAAGCAGGGCTGGGATTGGTTAGTACTGAAGCTAAGCAGGGCTGGGATTGGTTAGTACTGAAGCTAAGCAGGGCTGTAATCCAATGGGGAAACTGTCATCCTGTAAACCAAGACTCACTTTGGTCAGATAAGTCCTATGGCACTTTTCTAAAGAGTACTGGTGACCTGGACTTATTCGTACAGGCGTGTGGGTCCAGTTATATGAACACGTAGGAAACATGCTATTGCATTAAGCATCTTCTGCGAGGCATATGGGTCTGTGTTTGTCATAACTTGGCACCATTTTGATATCAATAATTGGCAATATGTTGTTGACAATACGTCAAATCATAATCATTGGGAGCATAAATATTTATCTTTGATATAGTCATAACTATACAGAGTATTAATATTAATGTTAGATATAGTCACAACCACAGGGAATAAAGATACATCTGAAATGCTGTCATGTTCACCACAGAATTACAGAAGTTACAAGCAGCACAATTTAGCCACTGACATGCAACTTCCTCTAAAAAAAATTTTCTTGAAATATTATATAGGCCAAGGTTATTGTTCCCTGCTGAGTTGTCATTTGTGCAGCGTATTTCAGGTTTTTAACATCAGCATATTCCAGTGCTGACAACAAAAACAACAGGAAATCACAGCATTGAGTCCTGGCTCCAGATTACTGGCAGAGTTGGGGGGTTTTCCTCCAGAAACAGGAGAAATGCTGATTAAGGTCCTTTCAGAGGCTCTTTATGTGTGAATCCCCTGCATGACTTTACTGCTGTTACCATGGTGGGCCGCAGCACGCTAACCACACGCTAACAACTGAAATAAAGTTTACCTGTTACCTGAGTCCCTGTGGCTGTGGTTTTTAAAGCAGTCAATCATTAAAGAAAATGTGATTTGTCAGCACATTTTAAATATTATTGGCACAATATAATTTCTACACATGCTTATTTATAATATTTGTAATATTTATTATTTATTAGTAAGGGGCTCACACAGTATGTGCTGGGGGGGTCAATGCCACTCCTGAATGATCCAAATTCTTCCGACAACTTTCCAGCGTCCTGTTCTGTCCCGCCCCGTACCGTCCCGTCCCGTCCCGTCATGTTTCCCAGTGATGTGTGAAAGGAAGCAGTGTCAGGGTGCAGTAGGGACTCAAAGCGCACACAGCGCGTCAAAAATAAACCCAAGTTTATTGAGGCAGAAAAACCAAGACAACAGGCGTAATCGTAGTCAGGAAGGCAGAGGTCAAAAACCAGGAAGACCCGGCAAAAGTACAGAATCGTAATCCAAGGACAAAAACAGGAAACAGACAAAAGATCAGGAACACAGGTGGTACAAACAGGTAACTGGGAAAAAGTGCTTGTAGCGAAACAGAGACAAAAATCAACTGAGACAAACTCGCACTGAACACAAGACAGAGTGGAACTTAAATACACAGAACTAATGAGCAAACGAGAGACAGGTGAACAGCAGGGCAGGTGAGGCGCATAAGTAATCAGGAGCTGACACGTAAGGCGGGGCGGACGCAATGGGGAAGTAAACACAAGAGCACATGGCTGGGAGACGGCAAATGAAAACAAAAACACACAAACAAAAACGAACATGACGAAACGAACATGACGAAACAGACGAACAGAAAAACACATCACAGACTCAAGTACTGACAGTAACCCTCCCCCCCTTACGATCGCCACCTGGCGTCCAGCAAGCATCCCAGGATGCTGCCCGTGAAAATCAGTGATGAGTGAGGGGTCGAGAATGGCCGGAACCCAACAGCGCTCCTCAGGCCCGTACTCCTCCCCGTCGGCTAGATACTGGAAGCCACGCCCCTGACGTCAAACCCCCAACAGACGGCGCGCGGTGTACGCCTCCGATCCCTCGATGAGCCAAGGGGGAGGGGGGGGTTTGGGATGGTGTGTATTTATGGAAATAAGCTGAATATGCCTAATATTCAACCCTAACCCTAACCACTGCTGTTCTGCCATTATGGAACATAGCTTTGTCATCACTGCTTGGTTCTCTTGCAGGTATATTATATATATTAAATCTTTTTGAGAATATATTAGTAGTGAAACAGAGATGGATTCCTCAGCTGGATATGAGGCTTTGGGCCCCGCAGACACCACTTTATATTATGTTTATTTAACACATCTTTCAGATTACAGATGTACACACCTCAGGCCAGAGGCTCATGTATATTATATCAATGAGACGGGTGACAAATGAAAGGACAAACATGAATAAATGAAACATAGCGAAAACAGACGCTTCCATACAGGTGTAGAAACATAGCAAAAACAGACGCTTCCATACAGGTGTAGAAACATAGCGAAAGCAGACGCTTCCATACAGGTGTAGAAACATAGCGAAAGCAGACGCTTCCATACAGGTGTAGAAACATAGTGAAAGCAGACGCTTCCATACAGGTGTACTGCATGATACAATTAAGCAGTTAACATCCTATCATGCTCTGGGGCATGTATAAAAATGCTGAGCAGGACCAGTTAACCTCAATTTTTGATCAAGCTGGCAAGAGGAAAAGATCTAAGTGACTTTAAAAGAGGGTTCATTATTGGGGCACGGATGGCAGGAGCTTCAGTCACAAAGACTGCTCAACTGGCTAGTGTTTCAATAGGAACAGTGATTAAAGTGCCGTGTTCATTTAGATCTATGGGAAAGACCTCAGTAAATAGGGTTGGAGATTGTGGTCGAAAGCGTGATGCTTGTGCATTAGTGCGATAGGTAAGGAGAAACTGAAGTTGTTGTTGTTCACTAGGTCCCATACTCCAATATCAGATTGTGTTCTTGGGTGGGATGGTGGTGCAGGGAATAGCACTGGCACAGTTATTTCTTTCACTTCCCTCCTTGAATTTGCCACACGGACACGTGAGCATATACTGCAGATCCTATTTTGGGATTTGCAGTATACGACAGAGGAAGTGAAACAGCATCTCCGAACATATCAGTACAATCAGGTGTCGCAATACTAGCTACCCTGTGGCTGAGCGTACTGTTTAATTTAATCACCCTCTCATCCCGAAAATATACGGCTATTAAAAAAATTACGTTATCCAAAAAAAGGGGGTGATATTGATAGAGCTCTATTAAAAAGAGAAGCATTTTGGGTTTCATATTTTAAAACATTGAGTCCTTTTGGTCTTAATATTGAATTTGGCCATTTATTTAACAAAAACATTTAAAATATTAAAAAGATTTATCTAAAGTGTTCCCCCTTGTTTATTATGCAAGTGATATATGCTGCAAATTAATTTACTTATTTAATGAATTGAGAATTATTGGAATCCTCAAAAAAATCACACGCATAAATTAAGACTCTTTACCTAATGTATTTATTTACATTGTGATATGCATTATCGAGTGCATTTGTAAATTGACATATTTATTAACATTAAGATATTTATTATAGAGTGTATTTGTATAAAAATGTGTTTGTAAATTGATTAATATGATTATCTGTCCTCACGTTGTGGAGTATATGTGGAAGTGAAAGACATGGTCTGTTACACCCTGGTGATGGGGGTTAATAAATCACGGCATATGCAGAGTGAGTGTGCAACTTTTTTCTTAAATTATTTTATTTATTTATTTATTTTTAAATCGACATTGTTACCCATTCTATATCACAGTACATACATGCTGTTCCTACTTACAGGCCTTGGACAGAGTTTACCATAGAGAATTACGTTTAATCACAAATACCAAATCACTGACTAACCACTGTCATCTCTGAGTATACGTGGCTTTGGATAAAAGCTTCTGCCGAATTAATGTAATGTAATGTAATGATCTGGTTTAAGTTCACTAAAGCCAGGTAGGTCCATTCACTAGTATCTGTTAATTTATAAAGACATTACAGGAATGCTCCCTGCTTACTTGAGCTGTACAAACAGCTATCAGCTCTGTTTCAGCAATGTGATGCATCTTACTCTACCTTACTTTACCCTCAACCTAGTACAGAGCTGGGGAAAGCAGCTTTTAAGTACTTTCCACCCAAAAGCTGGAAAAATTGGCAGAGTTAAATTTATACCATTGTCAAATTTAAAAGTTTTATTTTATAATATTAAAAGTGAGGAGTGTAGGCGACCTGCTTTTAATCTTGATTACCCATTGTATAGATACATAGTATAGATATGTAGTATAGATACGCAGTATAAATACATAGTATAGATACGCAGTATAGAGTAAAGAGAGTCTTTTGATATTGTTGGGTCACAGACATCAGGAAGTCATGGCATGCAAATGATATGCAACCAAACATTAAAAATGATTACTTTATTCTACATTAAACTGTTAAACTGTCCAATATTTTTTCATGCCCGAAAATGGGGGGCGGGGGGCATTTTTTGTTGTTAAATAACAAAAAATGTCACTGTCCAATGAATTATGGTGCTCACTGTATACCAGGTTCCCCTTAAAAAAGAGATGCCAATCTCAATAGTGTTTTCCTGGTTAAATACAGGATAAATACAAAATCAAATAAAAGGGCTATGGAGCAGTTCACTGTTTTTCGGTTACACCTGACATGCAGGTGTGGCTTGTGTAGATTGTTTTATTTGGTTAATAACAGAATTAATAATTGGCTCAGCACCCTTTCTCTGGTAAGACAGATGGTAGTGCTGGCAGTGGATGGATAGGCTACGGCAGTGGTCGTAAGATAGAGTGCGGGGCAGTAGGTAACTGTAGGCTACCTTTCATTCCGAAGTCCAGCATGCGCGACCCCCGGCTGTGGCGATGACTGAATTCCAGGCTTGTGGAGTCCATGAAGTCACTCATCGGGTGGTTTTTCACGGACCGCTTCTGACTGACAGACGCGTCTGCAGCAGTGCGGTTTAGATCCTCAGTGCACGCGGACGAGTCTCGCTACTTCAGACTTTTCGTGGAGTTTGTTGTGTTCTAGCAGGCAAGTTCGCGTTAGACAGATTACTATCGCGTGTGTCGATAAATGGCTCGGTATTGTTTATGCTTGGTAAAAGTCTATTGCCGTTCTTCCCCCGTTGCCAATTTTGTCAGTCACATCTCCGCCCCATATTATAAGACGCATGCGACGTCATTAATATCAGCATTAACGTGCTGTTGTTTTAGGGAAAGGGGTTAGCCTATGAACTGTCGGAAATACTTTGAAATACAAAGTTATTTCAAGTTGGGCTGTAGACCCACATATTTATTGAAATATTATAGGCTACTGAGTCCAAAAAATTCGGTTTTGTTGTTCTTGTTTTTATTACTATTAAATTGAAACAAAATGACGATATGGAATGAGATTGAGCGCGTTGTCCATTTGCAGGTTATACGAAGCATGTGCATTAACAATGCCGCGATGTCCCCGCAGGAATAACACTGTTCACGCAGATACCCAGCTAACAAAATTAGGTCCCTGGGACGTTCCCTGAACCTCTCAAAATGGCATCAGGACGTCGCCTTGACATCTTTTTGTAGGGTTTTCTAAACGTTCCCGGGACGTTCTAGTAACGTCCCCCAGACATTCATTACATGACGTTATATGGTTTTATATTATATTATTTATATTATACACACGCGCACACATATATTTGTTACGTCTATGCATATGGCTGAAAAACTGATCCAGGGTCAGGTAGGTGAGAAGTATTTTGCCTTTCATTGGAGACAGGTGTATTTGCCTCTTCTAGCAGTGTTTATGCGGCTTCTTATTTCCCAATCAAAATTGATTGAAACTTTTATTTTAACAGGGAAAACACACTGCGACATGCCCAAACAATAATACACTTATCAACGTTTTTAGAAAACTGGCTATAAAGAAAAGGGGGTGACTAATCACTAAACTACTAAAACTATGCAAAACGTAACTACCCGCTTCAGAAATTAATTGCATATTTGTAAGTTGCCCTGCATGACGGAGATAACGTCGTTTTAATGATAATTAGACTAGCTTGCTCGCTCGCGAGTACCGAGGCTAATGACGAAATTACAGCGTCAAGGTGGCAAGTCCTACTGACCTACTTCATAGTTTTTTAACGGATATATAACATAAAAAGTAAGTAAGTGTTGTTTAATCGTGGTTTCATCATTATAACAGTGTCTCCCTGAGTGATATCATTCACCGTAACCGAACTGGGGCAGGGGATGCGGTGCTTTTCATGACAAGTTGTATTCGGAATGTCGGAAGATGCGACGTTGATTGATTGCTTGAGACAAAACCATTTGGAAAATGGGAGGGGGGGGGGGTACTTTTTAAATTGATAAGGTGTATTTTCTCGTGGATACTACGATACCTTTCCCTCTTTATATTTGATAGAATTTCAATAACAAATAAAGAAAAAATAAAATACAATTAACATCAGCCAAAAACAGGGCACTTTTTGACTCTGAGGGCAAAAGGGCAGGGGCTCAAGCCC
Source organism: Synaphobranchus kaupii (assembly GCA_029718625.1). NCBI lineage: Eukaryota > Metazoa > Chordata > Actinopteri > Anguilliformes > Synaphobranchidae > Synaphobranchus > Synaphobranchus kaupii. The sequence continues at coordinate 1,863,270 of CM056389.1, read as the reverse complement.
CCATTGGGCCCTATCTGTGCACGTGCCTGTTTTTAGGACATCCCTAGGGAACGGTACATAACTTGGGGGGACTAAAAGGGGACCTCCCTGGGACGCCCATTGTTTCCTGGGTAATTTTGTCATTATTACCCCACCTGTGCACTTCCAAGCACCAAACCTGGGGTTTAATTTCTATGAGGGAACAGTCAAAGTATTAAATCTGTTATTTTATTATGATATACACTACTCACAAAAAGTTAGGGATATTCGGCTTTCGGGTGAAATTTCAGGATGAACCGAAAATGCACTATAACCTTTACAGGTGAAATTAATTTGACCTTCTCTAAACTTTTGAATGCACATGTCCAACTATTCAATGTTTCAGTACTTTTTGCACAACTTGCTGTTCTCTAACAAGGAGCTGAACGGCAAAATTCACAACAGGTGTTTGATCCATGAATCGACCAATAAATTTCCTGGTTCAATTAGAATTGGTATTTAAACAGTCCTCTTCATCATGCTGTTCACATTTTGACATCATGAGACCAAGACGACACCTAACAATTGATCAACAGTACCTCGCCATTGCGAGGCTTCAAACAGGATGTTCTCAGAGGGAAGTGGCCACTGAGCTTAGAGTGTCACAGAGTGTCATCAGCAGGTTGCAACAGAGATACAGAGAGACTGGAAGAGTCACAGAAAGGCATAGAAGTGGACGTCCTTTGGCCACATCCCACACTGATGACCGCTTCATTGTGAACAGTGCCCTGCGGAACCGGATGATGAATGCCACTCCACTCCGGGCACATTTAAGGGAGGTGAGAGGCATCCAAGTGTCACGTCAGACCATTCGAAACCGTTTACATCAGCGTGGTCTGCATGCTAGACGACCTGCAAGGGTACCTGACCACACCACCAGGCACAGGCGTCATCGTCTTGCATGGGCCAGGGAGCATTTACGCTGGACGAGGGACCAGTGGGCCTCAGTGCTGTTCTCTGATGAAAGTCGATTCACGTTGAGCAGAAATGATGGCCGCCAACGATGTTGGAGACGTCAAGGAGAGCGCTATGCATCAGCCACTGTTGTCACCAGACGACCCTTTGGTGGTGGCGGTGTTACAGTGTGGGCAGGTGTGTCTAGTCAATACAGAACTGCCCTACACTTTGTGAATGGTACAGTGACAAGCCCATACTACCTGAATAACATCATTAATCCAGTCATTGTGCCCCTGCATGAACAACACAGGCCTAATTTCATCTTCATGGACAACAATGCTCCAGCTCATTGAGGTCGCATCATTAGGGAAAGGCTGCTGGAGACTGGGGTACCTCAAATGGAGTGGCCTGCACTTTCTCCAGACCTGAATCCCATAGAAAACCTATGGGATCAGCTGACTCACCATGTAGAGGCTCGTAACTCTGTACCCCAGAACCTCAATGACCTGAGGGCCGCCCTTCAAGAAGAGTGGGATGCCATGCCTCAGCAGACAATAAGTCGACTTGTGAACAGCATGAGACGTCGTTGTCAAGCTGTAATTGATGCTCATGGGCACATGACAAGTTATTGAGACATTGACATTTTTGTTGTGGTATACCCACCACTGTTGTTGGCTTTTGTTTCAATAAATTGTTTGAGATGAGGAAATCACCATTGCATGCTTCTACTTAAATGCCCTACTTTCATGATACGTATAATATCACTGTAGCGTGAACTTACATTTTCCATAAATTTCACCCGAAAGCCAAATATCCCTAACTTTTTGTGAGTAGTGTATATAGTGCCTTGCGAAAGTATTCACCCCCCTAGGCATTTTTCCTATTTTGTTGCAGTACAACCTGTAATTTAAATAGATTTTTATTTGGATTTTATGTAATGGACCAACACAAAATAGTCCAAATAGGTGAAGTGAAATGAAAAAAAAAACTTGCTTTAAAAAATAAATAAAAAACTGAAAAGTGGTACGTGCACTCATTTTCCTATAAAACTCTATGGGGAAAAAGGTCAGGAGAAGAAACCCTTAAAGTGATCCATCCACATCTACTCCATATGTGGCCGCAGAGTGATGGTTTGGGGCTCGTTTGATACCTTAGACCCTTGATGACTTACTGCCATTTAGCCAGTCATGTGTTCCATACTGTACCAGCGTAATTTACATCTGAATCTAGTCTCACCCCCCAATTCCCATAGAGATCCATTCAAATGCAGAGAGGTTATAGTACCTGAAAATAAGATATCGAGTCTTTTGATGTTGATGGGTCACAGACTTCAGGAAGTAACAGCATGCAAAGGATATGCGACCAAATATTAAATATGATACTTTAAAAATACATTAAAGGAAAGGGGGTGAATACATATGCACGTACCACTTTTCAGTTTTTTTATTTTATTTCCTATATACACCACAAAGCAAGTTTTTTTTTTCATTTCACTTGACCTATTTGGACTATTTTGTGTAAGGCCATTACATAAAATCCAAATAAAAATCAATTTAAATTACAGGTTGTAATGCAACAAAATAGGAAAAATGCCAAGGGGGGTGAATACTTTCGCAAGGCACTGTACACTTAGGCTATTATGGTAAAACACTTAAAAACTACTCTATATAAAGATTTCATTACTTTACACTCAGCTAACTATTGTTGGCTCCATCATAAACTTCCTCCAGCACTGTAAACAAAAACATGCAGTGTTTTTACTCTGGTTTGTAACTGTTCTTTGAAGATTTGGTGACTCGCATAGTCTCTGGGAAGTTATGTAACATTACTGGAATAATGGAAATGCCGTTCCTGAAGATCACATCCTGCACATCCGTATGAGTGAGACTGAACCACAGAACTATATATAGTGAACAGGACTGAACAGCAAAGACCCTCGCCACTCAGTATCACTGCACTGTTGTACCAACTTTCGTTTTTTCACTGTAAATAAACGTTAACCCTCCTTTTCCGCAGCTTGTTGTAAACACAAGCCTGTATTGAGCTGAAGCGTCTGACTTGCGTTCCTAGGGCCACATGTATACAGTGCTGAGCAGAAAAATGCCCTCAGAAAGCCAGTTTCCACGCAGAAATTCAGATGTATAATATACACGTGCTGTGAGAATATGCGTACCTCTGCACACAATGGACACCATACATACGCAATGTTTGGAGTGATATGGCGACACCATGACAGAAAGGCACAGGTAGAAAATGCAAAAAGCCTACTAACTGATATCTTACTTCCGCTATCCACTGACACTCTTAATGTGTGCACGTGTCTTTAACACTCCCGGTCATGTCTTGTCTATTCGTTTGCATGCTTAGTCCAGTCTTCCGTGTTCCCTCACTATTCTATCATTAACCCCTTTCACACATGCAGCCTTATCCGTAAATTTTCCGGAACATTGCCAGATAGGGGTCATGTGTGAATAAGAGCCGAAGTCGAAATTCCGGAATATCCGCGCCGGCAATTTGCCGGCAAAAGACCTAGTGAGGTTTCCGTAAAAGTTCCGTATCGATGTGACGTGTGAACAAAGCCAGAACATTACCAGATCAATCACGCATGCCATGGGGTCGCTCCCGTACCCACATTCGTCTCGCCGAGCCCCGAGCCACGAGACTCGTACAGCCTCCAGCCGCCACAGGCGACGTCTCCGGCTTTGAGCCAAGCTAAAGCGGAGTTGTTCCCGACTTATCCTGATTTTTTCGTTAAGTTTTTGTTTACGAATGGTGTTTCATGATTGGAACAGATGTAGCCTATTATTGCCAGCGTTTGCCTCGAAAATGTATAAATTAACAAGAGTAACTGTAGTACAACTGCACACTCTGTCACTTCATGACCCGCCATTTTTTCAGTAGTAGGCTAAGTAAACAATCCTAGCAACATAGGGTAGAGCGTTGGTTGTATGAACGCTACCAATAGAGTACTCAAGTGACTACGTCACGCTGGTTTCGGAAGTAAATTCCCCATTCATTTAGAGCATAGACTCTAACTAAAGCTTACTTTTAAACCATTTCTACTGATTATATCTTACCGTCAATTTCCCGGATTGTTCAATATAACGCCCGTTCGCAAACTATGTCGTTTTTCTGGACCAGCTTCGAGTATATTTTACGTTTCAGTATTTTCTTGTGATTATATCAGCGCTGGAACTGTTTAAAAACTCGATGTCCCATAATTCCCTACGAACGTGCAGCCTTGTCTCCAGACGTTGTCAGATAACGTTAGCCAGCAGTAGCACATAGCTCCGTTTTTAAACACTTTTTTTCTAACCTTAGCTAGCTAGCTTGAAGGACTAAAAGCTAGAATTGCTTTATGTGGTTAACCGTAGCACAGTTTCTGACCTTGTCGGGCGGGCTTTTCTACTTAGCAAGCTAACGTTCGCCCATCTTCAGCTGCAGTACTCCCATCTGCCCAAGAATGTCCAGACAGACGAGATGATATCTTATTGGTCAAGAACCACCTGTGCATTGCAGTACTGGATATGCAGTCCGTTAAAGTGGACTATAAGTCGAACTACAATGATTAATGCATTACTTAAAAAAATAAAAATTGGAACATGCGATATATGGTCTATATCTTTGTACCACACAGGCTAATCCAGGAACGTTTCGGCTCATTCTATAAATCAGATTTCAAGAAATAGTCGATAGTCTCCGAAGCCCATTCTATTCTTCCATAGGGAATGTACTTCCGAAACCAGACTCCGCCCACGACTGACATACTCACTTGAGTACTCTATACGGAACATTCCGGAATATTGCTGGATCAACTTTTCCGGTAATGTTCCGTATTGCATGTGTGAAAGAGGCTATTGTCTGCACCTGTGAGTCTTCCCTGTTACTCCTCCCACTCACACCTGAGTTAACTTCATAAAAACAGTTCACTTCATGAAAACAGAAACTTCAGTTTCAGTTAAAATGACTAAATTGATTTCTACCGGAGCAGAAAAGCTCCCTTGAGTGTTTTCTTAGTGATTTTTTTTTGAGAGAAGCCGGCTGCCAGTTGTATTTCTAGATCGAATGGAGTAGAGGGAATTGCTATTGGCTTCAATCTGAGCTTCTCTGGCACGTTAGCCAGGTATCCAGCAGTCCCCAGGCCTCTACCACACACACTAACAGCAGTCCCCAGGCCTCTACCACACACGCTTACAGCAGTCCCCAGGCCTCCACCACACATGCTAACAGCAGCCCCCAGGCCTCTACCACACATGCTTACCATCAACAAAACTGCACTCATGTTTGAATTATCTAAACACTTTTATTACAGTCATCTCAGTAATATTCACAATTTCCTGTTATGTTTACTCCATGTCTAAAACAATGCAGCTGTCCCTGTGACGATGACAATGAATACTCTTAATGAGTGTGACACAGCGCTGTGATATTCTGTGTACAAGCTGCAACTCACGCCATTTCTTCACAATAACTTCACAATAACTTGCTTTAGTTACTCAGACATTACACAAGACCAATGAACACTTTGCATTAGATTACATGTTCAGTTCAAAAAGAGATTTTAAAAAAATGACATTTTTAAAATGTAAGATCTGTTTTACACATTCCTGCTGACCGTTTCTTTTTAATCTCATGTCAGCAAGCACAAACAGCCCTGCATCTTCCTTGGAGAACTTCCAGGCAGTAGCAGAATCTGTGGAGACTTTGTGGAATGATGTTGGAATATTCAGGCAATGGGACACAATGACACAACCAGAGTGATCGCATATGTTAAGTTATAGAACCCTGGCAGTGTACAGTTAGGAAATATAACACTGACAGTGTTGAGTTGGGTTATAGAACACAGAGTGTACAGTTAGATTATAGAACAGAGACAGCAGAGTTGGGTTATAGAACACTGACAGGGTAGAGCTAGGAAATAGAACACAAACAGTAGAGTTATATTATAGAACACTAACAGTGTAGATTTAGATTATAGAACACTGGCAGTGTAGGGCTCAGAAATTGCACACAGATGGTGTAGATTCATGAAATGGGACAGAGAGAGAGACACACCAGGTTTGCAGCATAGAAGCAGATCTGCAATAGCACCATGCAGTCTCCTCGGTTGGAGTACACAGATGTGGGGTGGATGTAGGTCCAGTCGAAGTTTGTGAGCGGCAAGTCCCTCTGGCAGTGTGAGTTGCTGAGAGAGACCAGCGATCGTGCCAGTGAGTATTTTGCAGCACAGCTCACTGCTTCCATTGAGCGTACCGAGTCAAAATGCATCACAAACTGGGGCTCGTCCTGCAGTCAGAAACAGCCTGTCAGTCCTATATATACCACAAACAGCCTGTCACTCATATATACACTATACACAGCCTTTCACTCCTATATATACCACAAACAGCCTATCACTCATATATACACTATACACAGCCTATCACTCCTATATATACCACAAACAGCCTGTGACTCATATATACACTATACACAGCCTGTCATTCCTATATACACTACAAACAACCTGTCACTCATATCGGCACTATACACAGCCTGTTAGTCCTGTATACCACAAACAGCCTGTCACTCGTATATACACTATACACAGCCTGTCAGTCCTATATACACCACAAACAGCCTGTCACTCATACACTATGCACAGCCTGTTAGTCCTGTATACCACAAACAGCCTGTCACTCATATATACACAGCCTGTCAATACACCACAAACAGCCTATCACTCATATATACACTATACACAGCCTATCAGTCCTATATACACCACAAACAGCCTGTCACTCGTATATACACTATACACAGCCTGTCAGTCCTATATACACCACAAACAGCCTGTCACTCGTATATACACTATACACAGCCTGTCAGTCCTATATACACCACAAACAGCCTGTCACTCATATATACACTATACACAGCCTATGACTCCTATATATATACCACAAACAGCCTGTGACTCATATATACACTATACACAGCCTATCACTCCTATATATACCACAAACAACCTATGACTCATATATACACTATACACAGCCTGTCATTCCTATATACACTACAAACAACCTGTCACTCATATCTGCACTATACACAGCCTGTTAGTCCTGTATACCACAAACAGCCTGTCACTCGTATATACACTATACACAGCCTGTCAGTCCTATATACACCACAAACAGCCTATCACTCATATATACACTATACACAGCCTATCAGTCCTATATACATACACTATACACAGCCTGTCATTCCTATATACACTACAAACAACCTGTCACTCATATCTGCACTATACACAGCCTGTTAGTCCTGTATACCACAAACAGCCTGTCACTCGTATATACACTATACACAGCCTGTCAGTCCTATATACACCACAAACAGCCTATCACTCATATATACACTATACACAGCCTATCAGTCCTATATACACCACAAACAGCCTATCACTCATATATACACTATACACAGCCTATCAGTCCTATATACACCACAAACAGCCTATCACTCATATATACACTATACACAGCCTATCAGTCCTATATACACCACAAACAGCCCGTCAATCCCATATATATACCACAAACAGCCTGTCACTCATATATACACTATACACAGCCTGTCAGTCCTATATATACACCACAAACACCCTGTTAGTCATATTTACACTAGACACAGCCTGTCAGTCCTATACACACCACACACAGTCTGTCAGTCCTATACACACACACCACATAGTTATATTCAAACCAGACCTGGGCCAAATAATGATCTGAAATATCCAATATCCACAACAAAATACTCCTTTCCTATGAGAGTATGCTTTGGTCAGTAACTTGCTTCCTTGAAAATGATGTTCAGTGATGTTCTGTTCAAATTATATTGAAGCATTTCACGTTTGCATTTGACCCCAGTCTGACATTAGCACAAATGGATGTTGTGCACATAAAAATCCCAGTTTACCTAAACAAAATTTTTCCTCAAATTTTCCAGACCAAATAAATGGTCTAAGTAAGCAATTTAACAAATGGAAAGAGCTCTTTACCTTCCTGTCTGAACAAAATCAACCGTTTTTATGCCAGTGACACTGTCCACCCACTGTGGGGTTTGATTGAGCTCAGATTTCTGCACAAAATCTAATTGGGAAAATGCATCTGTGCAGTAAATTTACTCTAAATTTCTCATGGAAACATCGCTACTGAGCTGAAAGTGATACAATATTGATTTTCATAGAAACGGAAACCCTGCGAGTGAGCCAGTCTAACACACGGCTTTCCTGCTCTTTCTATCGCGAGTGAGCCAGTCTCCACCATAACACACGGCTTTCCTGCTCTTTCTATCGCAAGTGGACATGCTTATTTTCTTACTTTATTCATGTTAAAGCATTAAAAACTCTAATCAGATGCTTACTTCTTCAGGATCTCTTCCATCCAGTAAAATCAAGTCCTTCAGGAAGTGCTCTTCGGTCCTCTCAAACGTGTCCAGCCGATTGGATCTGAGGTTTTTCACCACAGAAATCTGCACCGCTTTCACTTTATTCACTGAGAATAACAAAATGTCCGTCATGCAACATCTGCATGCAGTTCCTAGCTGAACAGGCTAAACATGGTTTAAGCATTTACAGAAAAAAATTAGTTTGCATAACAATAATAATTATTAATATTAATAATAATAATAATAATAATTCACCTGATACACAAATAAAATGTCTCCCTGGGGCAGTTTCGACAATTTCAATAAACTCCTTGAGCTGTTGTCCCTCAGGGGTGAACAGGACCCTCTGCATCTCTTCTTTCAGTAGTGAGGACATTTATGTGAAGCTGCGAAGCCTGATCACTGTGTGAAGCAGTGCAGCAGAGCCCCAGCGCATTCATAAAGCCCCCTCCCCCTCTCTCTGTAAAACTGTAGCACACAGCAGGCTGGTCTCTCTGTAAAACCGTAGCACACAGCAGGCTGGTCTTTCTGTAAAACCGTAGCACACAGCAGGCTGGTCTCTCTGCAAGACTGTAGCACACAGCAGGCTGGTCTCTCTGTAAAACTGTAGCACACAGCAGGCTGGTCTCTCTGTAAAACTGTAGCACACAGCAGGCTGGTCTCTCTGTAAAACTGTAGCACACAGCAGGCTGGTCTCTCTGTAAAACTGTAGCACACAGCAGGCTGGTCTCTGTAAAACTGTAGCACACAGCAGGCTGGTCTCTCTGTAAAACTGTAGCACACAGCAGGTTGGTCTCTGTAAAACCGTAGCACACAGCAGGCTGGTCTCTCTGCAAGACTGTAGCACACAGCAGGCTGGTCTCTCTGTAAAACTGTAGCACACAGCAGGCTGGTCTCTCCTCTGTAAGACTGTAGCACACAGCAGGCTGGTCTCTCCTCTGTAAGACTGTAGCACACAGCAGGCTGGTCTCTCTGTAAAACTGTAGCACACAGCTGGCTGGTCTCTCTGTAAAACTGTAGCACACAGCAGGCTGGTCTCTCCTCTGTAAGACTGTAGCACACAGCTGGCAGGTCTCTCTGTAAAACTGGAGCACACAGCAGGCTGGTCTCTCTGTAAGACTGTAGCACACAGCAGGCTGGTCTCTGTAAAACTGTAGCACACAGCAGGCTGGTCTCTGTACGACTGTAGCACACAGCAGGCTGGTCTCTCTGTAAAACTGTAGCACACAGCAGGCTGGTCTCTCCTCTGTAAGACTGTAGCACACAGCAGGCTGGTCTCTCTGTAAAACTGTAGCACACAGCAGGCTGGTCTCTGTAAGACTGTAGCACACAGCAGGCTGGTCTCTGTAAAACTGTAGCACACAGCAGGCTGGTCTCTGTACGACTGTAGCACACAGCAGGCTGGTCTCTCTGTAAAACTGGAGCACACAGCAGGCTGGTCTCTCTGTAAGACTGTAGCACACAGCAGGCTGGTCTCTGTAAAACTGTAGCACACAGCAGGCTGGTCTCTGTACGACTGTAGCACACAGCAGGCTGGTCTCTCTGTAAAACTGTAGCACACAGCAGGCTGGTCTCTCTGTAAAACTGTAGCACACAGCAGGCTGGTCTCTGTAAGACTGTAGCACACAGCAGGCTGGTCTCTCTGTAAAACTGTAGCACACAGCAGGCTGGTCTCTGTAAGACTGTAGCACACAGCAGGCTGGTCTCTGTAAGACTGTAGCACACAGCTGGCTGGTCTCTCTGTAAAACTGTAGCACACAGCTGGCTGGTCTCTCTGTAAAACTGTAGCACACAGCAGGCTGGTCTCTCCTCTGTAAGACTGTAGCACACAGCAGGCTGGTCTCTGTAAAACTGTAGCACACAGCTGGCAGGTCTCTCTGTAAAACTGTAGCACACAGCAGGCTGGTCTCTGATGAGAAATTAGCTCCATAGGGAGGCTGTACTCCTCCCCCTAACATGATTTTCCTTAAACGGAGATATAATTGAGGCATCAATTAGACTCCATTATAATCACAGAATGCCTGGCGAAGTATTGATTTGTGGTGTGATCCATTAATGATTTAGTTCCATTAGATTTAAGGGAGTACAAGTATAAGTGATGGTAGTAAACTTCAGTACAGACATCAATCATCATAAAAATGTTTTGTCAGAATAGATTCTATGTCCATATTAAAAGGTTTTATCAGTACAATAGAAGTCCCACATTCAACGTTACTGGTTTGCCGACAAAGCTCAACCAATCACACTACAGACAGTTTTAGGACCTTCTCTATCATTGCTGTCTCTGATCCCTTTGGCCATACATAATAACACATAATAACATAATAAATCTGTAACACTTACAGAGCATTTAACCCATTAAGTGCAGCGGACGACACAAGTCAACAAAAATACCAACATTCTAAAGTTCCAAGGGTGACTTATGTGGACCAAAACTTTTTAAAATCCAATCAATATGCTATTACTAGCTAAATAAACCATGACATGATGCCCAAACATTATCTGTATGGCTGTAGGAGTGGGTACGATGACAAAAACATGAGGTACAAACACAACATGCCTAAATTATGCACATAGTCCAAGATAACATGTGGGCCGACTATTAATGTTGAGTTATATCTGAATGAACATTCTGTAATGAACTTGACGGATCGCTACAACAGGGCTGATTTATTTAAACAAACAAAAAACACAGTTTTGTGACAGTCAAGATTTAAATGAGCATCTCGCTTTAATATCTCGCTTAATATCTAGAAGTAGAAAGACAATATTGGTATCACCAGAAAGCTCTCCGCAAACTCAAAATGTGTTTCTGGGTCAAAGCAATTAAAAATGGTGGAGTAGGCACTGCGGTGGTGCAGCGGACAAAGATGAGTGTGAATCACATGTTGAATCTGGGCTGTTCTAGATGAGTCTGAATCGCATGTTGAATCGGTGCTGTTCTAGATGAGTCTGAATCGCATATTGAATCTGTGCAAAGATCAGTCTGAATCGCATGTTGAATCGGTGCTATTCTAGATGAGTCTGAATCGCATATTGAATCTGTGCAAAGATTACTCTGAATCGCATGTTAAATTTGTGCTCTTCTTCCAGCTCACAGGAATCTCAGTTCTGTTCTGAAGGACGCTGTCCCTGGTGCTGAAACATGCATTGATGACTGTTGTCACCAGGGGCCCTATCTTACACCCGGCGCAAAGCGGCGCTAACGCAAACGCAAGTGTCTTTGCTATCTTACACCCGGCGCTAGGTCCATAATAGCGCCTAACGCTTACACCGTCAAACTAGCATGTTTGACGGCGTAACTCTTGCGCCATCATTAGTGAACTGGGCGTGTTGGTCTTAAGATGAGGAGTGGCCAGGATTCTTTTTGGCGTATTGCTATCTTGAGCCAGCAGAAAGCGCTTGCGCTAGAACCACCACAAACCTGGTCTAAAGTCATGTCGCAGTTGTTTACATGCTATTTTAACGGCGCATATAAGTGCGTCTACATAGGCGTGTGCACAACGCGCATACCCTCCTGTCTGTTACACACAGGGGCGTGCACAGGCATGACTAAAATATCTAGATCACAATGTGAAATATTATTATTGTGTAGGCCATATCAAAAATGCATAATAATAAAAGGTTCCATAGGTCCACATACCTTTCCCTCAGCGAAGGGAAACAATGCCACATTACATTGCTCTCAGCCCACTCCATCAACATCCAGGCGATGTGCGATGGTACGGGACAATGGCTATCCATTAAAAAGGAGCTGATAACACCTATAGCTACCAAGCCTAATGCGCGAATTGTCTTTGCACCTAATGCGTGAATTGTCATTCAATGGAAAACTCGCGCACGGCAATAGACGGACATTTAAGTTCTGAAAATGCGCTTCAGATGTCATTACAATACAGCTCTGTTTATCTATGAATACAGCCTGTAAGTAAATAGAATGGTTTGTGACTGAAAAAAGTTCAAAACCTTGTCCAGTGAATATTGCATTTATTGTTTTTCAAATAGCCTAGGCTACAGCGAATTCGCTGTGCATAAGTTTTTTTTCGATAGCCTATGGTTAAAAAACGGAGATGTCACCATGTTAACTAAATTGTAACCTTAGCTATTCTTCGTCCTTCATATTTTTTTAAATTACAGTGACCAGGTTTCCATACTCTCACCGTTTAAAACCCAGCTGATTTCACCCGTTATTCCTTAACTGAACAAAACGATTTTAAAGAGAACTAAGCGTCTAATTAGAAACTAAAACAAATTTGCAGCACGTTACACAATTAATTCACAATTAATTTTAATGCCATTCTCTGCACGTGAGCTGCATGTTCTCAAGTCGCACGTTTCACGGTCTTCCTGGGAAAGTGGATTGTTTTAAAGGATTACGCTACGAGTAAAACAGGTTGGTCACATTTCCATAAACAGGACATTATTAAACAAGGGGAAATATGCGTGAACTTATGGGTTGCGAACCTGACAGCTTTATTGTAGGCTAGTGTCACCATTAAGGCAAAATAACGGTATGTATGTTATTAATCAATATTAGCCTACTATGCAGGTAGCCTAATGAACTTTGGATGAAGCTTGAACTTCGAGAATTCCATGAGAACAGCCTCTTGGAATTGATGTTTGACACTTTCGTTGCATAATCAAACAAAATTCGCTGAACAAGCAGGCTAATTTGGCGTTTTCTAAGGTGAGACTGAAGCCATTGATAGCTTATTCTCAGCTGTTGCAGGTCCTTTTAACGAAATTTAACCGCACATATTTTGTAAAATAACAGCCCTGTCTGGAATTACCGGGAACTCATAGGCTAATGGTTAGTCCGAATAATATTGATCATACTCCATTTAGCCTATTCCTTGATCACACTAAACACGCACGAGCATGTCTGTTTCGCCATCATAAGCAATCCGAAGGACTTATGTATGGACTGTGCAGTAATAGGTTATGTATGGACTGTGCAGTAATAGGTTATGTATGGACTGTGCAGTAATAGGTTATGTATGGACTGTGCAGTAATAGGTTATGTATGCATACATAACCTATTACTGCACAGCCCATACATAACCTATTACTGCAGTCCATACATAACCTATTACTGCACAGCCCATACATAACCTATTACTGCACAGTCCATACATAACCTATTACTGCACAGCCCATACATAACCTATTACTGCACAGCCCATACATAACCTATTACTGCACAGTCCATACATAACCTATTACTGCACAGTCCATACATAACCTATTACTGCACAGTCCATACATAACCTATTACTGCACAGTCCATACATAACCTATTACTGCACAGTCCATACATAACCTATTACTGCACAGTCCATACATAACCTATTACTGCACAGTCCATACATAACCTATTACTGCACAGCCCATACATAACCTATTACTGCACAGTCCATACATAACCTATTACTGCACAGCCCATACATAACCTATTACTGCACAGTCCATACATAACCTATTACTGCACAGTCCCTACATAACCTATTACTGCACAGCCCATACATAACCTATTACTGCACAGCCCATACATAACCTATTACTGCACAGCCCATACATAACCTATTACTGCACAGCCCATACATAACCTATTACTGCACAGTCCATACATAACCTATTACTGCAGTCCATACATAACCTATTACTGCACAGTCCATACATAACCTATTACTGCACAGTCCCTACATAACCTATTACTGCACAGTCCATACATAACCTATTACTGCACAGTCCATACATAACCTATTACTGCACAGTCCATACATAACCTATTACTGCAGTCCATACATAACCTATTACTGCACAGTCCATACATAACCTATTACTGCACAGTCCATACATAACCTATTACTGCACAGTCCATACATAACCTATTACTGCACAGTCCATACATAACCTATTACTGCACAGTCCATACATAACCTATTACTGCAGTCCATACATAACCTATTACTGCACAGTCCATACATAACCTATTACTGCACAGCCCATACATAACCTATTACTGCACAGTCCATACATAACCTATTACTGCACAGTCCATACATAACCTATTACTGCACAGTCCATACATAACCTATTACTGCAGTCCATACATAACCTATTACTGCACAGTCCATACATAACCTATTACTGCACAGTCCATACATAACCTATTACTGCACAGTCCATACATAACCTATTACTGCACAGTCCATACATAACCTATTACTGCACAGCCCATACATAACCTATTACTGCACAGTCCATACATAACCTATTACTGCACAGTCCATACATAACCTATTACTGCACAGTCCATACATAACCTATTACTGCAGTCCATACATAACCTATTACTGCACAGTCCATACATAACCTATTACTGCACAGCCCATACATAACCTATTACTGCACAGCCCATACATAACCTATTACTGCACAGTCCATACATAACCTATTACTGCACAGTCCATACATAACCTATTACTGCACAGTCCATACATAACCTATTACTGCACAGTCCATACATAACCTATTACTGCACAGTCCATACATAACCTATTACTGCACAGACCATACATAACCTATTACTGCACAGCCCATACATAACCTATTACTGCACAGTCCATACATAACCTATTACTGCACAGTCCATACATAACCTATTACTGCACAGTCCCTACATAACCTATTACTGCACAGTCCATACATAACCTATTACTGCACAGTCCATACATAACCTATTACTGCACAGTCCATACATAACCTATTACTGCACAGTCCATACATAACCTATTACTGCACAGCCCATACATAACCTATTACTGCACAGCCCATACATAACCTATTACTGCACAGTCCATACATAACCTATTACTGCACAGTCCATACATAACCTATTACTGCACAGTCCATACATAACCTATTACTGCACAGTCCATACATAACCTATTACTGCACAGTCCATACATAACCTATTACTGCACAGTCCATACATAACCTATTACAGCACAGTCCATACATAACCTATTACTGCACAGCCCATACATAACCTATTACTGCACAGCTATAAAAAATATTAGCAATTTAAGGTAAAATGTTTATTCCTCAGTTGTAGGGGTTAGGGGGGTTAGGGGGTTAGGGGGTTAGGGGGGGTTAGGGTTAGGGAACGTGAGGCAGACAGGGGTTAGGGGGTTAGGGGGGTTAGGGAACGTGAGGCAGACAGGGGTTAGGGGGGTTAGGGAACGTGAGGCAGACAGGGGTTAGGGGGGTTAGGGGGTTAGGGGGGTTAGGGAACGTGAGGCAGACAGGGTTTAGGGGGGTTAGGGGGGTTAAGGGGGTTAGGGGGGTTAGGGGGTTAGGGGGGTTAAGGGGGTTAGGGGGGTTAGGGAACGTGAGGCAGACAGGGTGCATTAGGACCATAATGTTTGTATGGAGCAGAGCCAAGATATTTTAATAATGTAAACCCTCAGGGATCCCACAGAGCTAATGCAGAAAAACCCCACTGCAGGGCTTCAGACAGGTAAACTCCAGCTGTGAGGCTTCATACAGGTAAACTCCAGCTGTGAGGCTTCATACAGGTAAACTCCAGCTGTTCGGCTTCAGACAGGTAAACTCCAGCTGTGAGGCTTCATACAGGTAAACTCCAGCTGTGAGGCTTCATACAGGTAAACTCCAGCTGTTCGGCTTCAGACAGGTAAACTCCAGCTGTTCGGCTTCAGACAGGTAAACTCCAGCTGTGAGGCTTCATACAGGTAAACTCCAGCTGTGAGGCTTCATACAGGTAAACTCCAGCTGTGAGGCTTCATACAGGTAAACTCCAGCTGTTCGGCTTCAGACAGGTAAACTCCAGCTGTTCGGCTTCAGACAGGTAAACTCCAGCTGTGAGGCTTCATACAGGTAAACTCCAGCTGTGAGGCTTCATACAGGTAAACTCCAGCTGTTCGGCTTCAGACAGGTAAACTCCAGCTGTTCGGCTTCAGACAGGTAAACTCCAGCTGTTCGGCTTCAGACAGGTAAACTCCAGCTGTGAGGCTTCATACAGGTAAACTCCAGCTGTTCGGCTTCAGACAGGTAAACTCCAGCTGTGAGGCTTTATACAGGTAAACTCCAGCTGTTCGGCTTCAGACAGGTAAACTCCAGCTGTTCGGCTTCAGACAGGTAAACTCCAGCTGTGAGGCTTCATACAGGTAAACTCCAGCTGTGAGGCTTCAGACAGGTAAACTCCAGCTTCAGACAGGTAAACTCCAGCTGTGAGGCTTCATACAGGTAAACTCCAGCTGTGAGGCTTCAGACGGGTAAACTCCAGCTGTGAGGCTTCAGACAGGTAAACTCCAGCTGTGAGGCTTCATACAGGTAAACTCCAGCTGTGAGGCTTCATACTGGTAAACTCCAGCTTCAGACAGGTAAACTCCAGCTGTGAGGCTTCATACAGGTAAACTCCAGCTGGGCGGCTTCAGACAGGTAAACACCAGGTGTAGGTAAAACAGCTAAATTCTGCATTTGTAAGATCTGAAGCAGGGAACGGCCACGCCTGTGATGCAGCCACACCCTCATCATAAATAACCTTGTTTCTAATTCCCATAATAAAGAGCAGCCATTTCCACAGCTGTGCTGCTCTGTGCCGCTGAACTGTGGGAGCTTAGAGTGTATCAGGAGCCTCATGAATAACACATTAAACTCTTTCCCCAGTGCTGCTGTCTGTTCCACTTCTGAAATGGAAAACTACCGGGATACAGCTCATTTCCCCACCCCCAGGAGTACTGCTCAGTGCTCATGAGCTTGAAGAAGTGCAAACGTATCTCTGAAAGTGTGTGTTTCTCAATCATGTTTGAAAGTGTGTGTGTTTCTCAATGACTATTTTATATGAGCTGTCAATCTGTCATCATATGGAGTACTCTAGATCATGTACACACATCAGCCTTTAACATTTCTCAACATGGTCCTACTGACCGGATATAGCCATGCATGGTAACTGTAATATTGAACCACGTAATAAATAAATAACTATGTAGCTCACTCAGTTTAATACAAACCCCAATTCCAATAAAGTTGGGACAGTATGTAAAATGCACGTAAAAGCAGAAATCAGTGATTTGTAAATTCTCTTTTACATATATTTAATTTAAAACAGTACAAAGAAAATATATTTAACGTTGTATATTTACAAAAATATGTTGATAAGAATTCCCAATTTTATGCCTGCAACACATTCCAAAAAAGTTGGAACAGGGGCAAAAAAAGACTGGGAAGTTCAAAAAACACCTGTTTAGAACATTCCACAGGTAGACAGATGATGCTATCATGACTGGGTATAAAAGTATATCAAAACACTGTTTTCAAACAAAAGAAAGGAATATAGGTGCTCAACAAAAGGACCAGCCTTTTGACTCTGAAGACGACGTCATTGACGTCGGAACGTCAGTCTCATTAAATATTTTTTGCTCTGAGCTCTGTGTGCTCCAGTCCTCCTTATCTCAGGTTAGTCCTAGCGAAGTGGTCTGGGTAAAGTATTCTCGGATGTCACTGTGTATACATGGGAAAGTGAGGGTAAAATTTGGTATTGAAATTAAGCATGAGAATTCCAAAGCACACAGTATACCTTTAATAACATGAATGACAGACAATATAGTTTGATCGAAAGAATAAAAATCTATACATTTATTTTTGGCTGATATGTGTCAGTGTTATGGAATGCCTATCAATAAGACATTTAACGTTAGTAGGCAGCAGCGTCTAGCTAGGGCTAGTGCTTTCCCTTTTGTAGTGCAAATTTTTACAAACAGTGGCTAACAATCATGCATCAGAATTTTGTGGTTTTATTAGTTTTAATGTATCATTTCAGAGAAATGTGAATACTATAAATGTGACGTCGATGACTCATCACTAGGGGGACACCGTACATAGTTAATCGTTGAAATGACTGATCTGTCTTAGTTGGTCAGCTGCTTGCTTCCCGTTACATCACGTACATAAGGAAGGTGTAGGGTGGTGGAGAACGGAAGACCAAACGCGTCAGGTTTCTAAAAGCGAGCCCCCAAGGAGGTCGCCACAAAAGCGGAAATACTCCGCGAGGAAAGGGGGGGAAATACCTCGGAACTAAAAATAGACACGGGTCTAATAAGAGGTATAGATGAAATGAAACAAAAGAAATCAACCCCGTAATTATAGGGCGAAATAAAACTCTTGACTAGAGTATAAAAAATGAAAATAATGTCTCTCTCGACACAGGAGAGATGATATTTTAAGTAATAGTAGAACTTAAAGCAACCCGAAAATCTGGGCGAGTAAACTAGTACAAATAACAAAAGACTAATAGGAAAAGAAATCCTCCAGTTAGAACGTGCAGAACGCAGAACTGAAGAAGAAATCAAAACAAAGGAACAACGGGAGGTAACGAAAAAAGGACTACGAAAAGAGTAACTAAGGGGGCAGACAAGATACAACAATCTGACCCTAACTCTAATGTATAACCGGACTACCTGCTTTGCTTATTAGAAATAACAAGCAAC
Organism: Synaphobranchus kaupii; assembly: GCA_029718625.1. Classification (NCBI taxonomy): domain Eukaryota; kingdom Metazoa; phylum Chordata; class Actinopteri; order Anguilliformes; family Synaphobranchidae; genus Synaphobranchus; species Synaphobranchus kaupii. The sequence goes on along the minus strand of CM056389.1, from coordinate 1,844,410 downwards.
GCAGAGACCGAATCCTATACCTTACCGGACTGCGGTCAAGCCAGCCTCCACTTCGAAAAAGATGGTCAAACTAGCCGCCGCGTTTTTTTTGGTTCGCAATATACTAGGCATTCTACGGTAAGAGCGTGTAAGAATTGATTTCAAAATAAAAGTGAAGTTCCGGTGAACGTGATAAGATGTGAAAGTAATTTCACATGCATTCGATAAATCAGTCAGTCTGTCAGTAAACAATGAATAAATAAATAACATACATACATAAATAAAAACAAAATTAATTATTAAATAATAAAATGAATAATTTTTTAAAAACAACTACTGCCTGCAAACTATTTCAGAGAAAAATTGAGGCTCTCATTTCAATTGTGTGAATAATTACTCATTAATAAAAAATAATTAACTTAATAAAGAATACATTTTCAAAGACCAATCTGACTTCAAAATGACAATACACCACCTCATAGTGTCAATCAGAACATCTCAGGACATTCTGATGTGGAATTTCAAAATTAAAGCCCTCTAAAATGTCATATAAGAGCTGTGTTTCTTCTCAAATCAGATTGATATTTAAAGGAAACCTCCTGTTTTCACAAAACCTTCAGGTTCCTGGGATGTACTATCTCTCATGACCTGAAGTGGGAGACTTACATCGACTCCGTTGTGAAGAAGGCACAGATAAGTAGCTCAGATATGCAACTTGTAAATGCATGTGGAAGGGTCCAATCTTTTATTTTGATATGATAGCAGGGGTATCATCTGAAGTTATAAAGTTTTTTTATAATCAATTAGGCTTTAAGACTTATCCACAGCAAGTAAAATTAAGGCCAAAATTTCTGCAAATTGTAATTCCGTTACCGTGGAATTGGCCACTTATTCTGCATCGATTGTCCTGGGACACTTTTTATCCCTCTTCCACTGGTAGGGCCTTAGCTGTCCATGTCTTCTCCATGCACACATCCTTAAGTGATTCATACTTTAGTGGGGTCCTTTCATTGACTTCTTCAAACATCTCCTCCCATGGCACCATCGGCTCCAGCATAATGGTGTTCTTTGTGCGCCTTCATCAACTCCACAATTCTTGCCTGAGGGCTGTGCTGCAGATCTTCCAGAGGAATAAGGCAGTGCCAAGCCTTCTTCTTCGTCCACTGTAAAATCACAGCAAGCTACAATGTGAACCTTGATGGACGCTGACCTCAGTTTGTTGTCCTGGCAGTCACAGTCCTCAATCTCTTCTCTCTGAATGGCAGCTGCTGTTTTGTTGCCCTGCTGTGAAGGCCAATTCTGCTGAAGCGTTGGGAAGCTCTGAACTATCTGTGGAGGTTAGCTGCTGATGTTCCTGTCCACTGGTTCCACTGCTGTTACTGGGAGTTTGTACGCCAGGAGAGGTTAGAGGAGGTTGGAGAGGACCGTGTGCTGACAGCCCCAGGCCTTGGGTTACACAGGGAGAGCACCCTTTCTCCACCTTCTGCACCCAGTCATGTGCATAGTCTGATGTCCTCTTCACACACACTGTGTCAGAGTGAGCAGCCGAACCACTTCCCTTGACTTCTAACTGGCTTCTCTGTTAGAGTTGGAATCCACTCTCTAGCCACTTTGAGCCACATGTCGTCATGCACCTTGCCGTTGCCTTTCTTCAGTACCAGCATCTTCATACTACTGGGCTAGAAGGTCACTCTTGCTTAGGTAATGGACCAGTTTAGGTCGTCAAGCATCCGTCTCCCCTCTGTCACCAACTGGGCAGTGATGGTTATGCCATCTGTGAAGGTTCGTGTTGGGGCTGCCACACCTTGGATTTCGTCATAGGTCCTCTGTTTGGACTTTCTGCAGAGTCCACAAGGATGTAGACGGCAGCCAAAATGGATGCCGTGCACCCTGTAACCATGTCCACTGCCAGCCTCTGGTAGTACACTCACAAACTGTAACCCTTATCCTGAACATTTTTAAATTATTTTTATTGATTTATTTTACATTTATTTAGTTTTATTTATGTTTTTATATTAATGTATTATTTTTTATTATTTTAAATATTTTTTATTTTATAATTCTTTTTTTTACTTTAGTAATTTATTATTTTTAATTAGATTTAATATAAATAGAAATAAAAAATAAATAAAACGCATTTGATTTTAACGTTTTAATGTTATGGTATAAGTTTTTAATTTTTTTTATTTTTTGGTTTTAATTAATTTAATTTTTTGTAATAAATATTTTTTATTATCATTATTATTTTTTAGCCTACAGGGCTACTTTGATGAGTTCAGGATGAGGGTTACTGGGTGGGACTGTATTACCAAACAGCAGGGGCTGGGGGTGGATGCACAGTCTCCATCATAGCCGCCATTTACATCCTTGCGGACTCTGCAGAAAGACTAGGCAGAGGGCCCAAGATGAAACCCAAGATGTGGCAACCACCGACATGAACATTCATGGACAGCATGACCATCGCTACACGGTCGGTGAAAGAGGGCAGGTAGGTGCCTGAAGACCTGGAAAGATCCACCGCCTAAGCAAGAATGACCTTCAAACCCAGCAATTCAAGGAGGCTGGTACTGAAAAGAGACAAGGGCAAGGCGGATGACAACACTTGGTTCAAAGTGGCTGGAGAGTGGATTCCAGCACAAACGGAAAAAGCCAGTTGGAAGCCTGGGGAGGTGGTTAGACTGATCACCCTGTGGCACGGCGAGTGTGAAAAGATACAAGAGATCAAACAGGTGACTGGATGTAGAAGGTGGAGATGGATGGTGTCCCTGTGAGACTCAAGACCTGGTGCTGTTAGCTCAAGGTCCTCCCCAAGCTCCTTTCGCCTTCCTTTCACTTGCATCATCAGCAACATTGAGCAATCACTTTGAACAGCACAGCAGGAAAAATCTTTTTTTAATTACATGAAAATCACCACAAAAATCTCCATTTCACATTTTGCCAAAATACATGTAACGTCCCATTCTCTTTAGACCAGTGGCTCCCAAACCTTTTCAAACCAAGGCACCCTTTCATAGTCTATTTTTTAGAAGCATGTTACAGCAACCAACGTTTCCTCTCAGTAACAGAAAAACAATCAAACACAAAGACCCACAGACCCGAATTTAAAATATACTTTTTATTCCTCATCATCAATTCTCACCTAGCATAAGAAACCATCTCCACACACCAAAAAAATAGAAACAGCAGAGCACATCAGCACAGCGGCATGCCACCAGTGAAGGTACATAACCATGGTCTTACCTTTGGTGTCTTCTGGCACGTTTCCTACAAACCACCACCAAGAAGCCCACCACCATCACCACCAACCGTGCACAGCAGCAGCAGCATAGCCTCTAGCTCATCACTTAAACTCCATCACAACTACCGCGAACCCTCAAATCAGCACCATAGCTATGGGTCACACACAGCTAAGATCTCTACACCTATAATTAGTTAATAACATAACGTCATTACATCACTACATAATCAGACCAGCAATAACAATGCTCTATGGCACCAATATGGAAATCACTAGCATAATATTCACATTTTGCCCAAATTTAAACTATATACTTCACTCCTCATCAACAATTCCCACCTAGCAGAAACAACCATCTCCATACAGCCAAAAAGAGCAGAGCACGGCGGCATCCCACTAGTGAAGGCACATAACCATGGTCTTACTTGGTGTTGACTGATTGATGCATCTAGATGTCTAGTTTGATTGCAGAACTGGGGAAAGAAGGAATTTTATTTCATTCTTGAAAACCACTCTGCATAGTGCTTGTAACAAAACTAAATTTAGTGGAGCAATCCATAGATCACATTTCATGCAATACTTTAGTGAATATACTGAAATTAGAAATGTCCAAATGAAAACCCTAAAAGTTACATGTAACAAAACACGTAAACGATTTACACAACAGGAAAAAAACCTTCATGTTTGTGTGGGAAAGTGTCAAAGCATGTCATAAACTCCAAATATTCCTTCCAACAATTACAGCAGCATCACTCACATTAATCTCAGCATCACAACAAAACTAGTTTCCACAAGATAACATTAAGTAAAATAAAAAAAAATTTCAACAAAATAACGTGCAACTTACTGGAATTAAATGTAAACATTGACGGGGACTAACCTCCATTGTTTCTGGTAACGTTATCTTCTGCTGCGGCAATGTATGACATCTCGCTGTGTCATAAGAAGTGTACCCCCCATGTCCGTAGCCTTCTTCAGTTTTATATGACCAATGCTGATGTGTAACAGATGGTTATTTCAATATTTCGGTATCATAAATTTATGATGATTAAATATTTAATGTTTTTATATTGCAATATATAGTTATATTGATTATTGTCCCATCCCTATACAAGTAATTTCTTACAGTAAAATCTGTAATAAATTGAGAATGCTGAAAATAATACTTACCTGAAATAATGCTGTGCTCCGGGTGCTTGATTATCTTTCATTCCTGCAGTGAAAACAACTTGAAACCTTAATTTTTTAGCCAAATTAGTAGAAAATGGGGAAGAAAGCATAAAATCCCCCACCTCCAATTAAAATAAAATATACTATTTACATACCTTTCACATTTGCACAGTAGAAGGACATACCTGTCTGTTATACGTAAGTTGCTTGTAGATCCTGCTGCTCTTAGCTTCTCTGCATGAAAATTTGCATTTAAGAAGCGGACACTACAGTGCACGAATTTGAAAAAGAACTGGACCTGGCCATTTGCGGTTGTGTCTGCCGTCGGAAACAGACATAATCTCGTACACGGAGGTGTTCTGTTCTAGTGGTATGGGGAGCACAAGGTGCCCAAGGAGCTTGGGGAGGACTACATGCTGACAGCACCTGTCCTTGTGATATGCAGGGGGACCCCTCTTCTACACCATCTGCATCCAGTCATCTGTGTGATCCATTATCCTTTAGACACTCGCTGTATCAGAGAGGTCAGTGAAACCACTTTCCCAGGCTTCTAACTGGCTTCTGCTTGTTACTGAATCCAGTCTCCACCCACAGTAAAGGGTGAAAAAAGGGCGAAGTCTCTAACTTACCATCGCAGTGACTGTCCTGTGAAACGTCATCGCGCCACTTCCACTGGTCGGCACTTTTTGGCTTTTCTTGCCCCCCTCATCGGAGGACATCTTTGATATTGTTAGTCTGGCCTGCGCCAAGTAGCCGATCCACTGCTCTGCACTCATCAGCCAAAGCCAGTGTGATGATCTCACTTCCTACCGTTCAGCCGCGTTGCACACAGTCTTACACATTGCCCTCTTCACTTGGGCAATTCCGCGGTATCGGAATTACAATTTTGGCCGTAATTTTACTTGCTGCGGATAAGTCTTAAAGCCTAACTGATTATAAAAAGCTTTATAACTTCAGATGATACCCCTGCTATCATATCAAAATAAAAAAATTGTAAACTTCCTGCATGTGGAAGGAAAAATAAAAAAATAACACCCAATTTTCTGCCATAATTTCGTTACCAACACTCGTTCGGTCTTGGACCCTTCCACATGCAGGAAGTTTCCAATAGCAGGGGTATTTGCAGTGGTGTTCAAAAAAAATAGCAGTACAACATCAGTAACCTGATGAACCACTGTTATTAGTAGTAGTGATATTTCTGCATGGCAAATAATTTACTGGTAGATGTAGTAGTGTGATAGAAAAATAACAGACCCAACTGTCATGACATGCACGCTGCTTGTTCTGAGTAATTGACTCATTCATTGAAAGGGGCGTGTTCAAAATAATAGCAGTGTGGAGTTTAATTAGATTATTCATTCATTCTGTGAAAAAAACAAAACAGGTATTCCACAGGTAAAGCCATCATGATTCTGTATAAAAGGATATCAAAAGACTCCTGATATCTAATTTCCAGGTACTCTTAGAAGCGATACTATAACCTCTGCATTTGAATGGATCTGAAGCGTTGGGAAGCTCTGATCTGTGGAGGTTAGCTGCTGATGTTCCTGTCCACTGGTTCCACTGCTGTTACTGGGAGTTTGTACGCCAGGAGAGGTTAGAGGAGGTTGGGGAGGACCGTGTGCTGACAACCCCAAGCCTTGGGTTACACAGGGAGACCACCCTTTCTCCACCCTCTGCACCCAGTCATGTGCATAGTCTGATGTCCTCTTCACACACTGTGTCACAGAGTGAGCAGCCGAACCACTTCCCTTGACTTCTAACTGGCTTCTCTGTTAGAGTTGGAATCCACTCTCTAGCCACTTTGAGCCACATGTCGTCATGCACCTTGCTGCTGCCTTTCTTCAGTACCAGCATCTTCATACTACTGGGCTAGGAGGTCACTCTTGCTTAGGTAATGGACCAGTCTAGGTCTTCAAGCATCCGCCTCCCGTCTGTCACCAACTGGGCAGTGATGGTTATACCATCTGTGAAGGTTTGTGTTCGGGCTGCTGCACCTTGGATTTCATCGTAGGTCCTGTGTTTGGACTTTCTGCAGAGCTCACAAGGATGTAGACGGCAGCCAAAATGGACACCGTGCACCCTGTAACCATGTCCACTGCCAGCCTCTGGTAGTACACTCACAAACTGTAACCCACATCCTGAACATTTTTTAAATAATTTTTATTGATTTAGTTTTATTTAGGTTTGTATATTAATTTATTATTTTTTATTATTTTATTTTATAAACATATTATTTTACTAATTTATTCTTTTTCATTAGTTTTATTTATTTTTTATTTCCATTTATATTAAATCGCATTTCATTTTAACGTTTTTATGTTATTTCAAGTTACGGTTTAAGTTTTCCATTTATTTATTTTTTTGTTTTTATTTTTTTATTTTTTTATTATAAATATTTTTTATTATCATTATTTTTTAGCCTACAGGGCTACTTTGATGAGTTCAGGATGAGGGTTACCGTGTGGGACTGTATTACTAAACAGCAGGGGCTGGGGGTGGGTGCACAGTCTCCATCATAGCTGCCATTTACATCCTTGCGGACTCTGCAGAAAGACTAGGCAGAGGGCCCAAGATGAAACCCAAGATGTGGCAGCCACCGACATGAACTTTCATGGACAGCATGACCATCGCTACACAGTCGATGCAAGAGGGGAGGTGGGTGCCTGAAGACCTGGACAGATCCACCGCCTAAGCAAGAATGACCTTCAAACCCAACAATTCAAGGAGGCTGGTACTGAAAAGAGACAAGGGCAAGGCGGATGACAACACATGGTTCAAAGTGACTGGAGAGTGGATTCCAACACAAACGGAAAAGCCAGTTGGAAGCCTGGGGAGGTGGTTAGACTGATCACCCCCTGTGACACGGTGAGTGTGAAAAGATAGAAGAGATCACACAGGTGTAATGGATGTAGAAGGTGGACATCCTGGGTGGTGTCCCTGTGAGACTCAAGACCTGGTGCTGTTAGCTCAAGGTCCTCCCCAAGCTCCTTTCGTCCCTTCTAGTGGACGAAGCCCCAGCATCAACAAAGGAACCAATGGACAGGAAGATCAGCGGTGACCTCTGTAGACAGTTTGGAGCTCCCCAAAGCTTCAGCAGAACTAACCTTTACTACTCCTCTCCATCTTCTGCATCTACTTAAGGTTCTTATACATGTGTGACTGGTGCATCAAAAGCTTCTTTTCATCACCATCTTCAAACCCATTTTCCGTGACACTCTCAACACCACGTGAGGAATTCTGGGGCTCCCGCTCCACTGACGCACCAGGAGGAGGCAGAGGCTAAGGTCCGGGACATGGCGGCAGCAGGAGTGATCTGTCCCTCCAAGAGTCCCTGGGCATCCCTGGTGCTGCTGGTGTGGAAGAAAGATGGCTCCCTCTGGTTCTGTGTGGACAACAGCCTGCTGAACATGGGCTGTGTCCGAATCAGAGCCCCATCTAATGTGTCCTGTGTACTAAGCAAGTCAGCAAGCATACTGTATAGCTACTGCTTACTGTTTTGTTCTGTACTTAACAGCTTTTTTAATTGAGTATTCAGCTTTTTTTTAAAATTTCTATTGAGTATGCATACTCAATAGTAGGCTAGTGTGCTGATTCAGACATGGGCATGGTGACTCGTAAAGATTCATAGCCCCTTCCTGCATCGATGACATACTGGACAGCATAGTGGATTCTACTGGGCGTGGTGGCAAGGGTCCAGCTCTTCATATACAACATCGAGAGTTCCACATACTATAGACCATTCAGCTCTCCAATGGCTACTAATGTTTATGTTATGGAACCCAAAGGCCAGATAGCCCCACTGGATCAACCTATTACAAAACTTCAACTTCATGCTCAAGCACCGCCAAGGGAAGAAGCCAGCAATGCAGACAGCCTCTCCCACCGCCCCTGCGCCCAGCAGCTCCTGTCACCACTGTGACCAGGCTGACAAGAAGGAGATGGAGAAAGAGAGAGAACCAGAGCCAGCACTCCTAGCCATCGCCCGCACCACCTTGCTGTGCCAGAAGAACTCCACAGCGAAGAGGGGAGGAATTTGTGGCATCGTGGCATAATGATCCGTCTTGTCGTGTTCACCTAAAAAACCTGACACAGAATAACAAAGCTCTTCTCCACCACCTGCATCCAGTCAAGCATCTGCAAGGGAATGGCACATCAGCAGCTTCTTCATCATCATCGTCATCATCATCAAATCTCTTTCCATGACACTGTCAGTTCCACCGTGAGGATTTCTGGGACTCCCGCTCATCATGTCCACTTGTACTGCTCCCTACTGCTCCTACCATTCATGCTCACCTTCCCTCTTCAGCCGTGTGTCAGATGTCTGACTGACCCCCTTCGTTTGTGTGTGAACCTTCATTACTGTTCACTCCACTATGATGTCCTTACAATTCTGTAGAATGATGATCTGTCTTCATTAGATTAGCTGGAGAAGGAAAATTCTGCCTGTCCACCTACCTACCTACCTACCACCCTAATATATGGCCCTCAAAGGACAGCATAACCCTAATCTAGCATCCTGTCACACTGGACCCATAGCTTCAAACCAGCAACCATATGGAAATGACTAACAAACCCTGAATGTCAGGAAGCCAGTAAGCCAGTCAAACCACTCAGAAAATCCTGTTTTATCCAACATACAAACCAGCAACAACACAGTAGAAAAAACCAGCAGCAAACCAGCATTGAAATAAAATAACCGTGGTCTTACCTTTGGTGTCTTCTAGAGGATGTTTCCTGCAACCCACCACCAAGAAACCCACCACCATCACCACCAACCGTGCACAGCAGCAGCATAGCTTCTAGCTCATCACTTAAACTAATCTCTGTCACAAATACCAAAAAAAACCCTAAGATCTCTACACCTATAATTAATTTAAAAAATAACTACATCATTCGATCATTACATAATCAATCCAGTAAAAACAATGCTTTACGCCACCAATATGGAAATCACCAGTATATTGACAGTTTGACCAAATTTAAAATATAAACTTCACTCCTTATCAACAATACTCATCCACTATTAGCAACAGCCTCCAATTACTGAAATTACTGCAGAATATAAATCTCCACACAGCAACAACAAACCATAGATTCATTATTACACTATTATCACAAGATCACCATAGCCTACAAGCAACAACAATTCTCTATGACACCAATATGAAAATAATCAATGTATTGATATTTGCCTGAAAAGATTATTCTTCTAAAATTCACTTCCACCATTAGCAACAATCTCTTTTGAACAGCGCAGCAGCAAAAACCAGCAAACAGTTACATCAATCACCACAAAAATCTCCATTTCACATTTTGCCAAAATACATGCAGCCTCTCATTCTCTATATACATTAGTAGCAACTGACAACAACCAACTTTTCCTCTCAGTAACAGAAAAACAATCAAATGCCACAAACCCAAATTTAAAATACTTTTTATTCCTCAAATAATTCTCACCTAGCATAAGAAAACATCTCCACACACCAAATAAAAATAGAAACAGCAGAGCACATCAGCACAGCGGCATGCCACCAGTGAAGGTACATAACCGTGGTCTTACCTTTGATGTCTTCTGGCATGTTTCCTACAACCCATCACCACCAACCGTGAACAGCAGCAGCAGCATAGCCTCTAGCTCATCACTTAAACGAATCTCCGTCACAAATACCAAAAAACCCTAAGATCTCTACACCTGTAATTCATTCATAACATCGCAATATCATCAGATCACTACATAATCAGTCCAGCAAAGTCAATGCTCTTCGGCACCAAAACGGGAATCACCAATATAATCTTCACATATTTCCTAAATATAAACTATAAACTTCACTCATTATCAACAATTCTCATCCACTATTAGCAACAGCCTCCAATTACTGAAATTACTACAGAATATAAATCTCCACACAGCAACAACAAACCATAGATTAATTATTACACTATTATCACAAGATCACCATAGCCTACAAGCAACAACAATTCTCTATGACACCAATATGAAAATAATCAATGTATTGATCTTTGCCTGAAAAGATTATTCTTCTAAAATTCACTTCCACCATTAGCAACAATCTCTTTTGAACAGCGCAGCAGCAAAAACCAGCAAACAGTTACATCAATCACCACAAAAATCTCCATTTCACATTTTGCCAAAATACATGTAGCCTCTCATTCTCTGTATACATTAGTAGCAACTGACAACAACCAACTTTTCCTCTCAGTAACAGAAAAACAATCAAATGCCACAAACCCAAATTTAAAATATACTTTTTATTCCTCAAATAATTCTCACCTAGCATAAGAAAACATCTCCACACACCAAATAAAAATAGAAACAGCAGAGCACATCAGCACAGCGGCATGCCACCAGTGAAGGTACATAACCGTGGTCTTACCTTTGATGTCTTCTGGCATGTTTCCTACAACCCATCACCACCAACCGTGAACAGCAGCAGCAGCATAGCCTCTAGCTCATCACTTAAACGAATCTCCGTCACAAATACCAAAAAACCCTAAGATCTCTACACCTGTAATTCATTCATAACATCGCAATATCATCAGATCACTACATAATCAGTCCAGCAAAGTCAATGCTCTTCGGCACCAAAACGGGAATCACCAATATAATCTTCACATATTTCCTAAATATAAACTATAAACTTCACTCATTATCAACAATTCTCATCCACTATTAGCAACAGCCTCCAATTACTGAAATTACTACAGAATGTAAATCTGCACACAGCAACAACAAACCATAGATTAATTATAGATTAATTAGTACACTATTATCACAAGATCACCATATAAGCATACAAGCAAAAACAATTCTCTATGATACCAATATGAAAATAATCAATGTATTCATCTTTGCCTGAAAAGATTATTCTTCAAAAATTCACTTGCATCATCAGCAGCAATCTCTGAACAGCACAGTAGGAAAAACATTTTTGTAATTACATGAAAATATCAATTTCACATGTAACGTCCCTTTCGCTTTAGACATTTGAAGCAACTTACAGCAACCAACTTTTCCTCTCAGTAACAGGAAAACAATCAAACCCAAAGACCCACAGACTCTAATTTAAAATATACTTTTTATTCCTCATCAACAATTCTCACCTAGCATAAGAAACCATCTCCACACACCAAAAAAAAATAGAAATAGCAGAGCACATCAGCACAGCGGCATGCCACCAGTGAAGGTACATAACCATGGTCTTACCTTTGGTGTCTTCTGGCACGTTTCCTACAACCCACCACCAAGAAGCCCACCACCATCACCACCAACCGTGCACAGCAGCAGCAGCATAGCCTCTAGCTCATCACTTAAACTCCATCACAACTACCGCAAACCCTCAAATCAGCACCATAGCTATGGGTCACACACAGCTAAGATCTCTACACCTTAGTTAATAATATAACGTCATTACATCACTACATAATCAGACCAGCAATAACAATGCTCTATGGCACCAATATGGAAATCACTAGCATAATATTAACATTTTGCCCAAATTTAAACTATATACTTCACTCCTCATCAACAATTCCCACCTAGCAGAAACAACCATCTCCATACACCCAAAAAGAGCAGAGCACATCAGCACGGCGGCATCCCACTAGTGAAGGCACATAACCATGGTCTTACTTGGTGTTGACTGATTGATGCATCTAGATGTCTAGTTTGATTGCTGAACTAGGGAAAGAAGGAATTTTATGTCATTCTTGAAAACCAGTGTTAAGGAGCCAAAACCCACACTGTGTTGAACTCAAACTCTAAACACAAGATTATAGAATGAAAACACATTTTCTACAACACGTATTATGTAAGAGATTGGCTGGCGCAACAGGCAGCACAGGGATGCTCCAGGGTTGAGAACCACTGAACTAGATAAAACGTGGCGGTAGTGTAGTATAATGTAGGGAACTGGGCTCGTAACCCAAAGGTTTCAGGTTTGATTCCCAGATAGGACACTGCAGTTGAGCAAGGTACTTAAAGGGATAGTACGGAATTTTGGACATAATGTCTCAATTACGACTTACCCATGATGTAGTTGATTGATGGAAACCATTTTTAGCTAATTCCATGCGGTCCCTTCTTTTGGACATATGCACGTTGCTAATGCTAGCGCAACTCTAAGGTAACCGGTAGCAACCACTAAGACAGTCTATCGGGGTTATTTTGAGTGTTTATACCATCATTTTTTAAGTCAAACTATCGTTGAATCCTTTACTTTGTGCCGACCTATATTCTCTGTGGACGTACGGCGGCGGAGCGAACGTGGCCATTGCAACTTGTTGCTCTTTGTTGTTGTAGTCGACCAGTGCCAGCAATACATTCATAGGTAACGTAAAGTATCGCTCCCCAGATATTGTCGTCGTATTTTATTTGCTTTGGGTGCACTGTGGAGTGTTTAAGTGCGTTTGGTAGTGGATGCTACCGGTTACCTTAGAGTTGCGCTAGCATTAGCAACGTGTGTATGTCCAAATGAAGGGACAGCATGGAATTCGCTGAAAATGGTTTCAATCAATCAACTACATCATGGGTAAGTCGTAATTGAGACATTATGTCCAAAATTCCGAACTATCCCTTTCATTTGAATTGCGTCAGTATATATCTAGCTGTAAAAATGTGATGGTATGTAAAAATTATAAAAATTGTGTAGGCCGCTCTGGATAAAAGCGGTTGCTAAATGCCTGTAATGTACTGTATAAATAAGACCATTTATAAAAACAGTATAAAAATCTATGCTTCCAATGTGCACCTGTGTGCTGCAAAGTAGAAAGCCACCTTGATGAAAATGGAAGTCAAAAATAGGGAGATATGTCAGTTAAACCCAAACTCTATCACGTCATGTTGTATTGTAACTGTAGGCTATTGTAAATTACACATGTGCAAAAATAAATAAATTAATTCAACAGTAATAGGGCTACTTGTTATCACTGTGGTGGAATAGCCTACATGTAGGCTACTGCACACGATAAAGCGTAAATTATTTTGTATTTAACAGAAAACATACCTTCTTTGAGAATGTGTGTGGAACCTCGATGTGGCTTGTCTGGTATCCTAACGAGGCATCCCTCTGACAGTAAAAAAAAAAAAAAAAAAAAAAAAGTTAAAACAATAGAGGGTAAATTGATTTTGGGAAACATTTATCCGTTAACAGAATATTTATCGATGATGTACACAAACTTCGATAATGCATAGCCTACAAACAGGTACGTTTAGTATAAATAGCTCAAATAAACCGCACAAACAGATATACTAGACTATACAGCTAACTTGTTACAGCTAAGTGTCAAAGATTAAAGCTTGATGCTGAATAAAGCTGAAACGATGCGTCTAATTGACGGTAATAAAACTACAATTCAGTTCAAGAGAATGAAATGAAATGAAATTAAACACATTATCCGAGAATATAATGAAATTAAAAAAATTTAATAAACCATCGCAAAACCAAGCTGGTAGGCCTATGGGTTCCTGGCATTATGTGAGTATTTTGTGTAAAGCGCACTATAGTAGGCCACAGATACCAGTCGCAAGAAAGCTCGCGCAGGCAGCAAGTCCTTAGCGTCCTTCCTTTGAGCTTCCCGGGTTTTTTTATGCTGTGAACACCCAAACCACCGTCTTTAACTAATTTCCACATAAAAGCTGACTGAATATGATGTATACTTCAAATATAGAGACGGTTCCTCTCACAAACACAATAATTAAATCGTTTATTAACTTGGCTATTATATTGATATTTCCGAATTGCGTTTGTCATTAGGCCTACGTTTTTCTAGCTCCCATAGCCAACATTTAGCACCTGTAGCCAAAAAATATATGGTACAAGTAAACTATACAGTCAACATCTTATACAGTTGTTTAGGCTAGGGTACTTTCTTTCAATTAACATAATTTCATTAATTTCACGAAGACGATAAAGCACTACCTCAGGAAAATACAGCAAAAGAAGTGACTAGAATACAAAAGTAAGATACGTTAGCTTACATGAATCTAACATTTTGGTAATTAAGTGTTTGCCGTTAGCTCACCTGGACAGAGTCGCCAATATGCCACTAAATAATGCCAGCTGGGTGGCAGGACTCGAGGCTTTTGTATTCCCGTCAAACTACGTGCCTCGCGCCACAAGAGTAATTTTGAGGATGCATAATTACAGTTCATTTGCATGTAAATTAACATGTTCGCATCCCACCTGCAAGGTAGTCTCAGTAGATTATACAGGCGCTTACCTGGGTATGCGCGTAAAAGAGGGAAGAAATTAGTTATTTCACCAAGAACAGCTGTGTTCATTGCCTATTGTATGGACCACCTTCGTTAATTAGCCTATATGCGTGGCCTATCAGATCAAGTGGACATTCATTTATTTGCACGTTTTCAAAATATTACGTTGTTTGCATTCCATTTCTCAGAAATTATGCCAGCTCACGGTAATATGGGTTCGCTCAAATCAATAATTTACTCACCCGCCACCACCTCTTAATACAGTGTAGGCTACACTTCATATATACAATTTTATATTGAGCTTGAAACATGCATATTTGTGCATATTGTTATAGAAATATGCGTTACATATTTACATACATTTAAATTTCAATATTGTAAGCCACATAATTCCTACAGCTCCAGAAAACCCCCAAAACTGTATTTCAAGAAATTAGAATAGTGTGTCGAAAATCTGCATTTACCTCAGTTATTTCAGAGAATGAATGTTTTAGACTGAGTGTCGCACTCTAATCATCTAATTTCCTCAAAACACCTACAAAGTTTTTCTACAGGTGTGTCATTAAATTGGACAGGTATCTCAGTTTGGTTCAGTATGGGGAAGACTGCAGACTTGACAATTGGCCAGAAGACCATCATTGACACCCTCCAGAAGATGGGTAAGCCACAAAAGGTCATCGCTAAGGAGGCTGGCTGTTCACAGAGTGCAGTGTCCAAGCATATCAATAGAAGGTTTAGTGGAAGGGAAAAATGTGGCAGGAGAAGGTGCACAAGCAAAAGAGATGACCGTAGGCTTCAGTGTATTGTCAAGCAAAGACAATTCCAAAATTTGGCCGAGATGCAGAGGGAGTGGACTGAGGCTGGAGTCAGTGCTTCAAAAACCACCACGTACAGAGTGTGACACTCAGTCTAAAACATTCATTCTCTGAAATAACTGAAGTAAATGCTGATTTTCGACACACTATTCTAATTTCTTGAAATACCGTTTTGGGGGTTTTCTGGAGCTGTAAGCCAAAATTATGAAAAATGAAACAAATAAAGGCTAGAAATATTTCACTTTGTGTGTAATTAATCTATAATCTATGAGGTTTCACTTTTTGAATGGAATTATGGAGAGAAAAAAAACTTTTCCATGATATTCTAATTTTTTGGAAAGGATCTGTATATAACTAAAATGTCAATTGATTCTATTACATCACTACCCAGCATTGAGCGGGAAACACACAATGTTAAATTTTACTTGATCTGGCGACATGCCTCTGGCTTCAGTCTTCCAAGTTCCAGCGAAATAAACATCAACAATTTTATTTTTCTTTGACATTTCAGTGTGGTAACGTTAATGTTACTGAGACCACAATGTAGTTATTTCTTAAGCTATATATGTATTTGCTACATATAACAATTTTGAGAAGTGTAAAGCAGGTCTCACTTAAGCTAGTTTAATGTGTCTATGGGGTTTTCCATAGTTGGTATGCTAATCGGTAGCTTAACTTGAACAGCAAACTGTATTTCTGTGTTTGATTCCTGAGAGGAATAGCTGGTTTAACTGTATTTCTGTGTTTGATTCCTGAGAGGAATAGCTGGTATTGTATTGTATGCCAGTTATCATCAGTAAACATGTAAAATGTACCGTTAGCCTCTGGATGTTTCTTAGTTAGCTACCTAGCTACGTGTATCTCCAGCTACATTTAGCCTAATGAGGGCATATTAAGCACACTGACCCGATCGGAACAGTGAACTCAAGTTCTGGGCCACAGTTATTGTTGAAGCCTGGCTGTAGTTCTAACTATCCATACACTCAGGTGTTCCACAGTAATTGGTTTACCTGTCTGTGCACACGGTCAAGTGTTGCTTTACCTGTCTGTGCAGATGCCATGGCTGATCTCAGTGTCCAATTTCTCTTGAAAATTATGCATACAAACGTATTATAAACGAGGCCCCAGGAACATAAATACCTACACTAACACACCTGGAGTAGAACGAGAACTCATAATACAATAATGACAACAAACAAGGAGCAGCAATGCTACACTGGTGCCCTCTGGAGGAGATCTGATAGAACCGCAACACATTGCCAGTCTGTTGAGTCAGGTTGGGCGACGGGACAATCTCTACCACCAAATGGTGAATATTGGCATCAGCAAGGCAAGTGCGATTGATTTATGCACTCTAATGTCTACCAACCAATGCGATTGATTTATGCACTCTAATGTCTACCAACCAATGCGATTGATTTATGCACTCTAATGTCTGCCAACCAGTGCGATTGATTTATGCACTCTAATGTCTGCCAACCAATGGGAGCTGGGTAACTGCCCCTGGACAGACCCCTCATCGTATGTATGAAGAGAAAATAAACACAGGGAACAAAGGGTTTTCCACCTCGGGGTGGCTCCATAAATAATAGATGAATGAATAGATACAGAAAAATCTTTTAAAAGAATATAGTAAAAAGGGAAAAAAATGTATATAATTTTTTTTCTTTTTCCTTGGTCATTTAATAATTTATTTGTATAATTACTTATTTATGATTTTATTTATTGTGTATTTACTGAGACATTTATTAATTATTTTCATTTATTTACTCATTTATTCCTTATTTTGGCAGATCTGGTCCTCCATACCAAAAACTTACATATTATGAGAAACGTACCTTTTTAGGTTTCATAGTAAAAATTAATTGTGATTAATAAGCTACTGTACATTAATTAATATGTCACGACTAAAATTGAGAAGTTTATTCGTACACACACTTACATGAACACACAACTCTGCATGTCAGATTTAAATCAGAATTTCAGCTGTTTTAAACAGATGAGCTAGCGGGTAGGCCATGACATGATATGTGAGGAATTATACCATATAATTTCTTTATGATTTTGACACTTTCTCTCAAATGTGTGCAACAGCTCCCCCTGGTGGTACGTTATATGAGCGCACGCCGCCCATTCTGACTGTGAGGTGTGTGGAGAGATATTATCCTTTATAACAACATAGTACTTCTTTTCTTCTTCCATAGCAAAATTAACCTTTATAACGCTCTACACGATGGGGTTACAACTGCCCTCTCTCCTCTAAACTACCTCTGGTTTAATACAGCGAGGAGGTTACAGCTGCGCTCTCCCCTATAAACTACCTCTGGTTTAATTCAGTGAGGAGGTTAGAGCTGGGCTCTCCCCTATAAACTACCTCTGGTTTAATACAGTGAGGAGGTTAGAGCTGGGCTCTCCCCTATAAACTACCTCTGGTTTAATACAGTGAGGAGGTTAGAGCTGGGATCTCCCCTATAAACTACCTCTGGTTTAATACAGTGAGGAGGTTAGAGCTAGACTCTCCCCTATAAACTACCTCTGGTTTAATACAGTGAGGAGGTTAGAGCTGGGCTCTCCCCTATAAACTACCTCTGGTTTAATACAGTGAGGAGGTTAGAGCTGGGCTCTCCCCTATAAACTACCTCTGGTTTAATACAGTGAGGAAGTTAGAGCTGGACTCTCCCCTATAAACTACCTCTGGTTTAATACAGTGAGGAGGTTAGAGCTGGGATCTCCCCTATAAACTACCTCTGGGTTAATACAGTGAGGAGGTTAGAGCTGGACTCTCCCCTATAAACTACCTCTGGTTTAATACAGTGAGGAGGTTAGAGCTGGGATCTCCCCTATAAACTACCTCTGGTTTAATACAGTGAGGAGGTTAGAGCTGGGCTCTCCCATATAAACTACCTCTGGTTTAATACAGTGAGGAGGTTACAGCTGGGCTCTCCCCTATAAACTACCTCTGGTTTAATTCAGTGAGGAGGTTAGAGCTGGGATCTCCCATATGAACTACCTCTGGTTTAATACAGTGAGGAGGTTAGAGCTGGGCTCTCCCCTATAAACTACCTCTGGTTTAATACAGTGAGGAGGTTAGAGCTGGGCTCTCCCCTATAAACTACCTCTGGTTTAATACAGTGAGGAGGTTAGAGCTGGACTCTCCCGTATAAACTACCTCTGGTTTAATACAGTGAGGAGGTTAGAGCTGGGCTCTCCCCTATAAACTACCTCTGGTTTAATACAGTGAGGAGGTTAGAGCTGGGCTCTCCCCTATAAACTACCTCTGGTTTAATACAGTGAGGAGGTTACAGCTGGGCTCTCCCCTATAAACTACCTCTGGTTTAATTCAGTGAGGAGGTTAGAGCTGGGATCTCCCATATGAGCTACCTCTGGTTTAATACAGTGAGGAGGTTAGAGCTGGGCTCTCCCCTATAAACTACCTCTGGTTTAATACAGTGAGGAGGTTAGAGCTGGGCTCTCCCCTATAAACTACCTCTGGTTTAATACAGTGAGGAGGTTAGAGCTGGACTCTCCCGTATAAACTACCTCTGGTTTAATACAGTGAGGAGGTTAGAGCTGGGCTCTCCCCTATAAACTACCTCTGGTTTAATACAGTGAGGAGGTTAGAGCTGGGCTCTCCCCTATAAACTACCTCTGGTTTAATACAGTGAGGAGGTTAGAGCTGGGCTCTCCCCTATAAACTACCTCTGGTTTAATACAGTGAGGAGGTTAGAGCTGGGCTCTCCCCTATAAACTACCTCTGGTTTAATACAGTGAGGAGGTTAGAGCTGGACTCTCCCCTATAAACTACCTCTGGTTTAATACAGTGAGGAGGTTAGAGCTGGACTCTCCCCTATAAACTACCTCTGGTTTAATACAGTGAGGAGGTTAGAGCTGGGCTCTCCCCTATAAACTACCTCTGGTTTAATACAGTGAGGAGGTTAGAGCTGGGATCTCCCCTATAAACTACCTCTGGTTTAATACAGTGAGGAGGTTAGAGCTGGGCTCTCCCCTATAAACTACCTCTGGTTTAATTCAGTGAGGAGGTTAGAGCTGGGCTCTCCCCTATAAACTACCTCTGGTTTAATACAGTGAGGAGGTTAGAGCTGGGCTCTCCCCTATAAACTACCTCTGGTTTAATTCGGTGAGGAGGTTAGAGCTGGGATCTCCCCTATAAATTACCTCTGGTTTAATTCAGTGAGGAGGTTAGATCTGGGCTCTCCCCTGTAAACTACCTCTGGTTTAATACAGTGAGGAGGTTAGAGCTGGGCTCTCCCCTATAAACTACCTCTGGTTTAATTCAGTGAGGAGGTTAGAGCTGGGATCTCCCCTATAAACTACCTCTGGTTTAATACAGTGAGGAGGTTAGAGCTGGGCTCTCCCCTATAAACTACCTCTGGTTTAATACAGTGAGGAGGTTAGAGCTGGGATCTCCCCTATAAACTACCTCTGGTTTAATACAGTGAGGAGGTTAGAGCTGGGCTCTCCCCTATAAACTACCTCTGGTTTAATACAGTGAGGAGGTTAGAGCTGGGATCTCCCCTATAAACTACCTCTGGTTTAATACAGTGAGGAGGTTAGAGCTGGGCTCTCCCCTATAAACTACCTCTGGTTTAATACAGTGAGGAGGTTAGAGCTGGGCTCTCCCCTATAAACTACCTCTGGTTTAATACAGTGAGGAGGTTAGAGCTGGGCTCTCCCCTATAAACTACCTCTGGTTTAATTCAGTGAGGAGGTTAGAGCTGGGCTCTCCCCTATAAACTACCTCTGGTAAGAATGTAGTATTAATACAGTAGTTGTACATATGGCACGGACTCAGATTATCTACTTGTTTTTACTTGCCTACAAAATGAAGCAGATACCCTAATCGCAGTTCCTCCAGGTACCAGATGATGGCAGTATAGGTAATTTGTTTGCTTTGTGTACAGGCTATGTGCCCATATATATATTAAAATGGCATTATATACATTGAAATGGCATTTTATACATTAAAATGGCATTATATACATTGAAATGGCATTATATACATTAAAATGGCATTATATACATTGAAATGGCATTTTATACATTAAAATGGCATTATATACATTGAAATGGCATATACATTGAAATGGCATTATATACATTGAAATGGTATTACGTATATACATTGAAATGGCATTATATACATTGAAATGTACTCAAATAATTTGCTCTCATTCTTCGCTAAAAGCCTCAACATCATTTTACAACTTCAAAAGGGATGAATTCGGGTAGTGCGGCAGCCACACTCGAGGCCCATGGATATGCCACTTTGGTTTCTTCTGTAAAATATGAGGTTTCACACTATGGAGTTTATTTAGTTCCATAAATAGCGCGTGGAGCTCTGAGGTCTTTTGTGTGTGTGTGTGTGTGTGTGTGTGTGTGTGTGTGTGTGTGTGTGTGTGTGTGTGTGTGTGTGTGTGTGTGTGTGTGTGTGTGAGAGAGAGAGATTTCAAAGATTAGAAAAACAAAAACAAAATGAGCTCAGATTAAACAGCATAGTGGGTTAAGTATGCCACAAACATTCACACCACGAACCACCCTTCACAAACATAACACTGGGTCCATGTGTGTGATATGGCATTTATTTAGTTCCATAAATAGCGCGTGTGGAATTGGGCTTCTCAAATTGCATATTATTAGAGTAGGCCAACACAGAGTCAACGAATATAAATCTTCCATGATCCGCATGTTCTTAGTCGCAGTATACCTCTGTAGGCAACAATGCAGAAACATAAATTAAGAATGGTTCCTGTTGAATGGGAATCTGCGATTCCCCAATCAAATGGCCAATCACACAAGTCAAGGCCGGTATTTAAAATGACCAAACATCAGCCACTGTGCCACTGTGACCAAACATCAGCCACCATCCTATCCCCGCCCCCAAAGTCTCAAAAATCAACTTGGCGAGCGAGCGAGCGAGAGAAAACCAAGTTTGGACGGTTCTCTGCTCGCTCGCTTCGTAGCTCCACACGCTCGGATACGGTTCTGTGCGCTCGCATCACAATTCCACGTGCGCGCTATTTATGGAACTAAATAAACGCCATATCACACACATGGACCCAGTGTTATGTTTGTGAAGGGTGGTGCATGGTGTGAATCTTTGTGGCATACCACTATGCTGTTTAATCAGAGCTCATTTTGTTTTTCTAATCTTTGAAAAATCTCTCTCACACACACACACACACACACACACAAAAGACCTGTTATGAACTCAACAGAGTGTCTTTATCCCCAGTTATGCACTTGTGATCATAGATGAGGAGGTTTGGTTGAGTTGGGGGTGTCTCTGTGGCCTGGGGTCCAGTCTGCAGCTACATGTAACAATGAGATTACTGTAGCAGCCAAACTTAGCTTTTCCAACCACAACCATATAAACACCATACCGTAAATGAAAAGCTTGCTATGAATACCTCGACTGTTTTCTATCGATACAATATATCTGCTATACCACACACTTCCAGTAATATACCCTCCATCTCACTCTTACAGAGTGCTGAAAACAGGGAACAGCCACGTACGGACAGTCCGCTGACTTTTGCCTTTTATATTCAAGCGTAGCCTACTCAAGGCGTATAAGCCCCCTTTGTAGATAACATTTCCCCTCATTTTTGTGCGCAAACTGCAAACAACAATGGCGTCCTTCACGGAGGAAGATTACGGTACACAGAAGGTACGCTTGTAGCCGAAACAACAGATCCGCGTGGACAGGTCTGAGCGGACTGCTGTGTAGACTGCCTAGGCGGATGTCCTCGGTCCACTATGATGTCATTTGGGGCCGCGCTGACCCTGCGAACGTCCGTCCACATACTTTCTTTGGCGACTATGAAATAGTCTTTATCCCTTCATTTCCTCACTTCCACCTTGGCGTCCATAGTGCCACATCCTCCATCTGCTACATCAGCCATAATATATCAACAATAATCGTTTCAACGTAAAAGAAAAACAGTTTTAATATATGATGTATAGACAGTGCTTTGTATGCGTGAGTAACTTGCCATTTTTGTACGCTGAAGCGTTTTTTTGAGATATAATATTTGATAGTACTGTGCTTATGGTAAATGCATATACATGTATGAACCATGAAGATAATGAAACACATGTTCCCTTTACTGTCAATTACAAATAAGTGTGAACCCATTTTAATGGGTTTTATAGGCTTACCCGGTAGACCGGTAGTCATAACGAGAGCTGGCATCAGGTTGGCATTGAGTGTTTGCTAAATGTGCGCAGCTATATTTTGTTCAGTCAGGTGGAAATGGAATGGAATACTGTGGAGGGCTTGTAAATGTATGGCACAGTTACCGTTTTATATTTATGCAACATCGTGATGTTACCCACGTGATCCTTTGCGTTAAAACGTTATTTTCTCTGCCTGACAAATGGGAGATTTTTTTTGTGGTAAATCTGTTTTACCACGCTATATGTGGTAAATCAGAGTTAATATTGTTCCATTTATTTGCCTTCACAATAAAAAAGACATTCTTTAATGTCGTCGTTTGCTCTTTATTTTAAGAAGGTATTGGTTCAGGTACCTTTACCGTTTTAAAAGTATCGTTTTAGCACCTGTATCTTTAAAAACAAAACGATACTATCCGTAATGTAGGCCTACAGCATCTGTTAATTTAGCTAGCTCCCTAACTTCAGAAAGTTTGTTTTTAATTTTAACTGATCTGAGCTGAAGTTAGCAAGCTAGTTAGCCATGTAGCTGGCTTAAAGAACTGACGATGAAATCGACAGGAAAAGTAAGAAGAAGAAGGAGAAAATGCAAAATAACCCAAGTTTGGGGCTTTATTGTGTGGATGTGTGAAGTTGTATGTGAATGCTGTGTGGTTGTCGGATGGCATACCTGCCATCCCAATCACATAATAAAACCATATGTGGGTTATTTATTTATTATGTATCAAATGACAGACATTTTTACAGGTAACGCTCCATTACCAAACTATCAAATTAATGCAAATACAAATCAGACAAAACTGAAAACAGCAAGCAAAAATACATTTAAAAGCAAATAAAAAGCAAAAATGAAAAAACAAATGACAAAAAGGAAAGTAAGTAGCCACAAAGCAGAATGAAACTAGGAAATGCAGTATGTACATTGGAGGGGGTATGGATTAGGGTGTTGTAGATTAGGGTGGTGTAGATTAGAGGGGTATATATTAGGGTGATGTAGTTTAGGAGGGTGTAGATTAGGGTGGTGTAGATTAGGGGGCTATAGATTAGGGTGGTGTAGTTTAGGGGGGTATAGATTAGGGTGGTGTAGATTAGGGCGATGTAGTTTAGGAGGGTGTAGATTAGTGGGGTGTAGATTAGGGGTGTAGATTAAGGTGGTGTAGATTGGGGGGTATAGATAAAGGCGATGTAGTTTAGGGGGGGTGTAGATTATGGGTGTATAGATTAAAGTGGTGTAGATTAGGGTGGTATAGATTAGGGGGGTATAGATTAAGGTGGTGTAGATTAGGGGGTATAGATTAGGGCGGTGTAGATTAGGGGGGTATAGATTAAGGTGGTGTAGATTAGGGGGGTGTAGTTTGGGGGGGTGTAGATTAGGGGGGTATAGATTAAAGTGGTGTAGATTAGGGGGGCGTGCAGATCTAACTACAGGAACGCATCACCGTGGAGAAGGGGCTGAGTCATGCTGCCCACTGAACTCAGACGCTGGGAGTGTGCCCCCCGCTGGTCACACGCAAAACTGCGGCTGAAGTTCATGTAGATCTGAAACAAATAAAAACATTTAAGTGTGAAACTAAAAAGGCAAAAGGAAAGACCTGCAGTACAGTATTTAATAAATAAGTGTACATATATAATAACTAATAAAGACCCGTACACACATATTTAATAATTCAGAGATTTCTGTACAGTACATGTTTAGTAAGTCATAAGTAAGTGTACTTATATGTTTAGTAACTCATGATTTATACTTATTTAATAACTTCTAAATACATGTTTTTTATGTGCTTCATTCTGGGGCTCATTTGTGTGCATGAGAACTAGAAAGAGAACGGCCGCAACATACATGTTTAATCACTCATAAAGAAGTGCACATACATGTTTAATCTCTCATAAAGAAGTGCACATACATGTTTAATCACTCATAAACAAGTGCACATACATGTTTAATCACTCATAAAGAAGTGCACATACATGTTTAATCTCTCTTAAAGAAGTGCACATACATGTTTAATCACTCTTAAAGAAGTGCACATACATGTTTAATCACTCATAAAGAAGTGCACATACATGTTTAATCACTCATAAAGAAGTGCACATACATGTTTAATCACTCATAAAGAAGTGCACATACATGTTTAATCACTCATAAAGAAGTGCACATACATGTTTAATCACTCCTAAAGAAGTGCACATACATGTTTAATCACTCATAAAGAAGTGCACTTACATGTTTAATCACTCATAAAGAAGTGCACATACATGTTTAATCACTCATAAAGAAGTGCACATACATGTTTAATCACTCATAAAGAAGTGCACATACATGTTTAATCACTCATAAAGAAGTGCACATACATGTTTAATCACTCATAAAGAAGTGCACATACATGTTTAATCACTCATAAAGAAGTGCACATACATGTTTAATCACTCATAAAGAAGTGCACATACATGTTTAATCACTCATAAAGAAGTGCACATACATGTTTAATCACTCATAAAGAAGTGCACATACATGTTTAATCACTCATAAAGAAGTGCACATACATGTTTAATCACTCATAAAGAAGTGCACATACATGTTTAATCACTCATAAAGAAGTGCACATACATGTTTAATCACTCATAAAGAAGTGCACATACATGTTTAATCACTCATAAAGAAGTGCACATACATGTTTAATCACTCATAAAGAAGTGCACATACATGTTTAATCACTCATAAAGAAGTGCACATACATGTTTAATCACTCATAAAGAAGTGCACATACATTTTTAATCACTCATAAAGAAGTGCACATACATGTTTAATCACTCATAAAGAAGTGCACTTACATGTTTAATCACTCTTAAAGAAGTGCACTTACATGTTTAGTGCTGTCGGCCAGCTGTGCTTCCAGATTCTCCACTATCTTGCAGAAGGATGGTCTCTTTAAAGGGTCTGAATCCCAGCAGCATCTCATCACCTCGTACCTGTAAGGGGTTTCACCTGGATCAGTGTCAAACTCCTACCTGTACAGGGTTTCACCTGGATCAGTGTCAAACGTGCAAATACACACACACACACACACACACACACACACACAGACTGACATGTGGCTGGGTGCAAATTCAGGTTCTCTCATCCTGTAGCCGTCTCTGATTCTCCTGTAGAACATGGAGCTCACAGGCATGCCAGGATAAGGGCTGCTGCCTGAAAGAGAGAGAAAGTCGCATATAAAACACCACAGTTACAACACAGCCACAACTATCACAATATAGCCACAACACAGCCACAACGCAGCCACAACACAGTTACAATACAGCCACAGTACAGCCAAAACACAGCCACAACACAGTTACAATACAGCCACAACACAGTTACAACGCAGCCACAACACAGCCACAATACAGTCACAATACAGCCACAATACAGCCACAATACAGTTACAACACAGTCACAATACAGTCACAATATAGCCACAACATAGTTACAACACAGCCACCTATACAGCAAAAACAGACACAATAAAGCCACAACTATCACAATATAGCCACAACACAGTTACAATACAGCCACAACACAGTTACAATATAGCCACAACACAGTTACAACACAGCCACAATACAGTTACAATATAGCCACAACACAGTTAGAACACAGTTGCAACACAGGCACGACACAGCCACAACAGTTACAACACAGCCACAATAGTCAGAGCACAGTTACAACACAGCCACAACACAATTGCAACACAGCCACAAGACAGCCACAACACAGTTAGCATTCATTCACAACACAGCCAACGCCAGACAACAGTAAACACACAGCTAACACACAGTCACAATACAGTCACAATATAGCCTGGCCTACATAAAACCAACCAACACCCAACGCACAGCAAATGCACACCCAACGCACAGAGAATGCACACCCAACACACAGTGAATGCACACCCAACGCACAGAGAATGCACACCCAACACACAGCGAATGCACACCCAACGCACAGCGAATGCACACCCAACGCACAGCGAATGCACACCCAACACACAGCGAATGCACACCCAACACACAGCGAATGCACACCCAACACACAGCGAATGCACACCCAATGCACAGTCAATAAACATAATAAACATAACAAAGTGCATATTATACACATGACTACCAATGCCTACATGAAAACCACTCTCACCCAGAGAGAAGATCTCCCAGAGCAGTATTCCATAAGACCAGACATCACTCTCCAGTGTGTACACACACTCAAAGATGCTCTCTGGAGACATCCACTTCACAGGAAGTCGTGCCTGAACAGGAAACGCATCATCACAAACAGCTGACACCAAGAGGACATCATCACATTGAGTAAAATCACTCTTACTCAAATCTATAATAATTGCTCTGCCTCCATAGTATTCTCATACTTACATTGCCTTTAACCACGTAGTTGGAGTCGCTGGTAATGTCTCTGGCCAGACCAAAGTCACAGATCTTAGCTACTCGTCCCTGAGTGAGGAGAATATTCCTGGCAGCGAGATCTCTGTGGATACACTAAAATACAGTACACACTAAAACACAGCGCACACTAAAATACAGTACACACTAAAACACAGCGCACACTAAAACACAGCTCATACTAAAACACAGCGCACACTAAAACACAGTACACACTAAAGCACAGTGCACACTAAAACACAGCTCATACTAAAGCACAGCGCACACTAAAACACAGCTCATACTAAAACACAGCGCACACTAAAACACAGCGCACACTAAAACACAGTGCACACTAAAACACAGCTCATACTAAAACACAGCGCACACTAAAACACAGTACACACTAAAACACAGCTCATACCAAAACACAGCGCACACTAAAACACAGTACACACTAAAGCACAGTACACACTAAAACACAGCGCACACTAAAACACAGTACACACTAAAGCACAGTGCACACTAAAACACAGCTCATACTAAAACACAGCGCACACTAAAACACAGTACACACTAAAGCACAGTGCACACTAAAACACAGAGCACACTAAAACACAGTACACACTCAAACATCACTCTTACATTCCTGGAGGCGAGGAAGTCCATGCCTTTTGCCACTTGATAAGAGAAGCTTAAGAGATCCTCCATCTGCAGGGACACTGACTCTGCTTGGTTACCTTCGCCCTCCACACACCCTACACCTGGAGGAAGGACAGAGTATTACCCACAATTCCCTGCTGCACCTGGGGAAAGGACAGAATTACCCACAATTCCCTGCTGCATTTGGGGAAAGGACAAACTATTACCCACAATTCCCTGCTGCACACACCAAACAGCACTGATCTGCACCTAAACTCAACACAAACTCACACACCAAAAATGATGCAGTGTAAACGATGAGTGTAAAACATGCAGTGTAAAACATGCAGTTTAAATGTGCAGTGTAAAACATGCAGTGTAAATATGCAGTGTAAATTATGCAGTATAAATTATGTAGTGTAAATGTGCAGTGTAAATATGCAGTGTAAAACATGCAGTGTAAATATGCAGTGTAAATTATGTAGTGTAAATGTGCAGTGTAAAACGTGCAGTGTAAATGTGCAGTGTAAAACATGCAGTGTAAATGTGTAAATGGTGTCTCACCATGTCGGATGCT
>CM056389.1:1768648-1808648 GCA_029718625.1 Synaphobranchus kaupii | reverse complement strand
ACACACACACACACACACACACACACACACACACACACACACACACACACACACACACACACACACACACACACACACACACACACACACACACACACACACACACACACACACACACACACACACCATTAGATACACATGAACATAAGCAAAAGTATTGTGCATACATTATAATGGGGAAGTTGTGTTCAGAGGACCAGACGCGACAGAGAGGAATCTAAAAAGTAAACCACGGAGTGGAATACCAGAAAAGTGGAACTGTGTCCGTGACAGGAAAGAAAAACAACCCAAATAATAGGGCGAGGCTCGAAACTCAAGCAGAGTACAGGCTGAAAATACCTCCGACTCTCAATAAGAGAGAGGACTAAACGGAGGGAAGTAAAACAGAAACAAAATAATGGCAACCCACAAAAATAGGGCGAAAAATACTTGAAGGCTTGAGTATAGATAGAAAAGAGGAAATACAATCTCTCACTCTCAATACCAGAGAGCAGTAACATAGAGAGATAAAAGAAAAGGAAACGGTAAAGCAAAAACTGTCTCAACGAGAACAGAATAGGAGAACAGAAACGAGGGACAGAGAATGCAAAAGTGAAACTAAATCCTAAAGGAACACTAATGCATTTAGTGCCCTCGTGCCACTCCGCAGAAACATAAAGAGGCTGCCAGAACCATGACATACATCGTTAAAACAATCAGTCTCGCTCCTCCTCATCTGTATATTAATACAGCTTACTTTCAGATAGTACACACTTAGTTATGTAGGCATAAGCACACAGACACATTAGAGCACAGATATACTGTATATACTGTATATATTCTGGCAGTACAGACACATTAGGGCACATACAGTCAGGTCCATAAATATTTGGACATTGACAAAGTTATTGTTTTCTTAGCTGTCTACCACAGCATATTGGAGGTGAAATTAAATAATGAATATGAGCTCAAAGTGCAGATGTCAGCTTTAATTGGAGGGTATTTACATCCAAATCGGGCGAACGGTGTAGGAATTACAGCACTTTTTATAGATAGTCCCCCCCATTTTAGGGGATCAAAAGTAATTGGACAAATTAGCATAAACTTAAATAAAGTCATCATATTTAATATTTGGTGGCATATCCGTTGCATATCAAACAAGCCTTAAATCATCACTCTGCTGCCAGATATTCAGTAGATATGGATGGATCACTTTAAGGGTTGTTTCTCTTGACTCTATGGAAAAATACAGTGAGTCAGGAGAAGAAACCCTTAAAGTTATCTATCCAAATCTACTGTATTTCTGGCAGCAGAGTGATGATTTAAGGCTTGTTTGATACCTCAGACCCTTGATGACTTAGAGCCATTTAGCCAACCATGTGTTCCATACTGTTCCAGTGTAATTTACAGCTAAATCTAGTCCCACCCCCCAATTCCCATAGAGATCAATTCAAATGCAGAGACGTTATAATGTCGCTTGTAAGAGTACCAGAAAATAAGATATCAAGTGTCTTTTGATGTTGTTGGGTCACAGACATCAGGAAGTCATGGCATGCAAGGGATATGCCACCAAATATTAAAAATGATTACTGACAGTAAATTATATACCCTCAATACCCTATAATAAATTATATAATACCCTCAAATTATAGCTGACAGTCGGCACTTCAACCTCATTGTCATTGTATCCTTTCAAACTCAAAGTGCTAGAGTACAGAACCAAAATAACAACGAGATAATCAATGTTATTCACTTCATCTGTCAGTGGTTTTAATGTTGTGGCTGATCAGTGTATATATATATATATATATATATATATATATATATATATATATATATATATATATATATATATATATATATATATATATACAGTACCAGTCAAAGGTTTGGACACACCTACTCATAGAAGGTTTTTTTTCCGTTATTTTTAGTGTTTTCCACATTTTGGAATAGTAAAGACATCAAAACTATGAGATAACACAAATTAAATTATGCAAAGACCAAAAAAGTGTTAAACAAATTTAAAAAAGTCATATATTTTAGATTCTTCAAAGTAGCAACCCTTTGCCTTGATAACGGCCTTGCACATTCTTGCCATTCTCTCAAACAACTTCTGTGGTAAACAGGTATTCCACAGGTAAACAGGTGATGCCATCATGACTCTATATAAAAGGATATCAAAAGACTCCTGATATCTTATTTCCAGGTACTCTTAGAAGCGATACTATAACCTCTGCATTTGAATGGATCTCTATGGGAATTGGGGGGTGGGACTAGATTTAGCTTTAAATTACACTGGAACAGTGTGGAACACATGGTTGGCTAAATGGCTCTAAGTCATCAAGGGTCTGACGTATCAAACAAGCCTTAAACCATCACTCTGCTGCCAGAAATACAGTAGATATGGATGGATAACTTGAAGGGTTTCTTCTCCTGGCTTATTTTTGGAGTTCAATAGGAATATTTGTCAGGGGAAACAACCCTTAAAGTGATCCATCCATATCTACTGCATATCTGGCAGCAGAGTGATGGTTTGAGGCTTGTTTGATACCTCAGACCCTTGATGACAGCCATTTAAACCAACCATGGGTTACATACTATTCCCATGTAATTTACAGCTTAATCTAGTCCCACCCCCCCAATTCCCATAGAGATCCATTCAAATGCAGAGGTTATAGTATCGCTTCTAAGAGTACCTGGAAATAAGATATCAGGAGTCTTTTGATATCCTTTTATATAGAGTCATGATGGCATCACCTGTTTACCTGTGGAATACCTGTTTACCACAGAAGTTGTTTGAGAGAATGGCAAGAATGTGCAAGGCCGTTATCAAGGCAAAGGGTGGCTACTTTGAAGAATCTAAAATATATGACTTTTTTTTATTTGTTTAACACTTTTTTGGTCTTTGCATAATTTAATTTGTGTTATCTCATAGTTTTGATGTCTTTACTATTCCAAAATGTGGAAAACACTAAAAATAACGGAAAAAACCTTCTATGAGTAGGTGTGTCCAAACTTTTTACTGGTACTGTATTTACATATATTCTGGGAGTAGAATGGACAGCACTCACGTTTGAGCATCTTTACAGCAACAGTCATTACTGTGTCCACTTTCAATATTCCATAAGCAGTGGCCTCCAACACCTTCCCAAATGCTCCAGAGCCCAGAGTTTTCCCTATAGAAACAAACACAGTCTTAATCCCCGGGGTTAAACACAGTGTTCATCTCCAGTGTTATCCTTCAGAAGGTTCACTTTATGCTGGTTGGTTGGATCGTGGGGGCGGGAGGGGTGGTGTTCATCCTCTCTGCTTCTGAACTACACGAGGTACTGGCTGGTAAACGGAGTTTCCACCGCTTTATTACACCGCATAATGCCACTTCCCTCAGTACTATACTTGCTCCTTAATGAACTTTCCAGAAGATTGGAATGCTTAGGGCTCATTGGCTGAACATCTTGTGTCTACAGAGTCTGTGCAAAGGACAACAAGGGAAAACGAGGCGACTGCTCGTTTAAAGTGAAGAACAGGAAATGATTGGCCAGTTCACAATCACACCTTCCCCTTGCTCTTTATGCCTCTTTGCGATTGCATCACTAAAATACTGAAACTGCTCGACACACCCCCTCTCACTTACCAGCAGTGCCCTTTAAATAGAGCCCTGGGTGTTGGTGTTAAAATAAAGTGTCAAAACCCAAATCAACATAATGCAGCTACACCCTTAGCTTAATCATAGCACAATACCTAAAACACCATAATGCATCTACACGCTTTGCTTAACCATAGCACAATACCAAATCACCATAATGCATCTACATGCTCAGCTTAACCATAGCACAATACCAAATCACCATAATGCATCTACACGCTTAGCTTAACCATAGCACAATACCTAATCACCATAATGCAGCTACACGCTTAGCTTAACCATAGCACAATACCTAATCACCATAATGCAGCTACACGCTCAGCTTAACCATAGCACAATACCAAATCACCATAATGCATCTACACGCTTAGCTTAATCATAGCACAATACCAAATCACCATAATGCATCTACACGCTTAGCTTAACCATAGCACAATACCTAATCACCATAATGCATCTACACGCTTAGCTTAACCATAGCACAATACCTAATCACCATAATGCAGCTACATGCTTAGCTTAACCATAGCACAATACCTAATCACCATAATGCAGCTACACGCTCAGCTTAACCATAGCACAATACCAAATCACCATAATGCATCTACACGCTTAGCTTAATCATAGCACAATACCAAATCACCATAATGCAGCTACACGCTTAGCTTAACCATAGCACAATACCAAATCACCATAATGCATCTACACGCTTAGCTTAATCATAGCACAATACCAAATCACCATAATGCAGCTACACGCTTAGCTTAACCATAGCACAATACCAAATCACCATAATGCATCTACACGCTTAGCTTAATCATAGCACAATACCTAAACACCATAATGCAGCTACACGCTTAGCTTAATCATAGCACAATACCAAATCACCATAATGCATCTACATGCTCAGCTTAACCATAGCACAATACCTAAACACCATAATGCATCTACACGCTTAGCTTAACCATAGCACAATACCTAAACACCATAATGCAGCTACACGCTTAGCTTAACCATAGCACAATACCTAATCACCGTAATGCAGCTATACACTCAGCTTAACCATAGCACAATACCAAATCACCATAATGCAGCTACACGCTTAGCTTAACCATAGCACAATACCTAAACACCATAATGCATCTACACGCTTAGCTTAACCATAGCACAATACCAAATCACCATAATGCAGCTACACGCTTAGCTTAACCATAGCACAATACCTAATCACCATAATGCAGCTACACACTCAGCTTAACCATAGCACAATACCAAATCACCATAATGCTCTACACGCTTAGCTTAACCATAGCACAATACCTAATCACCATAATGCAGCTACACACTCAGCTTAACCATAGCACAATACCAAATCACCATAATGCTCTACATGCTTAGCTTAACCATAGCACAATACCTAAACACCATAATGCAGCTACACACTCAGCTTAACCATAGCACAATACCAAATCACCATAATGCAGCTACACGCTTAGCTTAACCATAGCACAATACCAAATCACCATAATGCAGCTACACGCTCAGCTTAACCATAGCACAATACCTAAACACCATAATGCAGCTACACACTCAGCTTAACCATAGCACAATACCTAAACACCATAATGCAGCTACACACTCAGCTTAACCATAGCACAATACCAAATCACCATAATGCTCTACATGCTTAGCTTAACCATAGCACAATACCAAATCACCATAATGCAGCTACACGCTTAGCTTAACCATAGCACAATACCAAATCACCATAATGCAGCTACACGCTTACCTTAACCATAGCACAATACCAAATCACCATAATGCTGCTACACACTCAGCTTAACCATAGCACAATACCTAAACACCATAATGCAGCTACACGCTTAGCTTAACCATAGCACAATACCAAATCACCATAATGCAGCTACACGCTTAGCTTAACCGTAGCACAATACCTAATCACCATAATGCAGCTACACACTCAGCTTAACCATAGCACAATACCTAATCACCATAATGCAGCTACACACTCAGCTTAACCATAGCACAATACCAAATCACCATAATGCTCTACACGCTTAGCTTAACCATAGCACAATACCTAATCATCATAATGTAGCTACACGCTTAGCTTAACCATAGCACAATACCTAATCACCATAATGCAGCTACATGCTTAGCTTAACCGTAGCACAATACCAAATCACCATAATGCAGCTACACGCTTAGCTTAACCGTAGCACAATACCAAATCACCATAATGCAGCTACACACTCAGCTTAACCATAGCACAATACCAAATCACCATAATGCTCTACACGCTTAGCTTAACCATAGCACAATACCTAATCACCATAATGCAGCTACACGCTTAGCTTAACCATAGCACAATACCTAATCACCATAATGCAGCTACATGCTTAGCTTAACCGTAGCACAATACCAAATCACCATAATGCAGCTACACGCTTAGCTTAACCGTAGCACAATACCAAATCACCATAATGCAGCTACACGCTCAGCTTGATGTAAGTGGTTTTAAGAAGAGAAACGCCCTACAGCATGTATTTCAGTTTTGTATTTCTACGTTCGATAGGCCCAGATAGGATATTTAATATCTATTCTAGGGGAGCGCTAGGTATATCTAACCCTAACTCTATGTACCCTTTAGTGGTAGGAAGATGGAGAGCATTGTTGGGTTGAATGGCCTGTTCTCATCATTTATGTTCATCAAGTTATGTTATGTCATGTTAATCTTTAGACCACAAACCCCCGAAATGCCCCTTTCCTGCCATTGTAAAACTGGCCAGTCATCAGAAACTTCTCCAAATCTCTAAAGTATCCTCCATTGCACACAAACACTATCTGGGTCAAATGAACACATTACATCTAAAAATCCCCAGAAAGTGAATGATCCCTTTAAGAGGAGAAGAAACTCACCAAAACGCAGTTTGTCACGAGGAAACTCCCATTTTGGGTCATAGGGAAGCAGAGTGGGGTCTATATAAACATAACTGTTGCCATGGATACTCTCAATAACCTTCCACTGGATCTGGAACTTGGGCTTCTGAGAGAGAGAGAGACAGGGAGAGAGGGAGAGAGAGAGAGAGAGAGAGAGAGGGAGAGAGGGAGAGAGAGAGAGACAGGGAGAGAGGGAGAGAGAGAGAGAGAGAGGGAGAGAGAGAGAGAGAGAAAGAAGGAGTGAGAGGGAGACGAAATGAGATGATGTGGCCCTCAGCGTGTAATAATATAAATGTGTGTAACCTCCACACACCTGTACAGCAGTGTGTAACAGTATACAGGTGTGTTACCTCCACACACCTGTACAGCAGTGTGTAACAGTATAAAGGTGTTTTACCTGTATATACCTGTACAGCAGTGTGTAACAGTATACAGGTGTGTTACCTGTATATACCTGTACAGCAGTGTGTAACAGTATAAAGATGTTACCTGTATATACCTGTACAGCAGTGTGTAACAGTATAAAGGTGTGTTACCTGTATGTACCTGTACAGCAGTGTGTAACAGTATAAAGGTGTTTTACCGGTATATACCTGTACAGCAGTGTGTAACAGTATACAGGTGTGTTACCTGTATATACCTGTACAGCAGTGTGTAACAGTATAAAGGTGTGTTACCTGTATATACCTGTACAGCAGTGTGTAACAGCATAAAGGTGTGTTACCTGTATATACCTGTACAGCAGTGTGTAACAGTATAAAGGTGTGTTACCTGTATATACCTGTACAGCAGTGTGTAACAGCATAAAGGTGTGTTACCTGTATATACCTGTACAGCTGTGTGTAACATTATACAGGTGTGTTACCTGTATATACCTGTACAGCAGTGTGTAACAGTATAACGGTGTGTTACCTGTATATACCTGTACAGCAGTGTGTAACAGTATAGAGGTGTGTTACCTCCACACACCTGTACAGCAGTGTGTAACAGTATAAAGGTGTTTTACCGGTATATACCTGTACAGCAGTGTGTAACAGTATACAGGTGTGTTACCTGTATATACCTGTACAGCAGTGTGTAACAGTATAAAGGTGTGTTACCTGTATATACCTGTACAGCAGTGTGTAACAGCATAAAGGTGTGTTACCTGTATATACCTGTACAGCAGTGTGTAACAGTATAAAGGTGTGTTACCTCCGCACACCTGTACAGCAGTGTGTAACAGTATACAGGTGTGTTACCTCCACACACCTGTACAGCAGTGCGTAACAGTATAAAGGTGTGTTACCTGTACATACCTGTACAGCTGTGTGTAACATTATACAGGTGTGTTACCTGTATATACCTGTACAGCAGTGTGTAACAGTATAACGGTGTGTTACCTGTATATACCTGTACAGCAGTGTGTAACAGTATAGAGGTGTGTTACCTCCACACACCTGTACAGCAGTGTGCAACAGTATAAAGGTGTGTTACCTGTATATACCTGTACAGCAGTGTGAAACAGTATAAAGGTGTGTTACCTGTATATACCTGTACAGCAGTGTGTAACAGTATAAAGGTGTGTTACCTGTATATACCTGTACAGCAGTGTGTAACAGAATAAAGGTGTGTTACCTGTATATACCTGTACAGCAGTGTGTAACAGAATAAAGGTGTGTTATCTGTATATACCTGTACAGCAGTGTGTAACAGTATAAAGGTGTGTTACCTGTATATACCTGTACAGCAGTGTGTAACAGTATAAAGGTGTGTTACCTGTATATACCTGTACAGCAGTGTGTAACAGTATAAAGGTGTGTTACCTGTATATACCTGTACAGCAGTGTGTAACAGTATAAAGGTGTGTTACCTGTATATACCTGTACAGCAGTGTGTAACAGTATAAAGGTGTGTTACCTGTATATACCTGTACAGCAGTGTGTAACAGTATAAAGGTGTGTTACCTGTATATACCTGTACAGCAGTGTGTAACAGTATAAAGGTGTGTTACCTGTATATACCTGTAGCACAGCACCACCAGGCTCACACTCAGCACAGCAGCAGCCAGAATAAATCCAGACAGTAAAGGTGTGAACAGCTTGTGAGGAACTGTACGTTCTGAAAAACACACACACACACACA
This sequence comes from Synaphobranchus kaupii, assembly GCA_029718625.1. Lineage (NCBI taxonomy): Eukaryota > Metazoa > Chordata > Actinopteri > Anguilliformes > Synaphobranchidae > Synaphobranchus > Synaphobranchus kaupii. The sequence goes on along the minus strand of CM056389.1, from coordinate 1,799,935 downwards.
CACACACACACACACACACACACACACACACACACACACACACACACACACACACACACACACACACACATATGGGTGGAGTGTTATAATTATGGTAGTACATGCAGTCACACATTGTCCGCTCTTCAGACAAACACTAAGAAGATTACCTCCATTTTAAATCTCAGCAAGCAGAGTTAGCAAAAACTAATCTCTGAGATATGCACATGGATTGAGCAGTCGGATAAAGACAAAGGCATCACCTCTGAAACACCATAAACAAGTAAAATCTGCCTACAGAGGAGAAAGCACTGCCTATGGAGCTGTGTACATAGAAACAATACTGACAGATGGAATATAGCAGTACTTACTGACCGTAGAATAGAGCAGTACTGACACACAGTAGAATAGAGCAGTACTGACAGATAGTAGAATAGAGCAGTACTGACACACAGTAGAATAGAGCAGTACTGACACATTAGAATAGAGCAGTACTGACACAGTAGAATAGAGCAGTACTGACACACAGTAGAATAGAGCAGTACTGACACATTAGAATAGAGCAGTACTGACACACAGTAGAATAGAACAGTACTGACACATTAGAATAGAGCAGTACTGACACAGTAGAATGATGCAGTACTGACAGAGTAGAATAGAGCAGTACTGACACACAGTAGAATAAGTCAGTACTGACACAGTAGAATCGAGAAGTACTGACACAGTAGAATAAGGCAGTACTGACACAGTAGAATATAGCAGTACTGACAGACAGTAGAAGATAGCAGTACTTACTGACAGTAGAATAGAGCAGTACTGACACACAGTAGAATATAGCAGTACTGACACACAGTAGAATAGAGCAGTACTGACACATTAGAATAGAGCAGTACTGACACCGTAGAATAGAGCAGTACTGACACAGTATAATAGAGCAGTACTGACAGTTGAATCGAGTAGTACTGACAGTATAATAAAGCAGTACTGACACAGTAGAATAGAGCAGTACTGACACAGTAGAATAGAGCAGTACTGACCCAGTAGAATAGAGCAGTACTGACAGTAGAATAGAGCAGTACTGACATAGAGTATAATAGAGCAGTACTGACACAGTAGAATAGAGCAGTATTGACACAGTAGAATAGAGCAGTACTGACACGTTAGAATATAGCATTACTGACACAGTAGAATAGAGCAGTACTGACACACAGTAGAATAGAGCAGTACTGACACAGTAGAATAGAGCAGTACTGACACAGTAGAATAGAGCATTACTGACACAGTATAATAGAGCAGTACTGACACAGTATAATAGAGCAGTACTGACACAGTAGAATAGAGCAGTACTGACACAGTAGAATAGAGCATTACTGACACAGTATAATAGAGCAGTACTGACACAGTAGAATAGAGCAGTACTGACACAGTAGAATAGATAAGTACTGACACACAGTAGAATAAGGCAGTACTGACACAATATAATAGAGCAGTGCTGACACACAGTAGAATAAGGCAGTACTGACACAGTATAATATGGCCGTACTGACACAGTAGAACAGAGCAGTACTGACACACAGTAGAATAAGGCAGTACTGACACAGTAGAATAGAACAGTACTGACAGAGTAGAATATAGCAGTACTGATACAGTATAATAGAGCAGTACTGACACAGTAGAATAAGGCAGTACTGACACAGTAGAATATAGCAGTACTGATACAGTATAATAGAGCGGTACTGACACAGTAGAATAGAGCAGTACTGACCCAGTAGAATAGAGCAGTACTGACAGTAGAATAGAGCAGTACTGACATACAGTATAATAGAGCAGTACTGACACAGTAGAATAGAGCAGTATTGACACAGTAGAATAGAGCAGTACTGACACGTTAGAATATAGCATTACTGACACAGTAGAATAGAGCAGTACTGACACACAGTAGAATAGAGCAGTACTGACACAGTAGAATAGAGCAGTACTGACACAGTAGAATAGAGCATTACTGACACAGTATAATAGAGCAGTACTGACACAGTAGAATAGAGCAGTACTGACACAGTAGAATAGATAAGTACTGACACACAGTAGAATAAGGCAGTACTGACACAATATAATAGAGCAGTGCTGACACACAGTAGAATAAGGCAGTACTGACACAGTATAATATGGCCGTACTGACACACAGTAGGATAGAGCAGTACTGACACAGTTGAATAAGGCAGTACTGACACAGTATAATAGAGCAGTACTGCCACACAGTAGAATAAGGCAGTACCGACACAGTAGAATAAGACAGTACTGACACACAGTAGAATAAGGCAGTACCGACACAGTAGAATAAGACAGTACTGACACAGTAGAATAGAGCAGTACTGCCACAGTAGAATAGAGCATTGCTGACACAGTAGAATAAGGCAGTACTGACACAGTAGAATAGAGCATCACTGACACAGTAGAATAAGGCAGTACTGACACAGTAGAATAGAGCATTACTGACACAGTAGAATAAGGCCGTACTGACACAGTATAATAGAGCAGTACTGACACAGTAGAATAAGGCAGTACTGACACAGTATAATAGAGCAGTACTGACACAGTAGAATAAGGCAGTACTGGCACAGTATAATAGAGCAGTACTGACACAGTAGAATAAGGCAGTACTGACACAGTATAATAGAGCAGTACTGACACAGTAGAATAAGACAGTACTGACACAGTATAATAGAGCAGTACTGACCCCCCACAGAGAACAGGGAGAAAGCCTCCCCCGCCGGGGCTGTGGCCACACACTCCAGCGTGTGGAAGTTTGCTCTGCTGATGTTCACTCTGCTCTCCACCACCTGCCTGCCAAAATCTGGGCTCGACACCATCACCGTGGAAACACCCTGCTCCTGGGTGGCATTCAGCAGGTGAGAACACCTGTACAAGGCACAGAGAGAGGACTGCGTATGAGCCTGTGTGTGTGTGTGTGTGTGTGTGTGTGTGTGTGTGTGTGTGTGTGTGTGTGTGTGTGTGTGTGTGTGTATGTGTGTGTGTGTGTGTGAGCATGTGTGTGTGTTTGTGTGTGTTTGTGTGTGTGTAGAAGGCTCGTACCGTGTGTGAGGGGGTTGGCAGTAGTACCAGGTGATCTCAGGTTTGGGGTACCCTGCTGCTACACAGTGTACCTGTCCGTTAATGGGGCCGTCCTGAGATATGATCTCAGGTTTACCTGCAGGAGAGAAATCAAGCACATTATCTCTGCAAACACACACTTACACAGACACTCACACACATGCACACACACACACACACACACACACACACACCCTGCACACACACACACACACACACACACACACACACACACGCGCATACACACTCACACACATGCATAGACACATATATACACACACACACCCTGCACACACACATATACACACACTCACACCCTGCACACACACATATACACACACTCACACACACACACACCCTGTGCACACACACAGATAGAAATCATAAATACAGCCAGTGTCATACGTACTGATCACATGGACGGTAAACGCCCGGGTGGCCAGTGCCTCTGTGCTTTGGGATCTGAAGCTGTAAACTCCACTTTCTGAAGCTTTGATCCTCACCAGCCGAAGCTCACTGATAGACCTGTAACATGCAGAAAGCACAGCACTGATAGACCTGTAACATGCAGAAAGCACAGCACTGATAGACCTGTAACATGCAGAAAGCACAGCACTGATAGACCTGTAACATGCAGAAAGCACAGCACTGATAGACCTGTAACATGCAGAAAGCACAGCACTGATAGACCTGTAACATGCAGAAAGCACAGCACTGATAGACCTGTAACATGCAGAAAGCACAGCACTGATAGACCTGTAACATGCAGAAAGCACAGCACTGATAGACCTGTAACATGCAGAAAGCACAGCACTGATAGACCTGTAACATGCAGAAAGCACAGCACTGATAGACCTGTAACATGCAGAAAGCACAGCACTGATAGACCTGTAACATGCAGAAAGCACAGCACTGATAGACCTGTAACATGCAGAAAGCACAGCACTGATAGACCTGTAACATGCAGAAAGCACAGCACTGATAGACCTGCAACATGCAGAAAGCACAGCACTGATAGACCTGTAACATGCAGAAAGCACAGCACTGATAGACCTGTAACATGCAGAAAGCACAGCACTGATAGACCTGCAACATGCAGAAAGCACAGCACTGATAGACCTGCAACATGCAGAAAGCACAGCACTGATAGACCTGTAACATGCAGAAAGCACAGCACTGATAGACCTGTAACATGCAGAAAGCACAGCACTGATAGACCTGTAACATGCAGAAAGCACAGCACTGATAGACCTGTAACATGCAGAAAGCACAGCAATGATAGACCTGTAACATGCAGAAAGCACACCACTGATACACACACTCACACACAGAGGCACACACTCACACACACACACACACAGAGGCACACACACACACACACACACACTCACACACACACAGAGGCACACACTCACACACACACAGAGGCACACACAGACATAATGATAATGGATTACAGGAGTGTAAGGTTTGATAATAGATTACAGGAGTGTAAGGTTTGATAATGGATTATAGGAGTGTAAGGTTTGATAATAGATTACAGGAGTGTATGGTTTGATAATAGATTATAGGAGTGTAAGGTTTGATAATAGATTACAGGAGTGTATGGTTTGATAATAGATTGCAGGAGTGTAAGGTTTAATAATGGATTACAGGAGTGTAAGGTTTGATAATGGATTATAGGAGTGTAAGGTTTGATAATAGATTACAGGAGTGTAAGGTTTGATAATGGATTATAGGAGTGTAAGGTTTGATAATGGATTATAGGAGTGTAAGGTTTGATAATATATTGCAGAAGTGTAAGGTTTGATAATAGATTGCAGGAGTGTAAGGTTTGATAATGGATTATAGGAGTGTAAGGTTTGATAATGGATTGCAGGAGTGTAAGGTTTGATAATGGATTATAGGAGTGTAAGGTTTGATAATGGATTATAGGAGTGTAAGGTTTGATAATAGATTGCAGGAGTGTAAGGTTTGATAATGGATTATAGGAGTGTAAGGTTTGATAATGGATTATAGGAGTGTAAGGTTTGATAATGGATTGCAGGAGTGTAAAGTGTAATAATGGATTACAGGGGTGTATACTCTACACACATACACCTTATACTCTACACAAACACACCCTACACACACATACCCTATACTCTACACAAACACACTCTACACACACATAGCCTATACTCTACACAAACACAACCTACACACACATACCCTATACTCTACACAAACACACCCTACACACACATACCCTAAACTCTACACAAACACATCCTACACACATACACCCTATACTCTACACAAACACAACCCTCACACACGCACCCAAACTCTACACAAACACACACTACACACATACACCCTATACTCTACAGAAACACACCCTACACACATACACCCTATACACTACACAAACACAACCCTACACACACACACCATATACTCTACACAAACACAACCCTACACACATACACCCTAAACTCTACACAAACACACCCTACACACATACACCCTATACTCTACAGAAACACAACCCTACACACACATACCCTAAACTCTACACAAACACATCCTACACACATACACCCTATACTCTACACAAAGACAACCCTCACACACGCACCCTATACTCTACACCAGGGGTTCCCAAACCGGTCCTGGGGGACCCCTGTGTATGCTGGTTTTCGTTGCAACCATAGTTGCAATCCCAGAATTTTAACAAGCTGTTAATTTTTCTTAATTAGGTGCTTTTCATGTTTGGAGGAATTATTTGCCCTCTTAAGACTCATTATGTCAGAAATAGCTATGCATGCCATGTAGAACAAACTCCCCATGTTCACGTTGTGCTTATTGTGCTATATTGCAACAATTACATAAAGGGGGTTATAAAATAATGTATTTTCACTCAAATTAAAGAGTAAAGTGAATCAATAGGCTCCTAATTAGGTTGTTGAACACGTGTTTAACTCAATTATTTCTTTAAGCTCATTAACACAATGCAGGTTTGGCTCGTTATCATTTCCTTTGTGTTTGAATTCTTCATTATCTACCAAATGGTTAGTTTTAGTGGCCATGTGTCCACACTTTCACCAGTTAGGAGCCTATTGATTCAAATCAGTCTTTAAATGGATTTGTTAAATAATTTTCTTATCTTTTTTAAATAATATAGCACAATAAGCACAATGTGAACATGGGGTGTTTATTCTACATGGCATCCATAGCTATTTATGATATAATGTGGCTTAAGAGGGTGAATAATTCCTCCAAACATGACAAGCACCTAATTAAGAAAAATTAACAGCTTGTTAAAATTCTGGGATTGCAACTGTGGTTGCAACGAAAACCAGCATACACAGGGGGTCCCCAGCATACACAGGGGTCCCCCAGGACCGGTTTGGGAACCACTGCTCTACACAAACACACCCTACACACATACACCCTAAGCTCTATGCAAACACAACCCTACACACATACACGCTATACTCTACACAAACACATTCTACACACATACACCCTATACTCTACACAAACACACCCTACACCCTAAACTCTACACAAACACAGCCTACACACATACACCCGATACACTACACAAACACAACCCTACACAAACACACCCTACACACATACACCCTATACTCTACACAAACACACTCTACACACATACACCCTATACTCTACACAAACACACCCTACACACATACACCTATACTCTACACAAACACAACCCTACACACATACACCCTAAACTCTACACAAACACACTCTACACACATACACCCTATACTCTACACAAACACACTCTACACACATACACCCTATACTCTACACAAACACACCCTACACACATACACCCTAAACTCTACACAAACACACCCTACACACATACACCCTATACTCTACACAAACAGAACCCTCACACACGCACCCTATACTCTACACAAACACAACCCTCACACACGCACCCTATACTCTACACAAACACACCCTACACACATACACCCTATACTCTACACAAACACACTCTACACACATACACCCTATACTCTACACAAACACACCCTACACACATACACCTATACTCTACACAAACACAACCCTACACACATACACCCTAAACTCTACACAAACACACTCTACACACATACACCCTATACTCTACACAAACACACTCTACACACATACACCCTATACTCTACACAAACACACCCTACACACATACACCCTAAACTCTACACAAACACACCCTACACACATACACCCTATACTCTACACAAACAGAACCCTCACACACGCACCCTATACTCTACACAAACACAACCCTCACACACGCACCCTATACTCTACACAAACACACCCTACACACATACACCCTATACTCTACACAAACACACTCTACACACATACACCCTATACTCTACACAAACACACCCTACACACATACACCTATACTCTACACAAACACAACCCTCACACACACCCTATACTCTACACAAACACAACCCTACACACATACACCCTAAACCCTACGCAAACACAACCCTACACACATACACCCTATACACTACACAAACACAACCCTACACACACACACCCTATACTCTACACAAACACAACCCTACACACATACACCCTATACTCTACACAAACACACCCTACACACATACACCCTAAACTCTACACAAACACACCCTACACACATACACCCTATACTCTACACAAACACAACCCTCACACACGCACACTATACTCTAAACAAACACAACCCTACACACATACACCCTAAACCCTACACAAACACAACCCTACACACATACACCCTATACTCTACACAAACACAACCCTACACACATACACCCTAAACTCTACACAAACACACCCTACACACATACACCCTATACTCTACACAAACACAACCCTCACACACGCACCCTATACTCTACACAAACACAACCCTCACACACGCACCCTATACTCTACACAAACACAACCCTACACACATAAACCCTAAACTCTACACAAACACAACCCTACACACATACACCCTATACTCTACACCAACACACCCTACACACATACACCCTACACACTACACAAACACACCCTACACACATACACCCTATACTCTACACAAACACAACCTACACACATACACCCTATACTCTACACAAACACAACCCTCACACACGCACCCTATACTCTACACAAACACAACCCTCACACACACACCCTAAACCCTATACTCTACACAAACACAACCCTCACACATGCACCCTATACTCTACACAAACACAACCCTCACACACGCACCCTATACTCTACACAAACACAACCTACACACATACACCCTAACCTCTACACAAACACACCCTACACACATACACCCTATACTCTACACAAACACACCCTATGCACTAAGCAAACACAACCCTACACACATACACCCTAAACTCTACACAAACACAACCCTACACACATACACCCTATACTCTACACAAACACAACCCTACACACATACACCCTAAACTCTACACAAACACAACCCTACACACATACACCCTAAACTCTACACAAACACACCCTACACACATACACCCTATACTCTACACAAACACAACCCTCACACACACTTTCATTTTCTACACTTAAAGCCTCAATGATGTATTAAAATGCCTTCAACAGCAGGCAGGTCATCATACACCCCAGAAACTGACTGAGGTAGAGGACAGGTGTGAGCTTACCTGTACCCCAGGTGTTGGGAGGTGACGGTGTGGTCAGATGTGTTTTGGAGGGGGCCTTCCATGTAGCCCCAGGACAGAGTGTGGGGCCTCGGGTACGCCTGGAACTCCACCCTCAGAGAAAGTGTTTCTCCTTCACGGATCTGAACAGTGCTGTTCTCCACCTCTGTAAGGTTAATGAAGCCCCTCTCTGCAAACAAGCATAGGCAAGCATGACCCCTAACCTCTCACCTCTAACCCTCAACCCTAACATTATCCCCTAGCCCTGAGTATAAACCTTAACCCCACTTATACAAACCCTAAACCTGTGAATGAATGAGCCTCCTCTTTCATGTGAGACAGTGCTTTCCTAATATTCCTTGAAGATAGGGCTTTGAGCATCTTCAGCTACAGTACTTCTTCCAGGGGTCCACGTGATTTTTTAAATGGTGCTTATGGACCAAAAAATGCATATACTGCTCATAAAAATACAAATAAGATAATATTATACGTTTGTTCTGTGTTTCAGCCTTAAGACCTTCTATGAGCCCATGAACCCTGTTATATTTTGGGGCGTGGCATACCATGAACGTGGAGCATGATGGCAGAGCTGGCCACGCCCAGTTCATTAAGCGCCTCGCAGAGATACTGCCCCGCATCCTGGAGACGCACAGCGTCCAGCGTCAGAGTCACGCGATGCAGGAAACCGCTGGCCACTGAGCGGGACGAGGGCCCGCTTAGCAACGGTCGCTGTGGAAACAGGCCAATTAGACAGGCCCTTAAAGTACGCAAAAAGCATAATAGCACGGACAGCATGGTGTTTCAAAATGTGCGTTTCCATATGGTTCCAGACTTGGGCAGATTTGTACATTACATCAACTTTAGCACATCTGCATATCTGCACATCTGGAAAGAGTTAATCTCACACAGCATAGAGCCCCGATCAGACTTACATGAGACCATATGAAAATGGAACGTTTTTTATTCTTAAGGTTTTACTGAGTAAAGACTGCATGGGACACATCATATTAAAATTTGTTTTGAGTTTGTTGAGCAAATCAATCATGTATTTAGACTGCAGACTCGTTATGTCTTCGGGACTATAGGTTCAGTTCAGACCACACATCATTTAAATGTGATAAATCCTGATAAATCCTAATAAATGTAAAGTAGGATGAATTTTTGATCTGAACCAGTCTTTACTGAAGCAGCAGGGTCAGTTACTCTGCTCTGCCTGTAGGGGGCAGAGCGGCATCTCACCACATCAGGGGGAAACATCCAGTTGAGGTGGAAGTCATTGTTCACGTTGGTAGAACTGCACGTTACGTCAAACGTCTGGCCCTTGGTCAGAATCACCACCTCTTTTTGTGACAGGTGTATTATGGGAAGGTGGTCTGCCACTGAAATTAAATACAACAATCAAGCATGTCACCATCTCTGTGCTGTTTTCCACTGTGTCACACATTCAAACATCATACCCGGGGCAGCTGGGAGCACAACACAAAACTCCTTTACACTGAGTTTGATTTAGTGAACCGCCCACATTGGTGACGCTTCCCGGTGAAGACAGGTGAAGGAGGGGCTTTCTTGTTTATTTAAATCGAACAGGAACCAGCGCAAACATGGCTCCACATAGACCCAGCCGTAATCGCTGTGAGGACGTCGTCATTATAACATTATGCCACCCAGCACATCAAGAGTACGCCGGTTCTTTTAAATCCCACGCAATCACTGCTAATCTGGTTAACCTGGTCCATGCCCAGGCGTTTAATCGAACCCACCCACTGAGCTCTGTGGGTCCCTGATGCATTCTGGGATATGACACATACAGATCCTTTCAGAATATCATGGAAAAGTTTTTTTTTTTCCATAATTCCATTCAAAAAGTGAAACTTTCATAGATTATAGATTCATTACACACAAAGTGAAATATTTCTAGCCTTTATTTGTTTAATTTTTCATAATTTTGGCTCACAGCTCCAGAAAACCCCCAAAATAGTATTTCAAGAAATTAGAATAGTGTGTCGAAAATCAGCATTTACTTCAGTTATTTCAGAGAATGAGTGAAGTGGCTTGACTCGAGGAATTTGACAGTTGTAGCCCATGTCCCGGATACGTCTGTACGTGGTGGTTTTTGAAGCACTGACTCCAGCCTCAGTCCACTCCCTCTGCATCTCGGCCAAATTTTGGAATCGTCTTTGCTTGACAATCCGCTGAAGCCTATGGTCATCTCTTTTGCTTGTGCACCTTCTCCTGCCACATTTTTCCCTTCCACTAAACTTTCTATTGATATGCTTGGACACTGCACTCTGTGAACAGCCAGCCTCCTTAGCGATGACCTTTTGTGGCTTACCCATCTTCTCGAGGGTGTCAATGATGGTCTTCTGGCCAATTGTCAAGTCTGCAGTCTTCCCCATACTGAACCAAACTGAGATAAATTTTGCAGGTGTTTTGAGTAAATAAGATGATAGTGTGACACTCAGTCTAAAACATTCATTCTCTGAAATAACTGAAGTAAATGCTGATTTTCGACACACTATTCTAATTTCTTGAAATACTGTTTTGGGGGTTTTCTGGAGCTGTAAGCCAAAATTATGAAAAATGAAACAAATAAAGGCTAGAAATATTTCACTTTGTGTGTAATGAATCTATAATCTATGAAAGTTTCACTTTTTGAATGGAATTATGGAAAAAAAAAAACTTTTCCATGATATTCAAATTTTTTGGAAAGGATCTGTACAGGAGAAGGGGGTGGGCCCCTGATTCGATTATCATGGACATTGGCTGTTTTGACCATGCTGGTCTTTAAGCCCTAGACCCTGAGCCGATCAGAGGAGGATGGGTTCCCCCATTGAGTCTGGTTCCTTCCAAGGTTTCTTCCTAGTTAACACCAGGGAGTTTTTCCTGGCCACTGTTGCCTTTGGCTTGCTCTTGTGGGGGGTTTAGGCTGGGTTTTGCTGTGAAGTGCATTGTGACAACTTGTTGTGAAATGCGCTATATAAATAAATATTGATTGATTGATTGATGCATTCTGGGATATGACACATAAGAGATGGGGGTGGGCCTCTGATGCATTCTGGGATATGACACATAAGAGATGGGGGTGGGCCTCTGATGCATTCTGGGACATGACACATAAGAGATGGGGGTGGGCCTCTGATGCATTCTGGGATATGACACATAAGAGATGGGGGTGAGCCTCTGATGCATTCTGGGATATGAAACATATAGGAGAACGGGTGGGCCCCTGATGAATTCTGGGATATATCACATATAGGAGAAGGGGGTGTGTCCCTGATGCATTGTGGGATATGTCCCTCTCACCTGGGAACACAGTGATTTGGTACTGATTGGATGTGACTGTTTCTTCCCCCAGCTTTCCAGTGCAGATGTAGCAGCCCTCGTAAGCTTCCTGCACGTTGCCGATGGTTACGCCCGTCTCCAGGCTGGTGCTGTAGGTCAGGCCAGGAGGCAGAGCGTGGCCGGCACAGCTCCGCAGAGCCAGGTCTGTCATGGCGGGGTCCGTCGCCAGGCAAGGCAGCACACAACTGCGCCCTGCTTTCGCCAAAATGTCCGGAATCAGCGCGCGCTGGAAAGCGCTGTTAACATCTGAGAGAGGAGAGATAAGAGAGGCTGTTCAGATAAAAATATAAACTCCAGCTGTGACCGAATATGATCCCTGTTCCCTGCCCCCTGTCCACTCAGACCCCTGTCTACTATGTGCCCTGTCCCCTCACTTTGCAAGCAGTGTGCGAAAGAAATCCTGCAAAGCTCTTTCTAAACTAGTGAGGAAGTAGTACGCAATATTTTTTTTTATTGAGAATACCAATCAGTTTAGATATGACTATGGTTACAAAGTATAGCTTATGAATGAAGATAGACTTGACAAAAATAAAAAGAGACTAGTTTGTAATATGTCCCGCTCTTTTACTACAAGTTGTAGTTTTTACTTCCTGAAATTGTCAGATGAGTGTGCTCCTGAATCCCCTCAACAAAACCCCAGAAATAAGGGTTTCATCCGTGGATTTTCAGTGCCCCCATTTGTGAGAAAAAGGGATCATATTCGGTCACGGCCACAGTCACTGTAGGGTTTAGCGGTTAGGGTACCTTTCACATAGACGTAGATGCTGTTGTTTTGGCCCTTGTGGTTGGAGCAGGTGTAGCGACCCATGTGCTGCTGGTGAGCTGATTGGATGGATAGGACAGCTAGGCCCGCCCCCAGCTCCACCCCTTCCTCCTTACGGCGCTTAGCACGGTTCGGCCAATGCCACTCAACCTGCACGTCATCCTGGCAATGCAACCTGACGGCACCGCCTTTCTGCACCACCACGTGAGGGCCACTGGGGGTGACGACTGGCCTTGGCACACCTAGCACAACAAGGTAAATTACACCTGTAACTCCACCTGGAAACCCCCTTACCTGAAGCCCCACCCACTCTTAAACAGGTAAACTCTACCTGGAGCCCCACCCACTCTTAAACAGGTAAACTCTACCTGAGGCCCCACCCACTCTTAAACAGGTAAACTCTACCTGGAGCCCCACCCACTCTTAAACAGGTAAACTCTACCTGGAGCCCCACCCACTCTTAAACAGGTAAACTCTACCTGGAGCCCCACCCACTCTTAAACAGGTAAACTCTACCTGAAGCCCCACCCACTCTTAAACAGGTAAACTCTACCTGGAGCCCCACCCACTCTTAAACAGGAAAACTCTACCTGAAGTCCCACCCACTCTTAAACAGGTAAACTCTACCTGGAGCCCCACCCACTCTTAAACAGGAAAACTCTACCTGAAGCCCCACCCACTCTTAAACAGGTAAACTCTAGCTGAAGCCCCACCCACTCTTAAACAGACATTGTTCCCTTGTAGAGTCCCTTTATTTGCCAAATCCTGCAGATCACCTGCCTGCCATCACCCCCCTGGAGTCATGCAAAGTAGTGGAGGAAAGGGGCATTCATTTTTCGAGTATTGGGACGCACCCGCCCAGCAAGATAGGCCAAACAAGCTCAGCTCATAGGATAACATCAAAGCAGTGCGCATCTTATAGCTCCGCAAACAGCCGTAGGGATTTTAGACATTCTGGTAACGCCAGTGACATCAAGTGCCGCCTCGCGCGCTGATTGGCTCGGTTTCACCCTTTAACTCCTACCACCTGGCGCGAGGTGCGAGGCCCAGTCTCCTTCGCGGGCCGCGTATAGCCTATACGCTTAAAAGTGTAACATTACCGATAGGGCCTTTGAGAAATGTGATCAACTGCCACCGTCAAACATGCTCTCTCTCTCACACACACACACACACACACACACACACACACACACACACACACACACACACACACACACACACACACACACACACACACACACACACACTTAAACCCAATCCACTTTTTTTATTCAGATGCCATATTTGAACACATTGCCAAAGCCTTACAGGATTAAACATTATATTATGAAACAATAGCCCATTATAACAACTTTAAAATCAATTTTCAGAAAAACTAGGTTGTAAAACAGTAGCCTAAAGATTAGCTTCAATTAACTAAGAAAGTTGGTAAATGAAATTCTCTCTCTCTAACTCCAATGAGTGAATAAATAATTGAAATCCGCGAGTGAAGGCAAGCGGATACACATGGCGCCCACACCTGTAGCGTTCAGTAAAAATATCACATTTCTTTTGAAGATTTGCTTAGTCGTTGCGTAATGCTATTTCTTAGACTACGGTTATGCAAATTGTTCTAAGAGACCGTCACAGTTATAGCGGGAGGGCGTATTAACGTATGTAAGCATAGCATGGGTTATGCGGCTTCCCCTGCGTGCCAACACGTTGAAACAAATGGCATATGAAGCTCAGTTTATCCCTGATACATTTAGAGGTGTTGCTTTTCCACAGGAATATTCCGTTATTGGCATCGTCTTACACGCAAGCGGTCTTTGTGTGAGTAATGCCTCGGTGCGTAGCCTATATGAATTATTAACACATTAACACAAGGCATAGGGAAAAGTAAAGTAGCCTACAAAATAATAACAAGCTCCAATCAAGCGGTCCATATTATTACTGCGTTTCAACTGAATTATGAATTCACTTCTTTTTTTAAAAATATGATCGGACCACTATTTCCTTTTTACATATATTATTTCAGATAAATAATTTCCCTCTGATCAAATAGAAATATTCCGATAAATAGTGTCCACGCGATACGAAAAGCGGAAGCGATAGTCCTACCTGGTTTGAGAGTGAAGAGAAAAAGCGCTGTGAACAGAACCCAACTATATTCCATCGTTATTATGCCATTTGTCTGGGTGAATCTGCGTGTGTTTCTTCTGCTGTTCCTATAGTCTGTGTCTGTGTGTGTGAGAGTGTGTGTGTGTGTGTGTGTTACAGTGCGGTTCCTCTAATACCACTCACTGTTCAGCCCGACGACGAAGCGCTGACTAAATGTATTTGAATATTTTAAAGGGGCAGCGCAATGATCGGACAGCTACCTGCGCAACGAGCATTAATTACTGTATTTATGAACAGATAATGACATTAATATAATTTATGTAAGGACCATTTTACGTACTGGATCTGTCAGACGCTGTGTAAAACGCCTTAGTCCAATGTTGACACAACGATCTGTATCAGACTTTATATCATTCTGAATTTACACCCTAAATATTCAAATTCCTGAATGGACAGTGTTATCTGTTTCTGAACCACTTCATAAATATGCTTTCTACTGCAAATCCCCTTAATAGCAGTACTGCAAATCCCCTTAATAGCAGTACTGCAAATCCCCTTAATAGCAGTTAGTAACTTTAGTGTTTTAAGTTGCTGGGATGGCTGATATTTTACTGGGTTATTTGATCATTTCTTTGCATATGTGTGCCCCCAGGCAGAGTGCTTTGAATGAAAAATTAAAATGATCAAAATGACATTTAGAGACGTAGCTTTGTGCAGCTGTAACACTACCAACATTGTGTGTGTGTGTGTGTGTGTGTGTGTGTGTGTGTGTGTGTGTGTGTGTGTGTGTGTGTGTGTGAAACTGTGTGTCTATATGAAATATGTGTTCAGATACAGTGTGTGTGTGTGTGTGTGTGTGTGTGTGTGCGTGAAACTGTGTGTCTATATGAAATATGTGTTCAGATACAGTGTGTGTGTGTGTGTGTGTGTTGTGTGTCAAACTGTGTGTGTGTGTGTGTGTTGTGTGTCAAACTGTGTGTGTGTGTGTGTTGTGTGTCAAACTGTGTGTGTGTCTATATGAAATAATGTTTGTTCAGATACAGCGTGTTTGTCTATATAAATGAATTTGTGTTCAGATATTGTGTGTATGTATGTGTGTGGAATGACAACACTTGTAGTACATACTCTGATTTTAGAAAACAACGTCAAAAGTTATGGATATACATCAATATAAAATATTAAATATCCTGTGCCTAAAATATACCATCTCTGCCAAGATGTGCAGAACAAATTCCACTCAGGTTCACTTTGATACTATTTCAATTTTAGTGTATATTTTCCATTGTCCCACAATGGATTTTTAAGATACATACACTCATTTCTGATGCCTTTTTATGAAAAGAATATATTTTGGTTTAAACCACAAACCTGTGAATATCCCAATGCCATGCATTGAAAAGGCAACAGGTCATCAGAAACTATTTTAGAAAATTTACAAAATATCCATTACTGTGTAATCTGTCCTGCACATAAAAACTGTTTGGGCCAATGGATTATTCTGGGTTCTTATATTGTCAGGGAGCACATACTGAATCTAAGCCATGTGTCCAATCACTGATGGGAGCCCTCAACAGTCTGTTGGTGGTCAGCATGTTAGTCATATGACTGGCTGTTGCAGCCAGGAACACACGCTAACACAGACACACTGATCCCCAGGGGCAATGCAGTCATGGGGTGCAGGGGCAAGGTAGTCATGGGGTGCAGGGGCAATGCAGTCATGGGGTGCAGGGGCAAGGCAGTCATGGGGTGCAGGGGCAAGGCAGTCATGGGGTGCAGGGGCAAGGTAGTCATGGGGTGCAGGGGCAAGGCAGTCATGGGGTGCAGGGGGCAAAGGGGGTTAATGAAGAGTGCACATTGTTTAGGGAGGGGGATGTAGTTAATTTGTGTTTAGGGTGGGGGATGTAGTTTATTTGTGTTTAGCGTGTGGGGATGTAGTTCATTCGTGTTTAGGGTGGGGGATGTAGTTCATTTGTGTTTAGGGTGGGGGATGTAGTTTATTTGTGTTTAGCGTGGGGGGATGTAGTTCATTCGTGTTTAGGGAGGGGGATGTAGTTCATTTGTGTTTAGGGTGGGGGATGTAGTTTATTTGTGTTTAGCGTGGGGGGATGTAGTTCATTTGTGTTTAGGGTGGGGATGTAGTTCATTCGTGTTTAGGGTGGGGGATGTAGTTCATTTGCGTTTTTAACCAGCTGTTTCACACAGAAGATGTGATGGGTGTAGCCGCATTAGATGTGATATTGGTGATGTGGAGTTGTGTTTGTTTTATTAGCTGTGTAAGTGTTCATAGTGGTAACTGTGATTGAAGTGATGTGTGGTGGACTGGATTGGCTCCCTAGCCTGCCTGTGATTGGTGCTTGTAATATAAGGACTGGATTGGCTGTCTCTTTTAAGGCTCTGCAGGCTGGCTGCACTCAAACATGAGCTCATATTGTGGGAATTACATCAGTCACTGACACCGGAATGCCTTATTGATTGTTTGAAGCTGACTCACTGTTAGATCTATCCATGCCCAGGCATAGCCTGGCCAAAAGCCAGTAGATGGAGTCAGCCATCTTCACAAAAATAGCCCTCTCCAGTCTGTCATTACTGGGGTTACACACTAAAATGTTCAGTGTTAATTCAGTTCAGTAGGTACACAGTAAATTCACAATAAAATGCCCAGTGTTAATTCAACTCTAGCAGAGTACATATGAACCTACCCTGGCCAGATTAGGCTCATATGTACTCTGTTAAGAGTTTAATTAACACTGGGCATTTTACTGTGTATCACATGTTACTCATTGTTATGCAAAACTATTTAAAAGGCCGTGGCACTGTATTGTGCATGTAAAGTCGCATGGCATATACAGTTGAAGTCGGAAGTTTACATACACTTAGGTTGAAGTAATTAAAACTCATTTTTAACCACTCCACAGATTTCATGTTCACAAACTATAGTGTTGGCAAGTCAGTTAGGACATCTACGTTGTGCATGACACAAATTGTTTACAGACAAATTATTTCACTTTTAATTCACTATATCACAATTCCAGTGGGTCAGAAGTTTACATACACTAAGTTGACTGTGCCTTTAAACAGCTTGGAAAATTCCAGAAAATGATGTCATGGCTTTAGAAACTTCTGATAGGCTAATTGACATTATTTGAGTCAATTGGAGGTGTATCTGTGGATGTATTTTAAGGCCTACCTTCAAATTCAGTGCCTCTTTGCTTGACATCATGGGAAAATCAAAAGAAATCAGCCAAGACCTCAGAAATAAAATTTCCAAACGCCTGAAGGTACCACGTTCGTCTGTATAAACAATAGTACGCAAGTATAAACACCACGGGGCCACGCATCCGTCATACTGCTCAGGAAGGAGACGCATTCTGTCTCCTAGAGATGAACGTGCTTTGGTGCGAAAAGTGCAAATCAATCCCAGAACAACAGCAAAGGACCTTGTAAAGATGCTGGAGGGAACAAGTACAAAAGTATCTATATCCACAGTAAAACGAGTCCTATATCGACATAACCTGAAGGGCTGCTCAGCAAGGAAGAAGCCACTACTCCAAAACCGCCATAAAAAAGCCAGACTACAGTTTGCAACTGCACATGAGGACAAAGATCTCACTTTTTGGAGAATGTCCTCTGGTCTGATGAAACACAAATTGAACTGTTTGGCCATAATGACCATCGTTATGTTTGGAGGAAAAAGGGTGAGGCTTGCAAGCCGAAGAACACCATCCCAACCGTGAAGCACGGGGGTGGCAGCATCATGTTGTGGGGGTGCTTTGCTGCAGGAGGGACTGGTGCACTTCATAAAATAGATGGCATCATAAGGAAGGAAAATTATGTGGATATATTGAAGCAACATCTCAAGACATCAGCCAGGAAGTTAAAGCTTGGTTGCAAATGGCTCTTCCAAATGGACAATGACCCAAAGCATACTTCCAAATTTGTGGCAAAATGGCTTAAGGACAACAAAGTCAAGGTATTGGAGTGGCCATCACAAAGTCCTGACCTCAATCCAATCGAAAATTTGTGGGCAGAACTGAAAAAGCGTGTGCTAGCAAGGAGGCCTACAAACCTGACTCAGTTACACCAGTTCTGTCAGAAGGAATGGGCCAAAATTCCAGCAACTTATTGTGAGAAGCTTGTGGAAGGCTACTCAAAACGTTTGACCCAAGTTAAACAATTTAAAGGCAATGCTACCAAATACTAACAGAGTGTATGTAAACTTCTGACCCACTGGTAATGTGATGAAAGAAATAAAAGCTGAAATAAATCATTCCCTCAACTATTATTTCGCATTATTAAAATAAAGTTGTGATCCTAACTGACCTAAGACAGGGAATGTTTACTAGGGTTAAATGTCAGGAATTGTGAAAAAATTAGTTTACATGGATTTGGCTAAGGTGTATGTAAACTTTCGACTTTAACTGTAGGCTGTACATACGTACAGGGGTGTGGCGTGTTTAAAGTCATGGTTTGTAGCTGATACATATTTCATGAGCATGGTATGTGAGTGGTACATATTGAGGTGAGGATTGTAAGTACACAGATGGGAGGAATACTGCGCTCTCCTGCAGACACAGAGAATAAGGGGTAAAAGCTATGAGTCGTTTTACTGACTCAGCACACTGCTCTGACGGTCTGGCTCATTATACTGCAGAGCAGAAGCTGGTGTGTGACGTCACTCCACCCCTACAGCTTCCAAGCAAATGTACATTTAGAAATGAATATTAGTTTAAAAGCTGTCTGTGCAGATTACATCATCATTAATGTGTCACAGCTGGGGGTTCTTTTCATTAGGGTCTCAGGCTTAATTGGTTTAGCAGAATGTACCATTATAATAATGCCATGAGTTTAACTAACATTATCCTCTTAAGCCACTGGAGGGGTTGCTGTTGTCAGTTTTCAAAAACTGTCCACTCACTACCCTTATAAAGACCACTCACTGCCCTTATAAAGACCACTCACTACCCTTATAAAGACCACTCACTGCCCTTATAAAGACCACTCACTATCCTTATAAAGACCACTCACTGCCCTTATAAAGACCACTCACTACCCTTATAAAGACCATTCACTGCCCTTATAAAGACCACTCACTAGCCTTATAAAGACCACTCACTACCCTTATAAAGATCACTCACTGCCCTTATAAAGACCACTCACTACCCTTATAAAGACCACTCACTGCCCTTATAAAGACCACTCACTGCCCTTATAAAGACCACTCACTAGCTTTATAAAGACCACTCACTGCCCTTATAAAGACCACTCACTGCCCTTATTAAGACTACTCACTACCCTTATAAAGACCACTCACTGCCCTTATAAAGACCACTCACTACCCTTATAAAGACCACTCACTGCCCTTATAAAGACCACTCACTAGCCTTATAAAGACTACTCACTACCCTTATAAAGACTACTCACTACCCTTATAAAGACCACTCACTGCCCTTATAAAGACCACTCACTGCCCTTATAAAGACCACTCACTAGCCTTATAAAGACCACTCACTGTCCTTATTAAGACTACTCACTACCCTTATAAAGACCACTCACTAGCCTTCTAAAGACCACTCACTACCCTTATAAAGACCATTCACTACCCTTATAAAGACTACTCACTACCCTTATAAAGACGACTCACTAGCCTCCCAAATCTGAAACATTGACTGTAGTAAAAAGAGTAGTTCCAGGTTTTACTCGGTGCAGTTATCCAGCTAACTCAGTAATCCTGCTTTGTGAAATACCTGTGTGATCTGTATATGATCTGGAAGAGGTTATCCCACCTCTTTATAGACCCATTTCCACGTTATTGTCATTCCCCAAAACACCTTCTGAATACCATTGTGTACTTTACACCCTTTTTCCCAATAATCATGTGTTGTTTTTTTTACTTGATGTTGGTGCCTCATATACACTTACATGTAAAGCTCTCCTCGCAATGGAATGGTTTCACAAACCAGTGATATGATGTTGTGGGTTCAGGCAAGTTTAACAGGATTCTGTCATAGCCTGGCAAGCAAGTGCCCATTTCAGAGATACAACAGTGCTGATCCAACACTGGCCTCTAGTGGAGGAGGAAGGAAGTGTATCAGGACTGATCCAACACTGGCCTCTAGTGGAGCAGAAGGGAAGTGCGTCAGTACTGATCCAACACTGTCCTCTAGGAGGTGATCAGTCCTTTATTACTGAGTGAGCTAATCTGAGTACAGGAGTGGAGTGCTTGGTTACTAGGGCAACTGGACACAAAACAGTACTGTCAGAAGTGCAAGGAATTATGTTATTGGCGGAATGTGAGGGGCGATGAGACCAAAAAGAAGGCATACATACAGCCCACAACCAAGCCAGACTGCAGCCCACAACCAAGCCAGACTACAGCCCACAACTAAGCCAGACTACAGCCCACAACCAAGCCAGACTACAGCCCACGACCAAGCCAGACTACAGCCCACAACCAAGCCAGACTACAGCCCACAACCAAGCTGTCCCAACAACTCGATCAACTAGTCAGCAAAGCAAGAAAGTGGAAACAGACCGGTGACGAGCGAGCGGAGACGCACTCATCAAGCAGGGCCGAGAGAGCTGGAGGATGAGGGTACTGAGAGAGCTGGAGGATGAGGGTACTGAGAGAGCTGGAGGATGAGGGTACTGAGAGAGCTGGAGGATGAGGGTACTGAGAGAGCTGGAGGATGAGGGTACTGAGAGAGCTGGAGGATGAGGGTACTGAGAGAGCTGGAGGATGAGGGTACTGAGAGAGCTGGAGGATGAGGGTACTGAGAGAGCTGGAGGATGAGGGTACTGAGAGAGCTGGAGGATGAGGGTACTGAGAGAGCTGGAGGATGAGGGTACTGAGAGAGCTGGAGGATGAGGGTACTGAGAGAGCTGGAGGATGAGGGTACTGAGAGAGCTGGAGGATGAGGGTACTGAGAGAGCTGGAGGATGAGGGTGCTGAGAGAGCTGGAGGATGAGGGTACTGAGAGAGCTGGAGGATGAGGGTACTGAGAGAGCTGGAGGATAAGGGTACTGAGAGAGCTGGAGGATGAGGGTACTGAGAGAGCTGGAGGATGAGGGTACTGAGAGAGCTGGAGGATGAGGGTACTGAGAGAGCTGGAGGATGAGGGTACTGAGAGAGCTGGAGGATGAGGGTACTGAGAGAGCTGGAGGATGAGGGTACTGAGAGAGCTGGAGGATGAGGGTGCTGAGAGAGCTGGAGGATGAGGGTACTGAGAGAGCTGGAGGATGAGGGTGCTGAGAGAGCTGGAGGATAAGGGTACTGAGAGAGCTGGAGGATGAGGGTACTGAGAGAGCTGGAGGATGAGGGTACTGAGAGAGCTGGAGGATGAGGGTACTGAGAGAGCTGGAGGATGAGGGTACTGAGAGAGATGGAGGATGAGGGTAAGCAGCAGGCAGGCAGACAGACAGACAGACAGCAATGCAAGGCGGGGGGTCGGGGATAGCAGTAGCCAGCAGGAGCTAGCAGCACCAGAAGGGCATATCATACATCCAGGAGCAGTTGAATGCAGGCAGGAGTGCCAAGTTGGGACGAGCCAGGAGAGGATCCCAGATTTGGGCACACAGGCCACAGGTCCAGGGAGGACAGCCGGGGCGGAGACAAACAACAATTTGTATTGTAACTAAAGAAAGTACCACTAGGCATATAACCTATAAACTTTACACAGTTATAACTAACATATTATAATTGTGTAATATGTACATTATAACAGGAGGTGATCAGCGCCTGCCCGGCACTAAGAGCTGGAACCAAAAATATGATCAAACCTCTGGAGGAAAGGGCGCCACCAGGGCTTTTGGGTCCCATGAAAAAATCATACTTCAGGCTCCAGGACCCCAGACCACCCCATCCCTGCACAATTAATGTAACCCCCATACACTGTGTGGAGGCATAACATCACCGAACAAGCTGCTTGGCATTACTAGAAGTGTATTTTCAGAAAGCTGTGACTGACCCAATGGAAGTCGCCAGGTTGTCAGAACATTCTGTACATGTCTAAAAAATCTTCATTGCACACCAAAACAGTCAGGTCCAATCCAAAACATTCACAAAACTGGAATAATATCGTAAAAACTCCAGAAAATGAAAACTCCTATACCTTTAAATGAAGATAAATAGGTTCAAAACAGATTAACATGCTTTGACTTAGATAGCTCATAATTTGCATCATTATTACATTAACTATATTTATATGCAAAACATCATCGTGTACATCATCGTATCTCATAAAGTATAAACACGCTTACATATCCTGTATCACAGAACCAATTCTATTGATAGGTCCGCATGCTCTTGGCGAATTTGAGCAATTTAAAAAAAAATTCCGGTATGATAATTTTTTTTTTCTTTTTGCATGAGAAAACAAAGCCCCGTATCCTTTTATGCACCGTGACGTAGCCAAACCCTTTCAGTGCGTGACGCGGCCAAGTCTCTCGCGCCGTGTGACGTCTGAAGGTCTCTCTCGCGATCAGGGGAGCTGCTGCTGCGGATGTCGTTGTTTTGGCTGAGAGCGAGAGAGAGAGGGAGAGAGAGAGAGAGAGAGAGACGCTTTTCGCCGAACATCTCTGGTCGCCGTCCCCCATCAATTGCCGAAGAGGCACCGCGCGTCTCTCCCAGCACCACTCCCGGGAAGAGCATTGGACAGGGATCCGGTGATGGAGGACTTTGATGAAATCTACGAGGAGGAAGAGGACGAGGACAGGGCCGCGGAAGAGCAGCTGCTTAAGTACACTCCGGACCCGGTGGTGGTGCGCGGATCCGGCCACGTCACTGTGTAAGGAGCTGGTCTGGGTGTCGAGGATTTAAGAAATGTGTTCACAAGACAACTGATCATTTTACCTGTTATAGGATGCTGAGAAGTGTGTCTTTTGGGGGAACATGGGGGTGTATACGCACGGCAGAGAACTATCGAGTTACCTCGCTACAGCTACAGGCCATTTCCGACTAGCCTACTGCACACTCGAGTGGGGGTGGGGAGGCACAATGCACATTTCGTTTTCACAAACGGGGTGAAAAAATGAAAACTGTGTTAAAAACTTTCCGCCTAATTTAAAGTAGTGTTTTTCTACTTTCATTTCCATCCCTGCGCGGGATATGTTACCCGATTGTTGTGGTTCCGTGTCGCAAGTTGACTCGCTGTACACAGGAAGTGCCCTGGCACGCTTTCCAGACCTGCGATGGCTTTGCTACTGTGGCCGATTACGGCCGTTTAAAGAATGAAAGTAAAGTAGGAAACCTCCACTTATGGTATTACCATAGGAACATATTCATCTGCTGCGGCACTGTTAATACACATTCACTTAAAACCTCAATTTAATTTCCTAACTCGTTTCTAAAAAACGAAACAGGATGATGAGAGATTGGCGTTCAGGGTTAGAACCGCCCTTGCCAATTTTAAGCGTCTGCGAAATGATTTGCTAATAACGGGAAACCTCGATACCTCATACCCCATTTTACACATATTTCTGTTTAAACCCCAAGGTTAACACCGGCACTGTTTGTGATTAAACCCCAATGTTAACACCAGTACTGTTTGTGATTAAACCCCAATGTTAACACCAGTACTGTTTGTGATTAAACCCCCAGTTTAACACTGGTACTGTCTGTGATTAAAACCCCAGGTTAACACCGGTACTGTTTGTGATTAAACCCCAATGTTAAGACCAGTACTGTTTGTGATTAAACCCCCAGGTTAACTCTGGTACTGTTTGTGATTAAACCCCCAGGTTAACTCTGGTACTGTTTGTGATTAAACCCCCAGGTTAACACCAGTACTGTTTGTGATTAAACCCCCAGGTTAACACCGGTACTGTTTGTGATTAAACCCCAATGTTAACACCAGTACTGTTTGTGATTAAAACCCCAAAGTTAACACCGGTACTGTTTGTGATTAAACCTCCAGTTTAACACCGTTAATGTTTGTGATTAAACCCCCAGGTTAACACCAGTACTGTTTGTGATTAAACCCCCAGGTTAACACCAGTACTGTTTGTGATTAAACCCCCAGGTTAACACCAGTACTGTTTGTGATTAAACCCCCAGGTTAACACCAGTACTGTTTGTGATTAAACCCCAAGGTTAACACCAGTACTGTTTGTGATTAAACCCCCAGGTTAACACCAGTACTGTTTGTGATTAAACCCCAAGGTTAACACCAGTACTGTTTGTGATTAAACCCCAAGGTTAACACCAGTACTGTTTGTGATTAAACCCCCAGGTTAACACCAGTACTGTTTGTGATTAAACCCCCAGGTTAACACCAGTACTGTTTGTGATTAAACCCCAAGGTTAACACCAGTACTGTTTGTGATTAAACCCCAAGGTTAACACCAGTACTGTTTGTGATTAAACCCCAAGGTTAACACTGCTACTGTTCTTCCTTCACAGGTTTGGACTGAGCAACAAGTTTGAGTCAGAGTTCCCCTCCTCACTCACGGGAAAGGTATGTAGTGTTTATGTACAGCTGCCGTGCTTTCACTCTGAGGGATGAGTGTTGTATAGAGCTTTCACTCTGAGGGATGAGTGTTGTATAGAGCTTTCACTCTGAGGGATGAGTATTGTATAGAGCTTTCACTCTGAGGGATGAGTGTTGTATAGAGCTTTCACTCTGAGGGATGAGTGTTGTATAGAGCTTTCACTCTGAGGGATGAGTGTTGTTGTATAGAGCTTTCACTGTATAGAGCTTTCACTCTGAGGGATGAGTGTTGTATAGAGCTTTCACTCTGAGGGATGAGTGTTGTATAGAGCTTTCACTCTGAGGGATGAGTGTTGTATAGAGCTTTCACTCTGAGGGATGAGTATTGTATAGAGCTTTCACTCTGAGGGATGAGTGTTGTATAGAGCTTTCACTCTGAGGGATGAGTGTTGTATAGAGCTTTCACTCTGAGGGATGAGTGTTGTTGTATAGAGCTTTCACTGTATAGAGCTTTCACTCTGAGGGATGAGTGTTGTATAGAGCTTTCACTCTGAGGGATGAGTGTTGTTGTATAGAGCTTTCACTGTATAGAGCTTTCACTCTGAGGGATGAGTGTTGTATAGAGCTTTCACTCTGAGGGATGAGTATTGTATAGAGCTTTCACTCTGAGGGATGAGTATTGTATAGAGCTTTCACTCTGAGGGATGAGTATTGTATAGAGCTTTCACTCTGAGGGATGAGTGTTGTATAGAGCTTTCACTCTGAGGGATGAGTGTTGTATAGAGCTTTCACTCTGAGGGATGAGTGTTGTATAGAGCTTTCACTCTGAGGGATGAGTGTTGTATAGAGCTTTCACTCTGAGGGATGAGTGTTGTATAGAGCTTTCACTCTGAGGGATGAGTGTTGTTGTATAGAGCTTTCACTGTATAGAGCTTTCACTCTGAGGGATGAGTGTTGTATAGAGCTTTCACTCTGAGGGATGAGTATTGTATAGAGCTTTCACTCTGAGGGATGAGTGTTGTATAGAGCTTTCACTCTGAGGGATGAGTATTGTATAGAGCTTTCACTCTGAGGGATGAGTATTGTATAGAGCTTTCACTCTGAGGGATGAGTATTGTATAGAGCTTTCACTCTGAGGGATGAGTGTTGTATAGAGCTTTCACTCTGAGGGATGAGTGTTGTATAGAGCTTTCACTCTGAGGGATGAGTGTTGTATAGAGCTTTCACTCTGAGGGATGAGTGTTGTATAGAGCTTTCACTCTGAGGGATGAGTGTTGTATAGAGCTTTCACTCTGAGGGATGAGTGTTGTATAGAGCTTTCACTCTGAGGGATGAGTGTTGTATAGAGCTTTCACTCTGAGGGATGAGTGTTGTATAGAGCTTTCACTCTGAGGGATGAGTGTTGTATAGAGCTTTCACTCTGAGGGATGAGTGTTGTATAGAGCTTTCACTCTGAGGGATGAGTGTTGTATAGAGCTTTCACTCTGAGGGATGAGTGTTGTATAGATCTTTCACTCTGAGGGATGAGTGTTGTATAGAGCTTTCACTCTGAGGGATGAGTGCTGTTTTGAGCTTTCACTCTGAGGGATGAGTGCTGTTTTGAGCTTTCACTCTGAGGGATGGGTGTTGTACTTATTAGTGTTTTCACTCTGAGGGATGAGTGTATAGAGCTTTTATACTGAGGGATGAGTGCTGTATAGAGCTTTTATACTGAGGGATGAGTGCTGTTTTGAGCTGTTTTGAGCTTTTTTTTGTGCTGTTTTGAGCTTTTACTCTGAGGGATGAGTGTTGTACTTATTAGTGTTTTCACTCTGAGGGATTAGTGTATAGAGCGTTTATACTGAGGGATGAGTGCTGTTTTGAGCTAGCTTTTACTCTGAGGGGTGAGTGTTTGGGCCCTTACAGTAGGGGGATGAGAGCTGCATTAGGGCCCTTACAGTAGGGGGATAAGAGCTGCATTAGGGCCCTTACAGTAGGGGGATAAGGGCTGCATTAGGGCCCTTACAGTAGGGGGATAAGGGCTGCATTAGGGCCCTTACAGTAGGGGGATGAGAGCTGCATTAGGGCCCTTACAGTAGGGGGATGAGAGCTGCATTAGGGCCCTTACAGTAGGGGGATAAGAGCTGCATTAGGTCCCTTACAGTAGGGGGATAAGGGTTGCATTAGGGCCCTTACAGTAGGGGGATGAGAGCTGCATTAGGGCCCTTACAGTAGGGGGATAAGGGCTGCATTAGGGCCCTTACAGTAGGGGGATAAGGGCTGCATTAGGGCCCTTACAGTAGGGGGATGAGAGCTGCATTAGGGCCCTTACAGTAGGGGGATGAGAGCTGCATTAGGGCCCTTACAGTAGGGGGATGAGAGTTGCATTAGGGCCCTTACAGTAGGGGGATGAGAGCTGCATTAGGGCCCTTACAGTAGGGGGATGAGAGCTGCATTAGGGTCTGCACAGTGGGGAATATGAGCTGCAGATATGTGTTCTTGTCTCTAGGTGGCGCCAGAGGAGTTCAAGGCCAGTATCAGCAGGGTGAATGGGTGTCTGAAGAAGACTCTGCCTGTAAATGTGCGCTGGCTGCTGTGTGGCTGTTTGTGCTGCTGCTGCACCCTGGGATTCAGCCTGTGGCCTGTAATCTGCCTCAGCAAAAGAGTAAGGATTCTACAGCACTACTCATACACTACACCTCAGCAAGAGAGTAAGCATACTACAGCACTACTCATACACTACACCTCAGCAAGAGAGTAAGCATACTACAGCACTACTCATACACTACACCACAGCAAGAGAGTAAGGACACTACAGCACTACTCATACACTACACCACCTCAGCAAGAGAGTAAGCATACTACAGCACTACTCATACACTACACCACAGCAAGAGAGTAAGCATACTACAGCACTACTCATACACTACACCACAGCAAGAGAGTAAGGATACTACAGTAGTACTCATACACTACACCACCTCAGCAAGAGAGTAAGCATACTATAGCACTACTCATACACTACACCACAGCAAGAGAGTAAGGATACTACAGCACTACTCGTACACTACACCACCTCAGCAAGAGAGTAAGCATACTACAGCACTACTCATACACTACACCACAGCAAGAGAGTAAGGATACTACAGCACTACTCATACACTACACCACAGCAAGAGAGTAAGGATACTACAGTAGTACTCATACACTACACCACCTCAGCAAGAGAGTAAGCATACTACAGCACTACTCATACACTACACCACAGCAAGAGAGTAAGGATACTACAGCAGTACTCATACACTACACCGCCACAGCAAGAAAGTAAGGATACTACAGCACTTCTCATACACTACACCACAGCAAGGGAGTAAGGATACTACAGCACTACTCATACACTACACAGCCACAGCAAGAGAGTAAGGATACTACAGCACTACACATACACTACACCACAGCAAGGGAGTAAGGATAATACAGCACTAATCATACACTACACAGCCACAGCAAGAGAGTATGGATACTACAGCACTACACATACACTACACCACAGCAAGGGAGTAAGGATACTACAGCACTACTCATACACTACACCACCTCAGCAAGAGAGTAAGGATACTACAGCACTACAAATACACTACACAACCTCAGTGTGAGTAAGCCTAGTCTGACACTACTCCTACACTACATCTTCAGTACACATACACTACACCACCTCAGCAAGAGAGTAAGGATACTACAACATTACTACAGCACTAGACTTACTTACACTACACATCATACACTACACCACCTCAGAAAGAGAAAGAGCCTACACTAGCGCTACTTCTACACTCCCTCAGCAAGAGTCTACACTACACCTCCACTACACTGCCTTTATACCATGCTTACACACACCTACTGCTCTCTAAAACATTTGCCAAAATACTAATATATTTTATTTCTAGACACGACGCTCTGTGGAGAAGTTGCTAGAATGGGAAAACAATAGACTATACCACAAGGTTAGTACTGCAAGTACTATGTGCTCATTAGGATGTGCTCATTAGGATGTGCTCATGAGGATGTGCTCATAAGGATGTGCTCATGAGGATGTGCTCATTAGGATGTGCTCATAAGGATGTGCTCATGAGGATGTGCTCATAAGGATGTGCTCATAAGGATGTGCTCATAAGGATGTGCTCATGAGGATGTGCTCATGAGGATGTGCTCATGAGGATGTGCTCATGAGGATGTGCTCATGAGGATGTGCTCATGAGGATGTGCTCATAAGGATGTGCTCATGAGGATGTGCTCATAAGGATGTGCTCATAAGGATGTGCTCATGAGGATGTGCTCATGAGGATGTGCTCATGCTCATGAGGATGTGCTCATTAGGATGTGCTCATGAGGATGTGCTCATAAGGATGTGCTCATTAGGATGTGCTCATGAGGATGTGCTCATGAGGATGTGCTCATGAGGATGTGCTCATGAGGATGTGCTCATAAGGATGTGCTCGTGCTCATGAGGATGTGCTCATTAGGATGTGCTCATAAGGATGTGCTCATTAGGATGTGCTCATTAGGATGTGCTTCTTTTCACATGTTTTTCTCCCTCCTAGCTCTGCCTGCACTGGAGACTGAGTACACGGAAATGTGAAACCAATAACATGATGGAATATGTAAGTCTATTAGCCAGTAGCGTAATGGAATATTTGAGTGTATTAGCCAATAGCGTGATGGAATATTTTGGTGCATTAGCCAATAGCGTGATGGAATATTTTGGTGCATTAGCCAATAGCGTGATGGAATATTTGAGTGCATTAGCCAATAGAATGATGGAATATGTAAGTGCATTAGCCAATAGCATGGTGGAATATGTCAGTGTATTAGCCAATAGCATGATGGAATATGTGAGTGTATTAGCTAATAGCATGATGGAAGATGTGAGCATATTAGCCAATAGCATGATGGAATATGTGAGTGTATTAGCCAGTAGCATGATGGAATATGTCAGTGTATTAGCCAATAGCGTGACGGAATATGTCAGTGTATTAGCCAATAGCGTGACGGAATATTTTAGTGTATTAGCCAATAGCGTGATGGAATATGTCAGTGTATTAGCCAATAGCATGGTGGAATATGTCAGTGTATTAGCCAATAGTGTGATGGAATATTTGAGTGCATTAGCCAATAGAATGATGGAATATGTAAGTGCATTAGCCAATAGCATGGTGGAATATGTCAGTGTATTAGCCAATAGCATGATGGAATATGTGAGTGTATTAGCTAATAGCATGATGGAAGATGTGAGCATATTAGCCAATAGCATGATGGAATATGTGAGTGTATTAGCCAGTAGCATGATGGAATATGTCAGTGTATTAGCCAATAGCGTGACGGAATATTTTAGTGTATTAGCCAATAGCGTGATGGAATATGTCAGTGTATTAGCCAATAGCATGGTGGAATATGTCAGTGTATTAGCCAATAGCATGGTGGAATATGTGAGCGTATTAGCCAATGGCATGATGGAATATGTGAGTGTATTAGCCAATAGCATGGTGGAATATGTTAGTGTATTAGCCAATAGTATGATGGAATATGTTAGTGTATTAGCCAATAACACAATGGAATATGTAAGTGTATTAGCCAATAGCGTGATGGAATATGTTAATGCATTAGCCAGTAGCGTGATTGAATATTTGAGTGCATTAGCCTCACGACTCACCTTCTCTAACTCAATTAACTCTTGTGACTGTCCCTCTCTGACTCACTGACTGACCTTCTCTCTCCCTCTTCAGGTCATCCTGATAGAGTTTCTACCCAAGAGCCCGATATTCCGGCCGGACTAGCCCGATATTCCGGCCGGATG
>CM056389.1:1753648-1761148 GCA_029718625.1 Synaphobranchus kaupii | reverse complement strand
GGGTGGGGCTGTGTACCTGTTATAGGCCAGCGGGGTGGGGCTGTGTACCTGTTATAGGCCAGCGGGGTGGGGCTGTGTACCTGTTATAGGCCAGCGGGGTGGGGCTGTGTACCTGTTATAGGCCAGCGGGGTGGGGCTGTGTACCTGTTATAGGCCAGCGGGGTGGGGCTGTGTATCTGTTATAGGCCAGCGGGGTGGGGCTGTGTACCTGTTATAGGCCAGCGGGGTGGGGCTGTGTACCTGTTATAGGCCAGCGGTGTGGGGCTGTGTTCCTGTTATAGGCCAGCGGGGTGGGGCTGTGTACCTGTTATAGGCCAGCGGGGTGGGGCTGTGTACCTGTTATAGACCAGCGGGGTGGGGCTGTGTACCTGTTATAGGCCAGCGGGGTGGGGCTGTGTACCTGTTATAGGCCAGCGGGGGTGGGGCTGTGTACCTGTTATAGGCCAGCGGGGTGGGGCTGTGTACCTGTTATAGGCCAGCGGGGTGGGGCTGTGTACCTGTTATAGGCCAGCGGGGTGGGGCTGTGTACCTGTTATAGGCCAGCGGGGTGGGGCTGTGGTCGCGCTCTCTCTCGCGGTCGTGGGGGGCGTTCTCGTGGTCGTTCGCGCTCACGCTCCTTCTCCCGTTCCCGCTCCTTCTCCCGCCGAGGGTAGTAATCCCACGACTTGGTGCTGTCAATCAAACTGGGCCAGGATGACACTGCCCCAGTCATGGGGGGAGGGTACCCACCTAGCACACCAAACAAACTCAAAAACTCACAAATATAACCAACCAACAGCCGCGCGCACACACCAACCAAACACACTCAAAATATAGCCAACCACACACACTCACCAACCAACCAACCACACATACACACACTCACCAACCACCAGCCAAACACACTCAAAATATAGCCAACCACACACACTCACCAACCAACCAACCACACATACACACACTCACCAACCACCAGCCAAACACACTCAAAATATAGCCAACCACACACACTCACCAACCAACCAACCACACATACACACACTCACCAACCACCAGCCAAACAAACTGAGAATATAACCAACCACACACACTCACCAACCAACCAACCAACCACACAAACACACTCACCAACCACCAGCCAAACAAACTGAGAATATAACCAACCACACACACTCACCAACCAACCAACCAACCACACAAACACACTCACCAACCACCAGCCAAACAAACTGAGAATATAACCAACCACACATAAACACACTCACCAACCACCAGCCAAACAAACTGAGAATATAACCAACCACACACACTCACCAACCAACCAACCACACATAAACACACTCACCAACCACCAGCCAAACAAACTGAGAATATAACCAACCACACACACTCACCAACCAACCAACCACACATACACACACTCACCAACCACCAGCCAAACAAACTGAGAATACAACCAACCAACCACCAGCCAAACACACACACACACACACACACATACACAAGGGCAGGACTGCAGGAAGGCTCCACACTGTAGTGCATGGATGAGCCTCACAGCCTGAAATGGAATGTGGATCATGCCAGTGTCGACTGTGACCTGTAGCTCCACAGGGGGATGCGTTGCCCAGGGAATGATAGGGGTCAGTTGGTCAGGGTTCTGTGTGCATTGCAGCTGCATATGAAAGGTCTCTCCTCTCTATGTGAGCTGAGCTGTGGTCTGCGGTGTGAAAAGAAGCAGCCGGTGACGTGTTTCTGTCTAAACTCCCGAAATGGGCAGTGGGGTTCGCGCAATGTACGTTGCTATGGTTGCAGAGTATTGGCCAATTGGATATGCTCAACCCCACGTTGGGCAGCAAATTACTTTTTTTTTTTTATAATAAAAGGAAAAAAAAAGAGGAAGGCAGTAAAAACATCACCAGCGCCACCTACCTGTGGGGAAGAGATAAGGATAACCTACCTGTGGGGAAGGGATAAGGATAACCTACCTGTGGGGAAGGGATAAGGATAACCTACCTGTGGGGAAGAGATAACCTACCTGTGGGGAAGGGATAAGGATAACCTACCTGTGGGGAAGAGATAACCTACCTGTGGGGAAGGGATAAGGATAACCTACCTGTGGGAAAGGGATAAGGTGGGACAGGACGGCCATCATATCCACCAGGATGCCCACTGGAAGGGAACACATTTTGGATGAATGAAGAATCAAAAGCAGACAAACAGTTGCAAAAACAACGAACAGGTAATTCTGTGACCTACACGTGCAGATGCTTTTAACCAGAGCAGCCTACCCATAACATGCACACAACCTTCAGATAACATTCTATAGATCAGCGAGTGAGTGAGTGTGCGAGTGTGTGTGTTAGTGTGTGTGTGAGTGTGAGTGCGTGTGTGTGTCAGTGAGTGAGCGAGTGAGTGTGCGAGTGAGTGAGCGAGTGTGCGAGAGTATGTGTGTGTGCGGATGGGTGAGTGAGTGAGTGAGCGAGCGGATGGATGGGTGAGTGAGTCAGTGAGTGCATGAGTGGGTGGGCGAGTGTGACTGAGTGAGTGAGTGAGTGTGCGAGTGAGTGAGCGAGTGTGTGTGTGTGCGGATGGATGGGTGAGTGAGTCAGTGAGTGGGTGAGTGCATGAGTGGGTGGGCGAGTGTGAGTGAGTGAGTGAGTAAGTGTGCGAGTGAGTGAGCAAGTGTGCGAGAGTGTGTGTGTGCGGATGGATGGGTGAGTGCATGAGTGGGTGAGTGAGTATGAGTGTGCGAGTGAGCGAGTGTGCGAGAGTGTGTGTGTGTGAGTGTGTGAGCGAGTGAGTGAGTGAGTATGAGTGAGTGAGTGAGTATGAGTGAGTGAATACTACAGTACAGGTGAAGGGGTTGAGTAATCTACCTGTCCAAAGTGGGGATGAGGGAGGGGGGGGGGCCCGCCAGGAGGGTGGGGGGGAAACCTGTAACACAAATTCACCCAAATTTACCCAAAATCCCCCAATCACACACACAATTACACACATTCACCCAAATGTACCCAAAATCCCCCAATCACACACAAACAATTACACACATTCACCCAAATGTACCCAAAATCCCCCAATCACACACACAATTACACACATTCACCCAAATGTACCCAAAATCCCCCAATCACACACACAATTACACACATTCACCCAAATGTACCCAAAATCCCCCAATCACACACACAATTACACACATTCACCCAAATGTACCCAAAATCCCCCAATCACACACAATTACACACATTCACCCAAATGTACTCAAAATCCCCCAATCACACACACAATTACACACATTCACCCAAATGTACCCAAATCCCCCAATCACACACACAATTACACACATTCACCCAAATTTACCCAAAATCCCCCAATCACACACACAATTACACACATTCACCCAAATTTACCCAAAATCCCCCAATCACACACACAATTACACACATTCACCCAAATGTACCCAAAATCCCCCAATCACACACACACATTTACACACATTCACCCAAAATGTACCCAAAATCCCCCAATCACACACACAATTACACACATTCACCCAAATGTACCCAAAATCCCCCAATCACACACACAATTACACACATTCACCCAAATGTACCCAAAATCCCCCAATCACACACACAATTACACACATTCACCCAAATGTACCCAAAATCACCCAATCACACACACAATTACACACATTCACCCAAATTTACCCAAAATCCCCCAATCACACACACATTTACCCAAATTTACCCAAATCCCCCAATCACACACACATTTACCCAA
Source organism: Synaphobranchus kaupii (assembly GCA_029718625.1). Lineage (NCBI taxonomy): Eukaryota > Metazoa > Chordata > Actinopteri > Anguilliformes > Synaphobranchidae > Synaphobranchus > Synaphobranchus kaupii. The sequence goes on along the minus strand of CM056389.1, from coordinate 1,757,383 downwards.
ATTCACCCAAAATCCCCCAATCACACACACATTTACCCAAATTTACCCAAAATCCCCCAATCACACACACAATTACATACATTCACCCAAATTTACCCCAAATCCCCCAATCACACACACAATTACACACATTCACCCAAATTTACCCAAAATCCCCCAATCACACACACAATTACACACATTCACCCAAATTTACCCAAAATCCCCCAATCACACACACAATTACACACATTCACCCAAATTTACCCAAAATCCCCCAATCACACACACAATTACACACATTCACCCAAATGTACCCAAAATCCCCCAATCACACACAAATTTACACACATTTACCCAAATTTACCCAAAATCCCCCAATCACACACACAATTACACACATTCACCCCAAATTTACCCAAAATCCCCCAATCACACACACAATTACACACATTCACCCAAATTTACCCAAAAATCCCCCAATCACACACACATTACACACATTCACCCAAATTTACCCCAAATCCCCCAATCACACACACAATTACACACATTCACCCAAATTTACCCCAAATCCCCCAATCACACACACATTTACACACATTCAACCAAATTTACCCAAAATCCCCCAATCACACACACATTACACACATTCACCCCAAATTTACCCAAAATCCCCCAATCACACACACAATTACCACACATTCACCCAAATTTACCCCAAATCCCCCAATCACACACACATTTACACACATTCACCCAAATTTACCCAAAATCCCCCAATCACACACACAATTACACACATTCACCCAAATTTACCCCAAATCCCCCAATCACACACACATTTACACACATTCAACCAAATTTACCCAAAATCCCCCAATCACACACACAATTACACACATTCACCCAAATTTACCCAAAATCCCCCAATCACACACACAATTACACACATTCACCCAAATTTACCCAAAATCCCCCAATCACACACACAATTACACACATTCACCCAAATTTACCCAAATCCCCCAATCACACACACAATTACACACATTCACCCAAATTTACCCCAAATCCCCAAATCACACACAAATTTACACACATTTACCCAAAATCCCCCAATCACACACATTTACACACATTCACCCAAATTTACCCAAAATCCCCCAATCACACACACATGTACCCAAATTTACCCAAAATCCCCCAATCACACACACATTTACACACATTCACCCAAATTTACCCAAAATCCCCCAATCACACACACAATTACACACATTCACCCAAATTTACCCAAAATCCCCCCAATCACACACACATTTACCCAAATTTACCCAAAATCCCCCAATCACACACACATTTACACACATTCACCCAAATTTACCCAAAATCGCCTAAATCACACACACAATTACACACATTCACCCAAATTTACCCAAAATCCCCCAATCACACACACAATTACACACATTCACCCAAATTTACCCAAAATCCCCTAAATCACACACACAATTACACACATTCACCCAAATTTACCCCAAAATCCCCCAATCACACACACAATTACACACATTCACCCCAAATTTACCCAAAATCCCCCAATCACACACACATTCACCCAAATTTACCCAAAATCCCCCAATCATACACACATTTACACACATTCACCCAAATTTACCCAAAATCCCCTAAATCACACACACAATTACACACATTCACCCAAATTTACCCAAAATCCCCCAATCACACACACATTCACCCAAATTTACCCAAAATCCCTCAATCACACACAAAATTACACATATTCACCCAAATTTACACAAAATCACCCAAATCACACACACAATTACACACATTCACCCAAATTTACCCAACATCCCCCAATCTCACACACAATTACACACATTCACCCAAATTTACGCAAGATCTCCCAAACATACCCACATTTACACACATTCACCCAAATTTATTCAAGATCCTCCAAACATACCCCACATTTACACAAATTCACCCAAAATCCCCCAATCACACACACATTTACACACATTCACCCAAATGTACCCAAAATCCTCCAAGCATACCCACATTTACACAAATTCACACGTGGATCAATTCTAACACGCACATCCCTGGTACTCACCTGTCAATAAGCATGGAGTGAGTATGGCAATATGGTTACAGCACCATGACCTACTTTACTCCTAACACACATACCAGGGCTCGAAATTAACTTTTTTACTTGGTAGCACTGGTGCTCCCAACTTCAAAAAGTTAGGAGCACCAGCAAAAATTTAGGAGCACCCACCAAAATGTAAGGAGCACCAACAATATATGTAATATATATATTTTTTATTGATAAAAAACGACAATATAACAGTACGGCTTACAAGTAACATAAAACGGTGAAAGTAGCCTTAAAAACGCATGGTAGGCCACCACTGGGGCTTTACGCAATATCCTGGGGCCAGGATTTAAAATTTGGTTGTAAACGCACTGTTCAGTGGCGTCTCCTGAGCTCTTGATTAACAATAGGCTACATTTAAACGATCTTAAAGCTCAGCTTTTGTTAGATTATTTTTTTATTGCAGGTTGTGCTAAATAAAAAAAATAATCTAACAAAAGCTGAGCTTTAAGATCGTTTAATTTCCATTAATATTTTCGGAATTAAGAGTGCGGCGAACGAAGAGCACATGTATTCACAATTATAATGTTGACAATAATAATAATTATAATAATGTTGCACAATTTTGCGATGCAAGTTAAAATAATTGTATTTCTTGCCTAATAGCCTAGTTGAGAACTGGCTACATTTGATGGCAATGAGTAATTGGTGAATTAAACGCTGATGTAGCCTATTGTTAATCAAGGAAACTGATTGAAAAATGATTAAGACCAATAATCAGTTTAAAGGTAAATTTCCCGCCCCCCCAATTTTCAGCTCAGGAGCCGCCACTGGCACTGTTACCTGCTATCTCCGTCCCACAGGCTAGTGCATTGCGCCGTTGTCATACCTAAGCCATTCGAAGTCCTTCAGCCACTCTCTCCGAAAAGTGTACGCCTTCTTCGCTGCTGGTGTACCCACATCGCCATCCCCAACTGTTTCAGCAGCCACGGCGACTACATCTGTTACGTTTTTAGTAACGTTAACGTTACTAAAAAATGCCGTAATCGTTCGCTTCATATTGTTAGCTTTCGATAACGCTAGCTAACGTTACCAATTTAGCTAGTTAGGTAACGTTCATAAATTGATAATAAACTTTTGTCTTCAGGTAACATTAGTTAACTCGTTAGCTCTCTGTGTCACGTGACAGTGGAGTGCCGTGAAAGGGAGTGATTGAAGGCTAATCTTAACCAATCTAAAATCAGCATTAAAGGTAAGAACGTCAAGCTCACGTTTGATTGGTTAGAATGGTCACTGTCAGCTCACAAGGCACATACTGAGTGTACTAACTAGCGAATGTACAGAGAAAGGGACGTTCGACTGGGGGGGGAAAAAGAAGAAGAAAAAAAAGGTCGCACCAGAACAATTATTTGCACTCGCACAAATGCTCCCAATTATATTTCGAGGTCGCACAGATTAAATTTCGGGAGCATATGCGACCAAAACGGTCGCAATTTCGATCCCTGCATACCCTATATGTCATATAAAGGCCACAAGATTGTCTGTCACGTAATCCAGGGGGTCGTCTTTCAATTTATCTGCCAGGGTTCCCCGTCAGCACTTTTACAGAAATCAAATTGGGGTTTTGTAAT
>CM056389.1:1721148-1748648 GCA_029718625.1 Synaphobranchus kaupii | reverse complement strand
CCAGCCCCTGCCAGCCCCCCACCCACAGCCCCTGCCAGCCCCTCACCCCCACCCCCCACATATTTACCGTTATTTTGCTGGCTACCGAGGCAACGGTGAGCACCTCCAGGCCCATACGGAGACGCTTCTGCTTCTCACAGTACGTCTTCCACGTGTCCTCGTTAAAGCCGTAATTAAAGTAGTCGGAGAGATCCGCACCTAAACGCACACAGAACACCACCTGATCACACACACACACACACACACACACACACACGACAGACACCACCACCTGAACACACACACACACACAGAACACCACCTGAACACACACACACCCACTCATTCATTCATGTCCCTCATTACCTGGCTTCCTCCAGGGTTTTTCCTCAAAGGAGTCCAGGTCCACTTCCAGCACAGGGACCCCATTGATGCTGCCAGGGGCTTCCAGGTCCAGCCCCTTCAGCTTGGTACCCACTGCATGAGAAAAGAGTGGTACAGCGTTAACCTACACCCATAAACAGGGTTAAACTACACCCCTAAACAGGGTTAAACTACACCCCTAAACAGCGTTAACCTACACCCATAAACAGCGTTAACCTACACCCATAAACACGGTTAAACTACACCCATAAATGGCGTTAACCTACACCCATAAACAGGGTTAAAATACACCCCTATACAGCATTAATCTACACCCATAAACAGGGTTAAACTACACCCATAAACGGCTTTAACCTACACCCATAAACAGGGTTAGTACTGAGCAATGTATGAACATGTTTTGATTGTGACTGTGTGCACGCAAGTTGTGTGTGTATTGTGTGTGCACGTGCTCATGTGCGCGCGCATGAATGTGTAGTGTGGAGTGTTGAATGTTGAGTGTGGAGCGTTCAGTGTGTAGGGTTAGGTTGTGTGTTTTGTTGACTGTAGGGTTAGGTTGTGTTAGTTCACGGCTGACCTGATCCATAAGCTCTTCCTGCTGTCTTTATATTGAGATTGACAGGTGTTGCTCCATATGCCCTACACAAGGACAACAAGAAACACAATATTAACAACAGCAAACTGTGGCTTTAGTTGTGTAAAGCCCTGTGTGTGTGTGTGTGTGTGTGTGTTAATTATCTTATGCAGTGGGTGTTTGTGTTAATACTCACGCGTACTGTGGTGCTCCTGTCTTAATATCTCCAATCGTGACACGGACATCATCTTCATCATCATCACTGTCACTCTCACTGTCCTCATTCTCCTCAGCTGTGTCCTACACACACACACACACACACACACACACACACACACCACACATTAGAGCTACATTCTTCTCAGCTGTGTCCTACACACACCACACATTACAGCTACATTCTCCTCAGCTGTGTCCTACACACACACACACACACACACACACACACACCACACATTAGAGCTACATTTTGACATTTAGCAGACACTGACATTCACACGTAAAATCAATTTATATTTACATTTCCTGAAAAAAAAAATCAGGGTAAGTACCTTTCTTAAGGGTACAACAACAAACACACAATCCGAGTACCTGCTTGGCAACACCGTTTCCCGTGGCTTCGTCAGTGACTGGAGCTGGGGCCGGTGCACTGTGGAAACACACAAAATGCATAAGTAACAACAAACAGGCCAGGAGCCCTACGCCAACACGGAATAACGTCACAGACAAAATTCACCTGACAGCGGCGGACAGCTTCGCCTCCTCTTCGTCTTCATCCTCCTTGTTCTCGTTTTCATCTGTCACAAAAGCAAGCTCACATTTCACAAGCTCAGAAAGCGCTTAAACGTGTGCTAGCTCGCTAACGTTACACAGTCTCGGCTAACATTCACTGCATTGTGGCGAAGCTGATTTAGCGCCACCAGATAGCGTTAGCAGTAAAGGCTCAAAATGAAGCTTCGTTGACTTGTGCTACTCTAAATGCCCCTAACGTTGCCTTTAACGAGCAACCTAGCTATATATAAGGTGTAGTAACGTCAGCTATAACTAAAGTAACTAAGCGAAGCTAGGTAGCCAGCAAGCTGGTAGCTTAGCTGTAATAAGGCTAGGAAGCTGGAAGCCTTATTGTATTAACGCTAGCTAATCGTGTAGCGCTTATTGTAAGCGAGCACTTCGGCCTGTTTCTTCTTAGCTACCTCCGTACAGCCATTCCTCCTCCTCGTCTCCGGCGCTCACATCAGTGGTAGCGTTCGTAGTTTTCTCCGCTTCTTCGGCGGACATTTTTACAAAATTAAGATGCAATCTCTCAAAAAATGTTCTTTGTTTGTTAGCAAGCTAATTTACCTCACACGTACAGTAAATGTTCGGTAATGTGACGAAGAAGCTCACAGTAGCTCAAATTTCCCAAATCGCTGGCTAGCTACGCTAACCCAGAGATTTGACCCGGAAGTAAAACCAATCTGTAGCTGGAGAGTATTTTTATTGGTTATTATTATTATCGGTCAGACTGATATAATAAATTGTAAATAATGTTCATGATGACCAACTGAAGCCATGTCGGATACATCTTTGAGTTAATAAATTGTAATAAACTACACAACCTAAGCAGTCCGATCCATGCGGGTAGGCTACTGTGTTTGGTTTATACCAGTGAATTGTAATTCTGAGTTTGAAAGCTGCCAGCAACCAATAATGGTGGAGGATATGACGGGATAGCCTACCTCTGTGCGGGATACACATGTTATTATGCAAGTCAATTGAGAATCGTTGCAGTCGGTTTGTTTTATTTATTCACGTTTATTTTAACAGGGAAGGTCCATTGGGACCAAGGTCTCTTTTTTAAGGAAGCACTTTAATACACGAATCAAACGTTTAATACATTAGGACATTAGCAAACACTAAACACATCAGAATGCAAAAGAAACAAGTATCTAACTATAATAATCAAATTATATAATTAATTGCAACACTTGCAGTCCTCTGTGCCCAGGTCTTTTATCAAGCACCTGCAAGTAATGTAAGGGACGAGGCTATATAAGTGCAGTGTGTCAGAGTTCATTCCACATAAATATTCTGTTGCACATTGCCAGGGAACTTAATTGGGCATGAGTTCAAATTAAGCAATTGTAATATATTAATATTTACATTTATATTCAAATAGCACCTAGTAACTAAGCAAAGTAATGATCTTGTGAGCTTGCATAAAAGCTAGCCAGCCAATGAAAATGTGACAGAATTAACTAATTTATTAAGTTATTCAATCCAGTAAGGTAACTAATGAGGAAGCATTGTGCAGCGCAGCAATAGTGTCACATACCTGCTCCCCGCAAATTTCATGTATGAATTTTTATCAGAATATTTACTTGACCACTTAGACATTACCATTCATTCTTTTTTTTTAAAGGGTAACAAAACACTAAAACCACTTATTTTAGATGATAACTGATGCATTTGTTTTTTTTCTAAGTATTACTGATTGATTCTGGTCCAAATCTTGACAAATTACTGCAGTAAGCGCAAAACAGAAACAGGAAATTCAGCAAGTTGCTCCTTTTATCTCTGTATGACTGCTGTAAATCCCGCGCAGCTAGACCAATGAGGGAGCAGCTCGGAGCATGCACACCATCCCAGTCCCGCGCAGCTAGACCAATGAGGGAGCATGCACACCATCCCAGTCCCGCGCAGCTAGACCAATGAGGGAGCATGCACACCATCCCAGTTCCACGCAGCTAGACCAATGAGGGAGCAGCTCGGAGCATGCACACCATCCCAGTCCCGCGCAGCTAGACCAATGAGGGAGCATGCACACCATCCCAGTCCCGCGCAGCTAGACCAATGAGGGAGCATGCACACCATCCCAGTTCCACGCAGCTAGACCAATGAGGGAGCAGCTCGGAGCATGCACACCATCCCAGTTCCACGCAGCTAGACCAATGAGGGAGCAGCTCGGAGCATGCACACCATCCCAGTCCCGCGCAGCTAGACCAATGAGGGAGCATGCACACCATCCCAGTCCCGCGCAGCTAGACCAATGAGGGAGCATGCACACCATCCCAGTTCCACGCAGCTAGACCAATGAGGGAGCAGCTCGGAGCATGCACACCATCCCAGTCCCCGCGCAGCTAGACCAATGAGGGAGCAGCTCGGAGCATGCACACCATCCCAGTCCCGCGCAGCTAGACCAATGAGGGAGCAGCTCGGAGCATGCACACCATCCCAGTCCCGCGCAGCTAGACCAATGAGGGAGCAGCTCGGAGCATGCACACCATCCCAGTCCCGCGCAGCTAGACCAATGAGGGAGCATGCACACCATCCCAGTTCCACGCAGCTAGACCAATGAGGGAGCAGCTCGGAGCATGCACACCATCCCAGTCCCGCGCAGCTAGACCAATGAGGGAGCAGCTCGGAGCATGCACACCATCCCAGTCCCGCGCAGCTAGACCAATGAGGGAGCAGCTCGGAGCATGCACACCATCCCAGTCCCGCGCAGCTAGACCAATGAGGGAGCAGCTCGGAGCATGCACACCATCCCAGTCCCGCGCAGCTAGACCAATGAGGGAGCAGCTCGGAGCATGCACACCATCCCAGTCCCGCGCAGCTAGACCAATGAGGGAGCAGCTCGGAGCATGCACACCATCCCAGTCCCGCGCAGCTAGACCAATGAGGGAGCAGCTCGGAGCATGCACACCATCCCAGTTCTGTGCTGATGTTAGGGCCTTTCTTCAGATGCTCCAAATAACAATATTCTTCATACTTTATTTGTTTAGCACATTTTCAGCATTACAGAACAAAGCCCTTCACAAACATTATGTACATAATACAAGAGAAATTTATTTAATGATAAAGGAATTTGAGACATTTAGCAGATGCTTTTAGGCCAAAAATTATAAAAGGCCATGGTAACCAAACACCATAGATGGATACAGTAAAACCATATAAGTGCCAGAGTCAAGGTGTTTGCCTTAAGACCTGCGAGAAAAAAAGATATAAACATTGAGTTAAATAGAAATACTGATGTATAATTTCAAAGGGTGAGTTTTGAGATGTTTGTGGAAGACAGCCAGTGAATCTGCCTCCTGATTGATTTGGGAAGGTTGTTCCACCATTGGGATACAAGGGCAGAGACGAGCCGGGGCTGTCACCGGCGGCTGGTACCAAATTTAACAGGGTTGAATGGAATCATGTGACCCTGTTTCCTTTCTAGTTCTTATACAGTTCTGTGGGTGCTGCGGCTGGTGGGGAGACACATAGATGGGTTGTGTGAGACATGCATGGTAACAGAGACTGTTGAGCGTAATAATGGTGTGCGGTAAGTTTGTTAACCCCTTGGCGCAGATGGCAAATTTGGTCTATTTAGGGGGTGCTCTGTTTAAGGCCTTAGGGGGTGCTCTGTTTAAGGCTTTATAACTCCAGGTGTGAGCATCACATAAACTTGGTAAATGGCTTAAATGAAACAAGACAGGTGTACCATTTACAATACAAACTTATATTTGTTTATTTTCATAATTTAAGTCAAAATAAAGTGGCACAAATGCAAAGAAACTTTGGAAAAATTCAACAAAACCTGAGGATGATATGCAGAACTACTAAAGGTCTATGGTGCAAAATATAGTCAGTGTATCCTGTTGTCCATCAGTGTCTCCAAATCTATCCAAATGGCTAAATTGTGCACTGCTCTAAATAAAAGAAAATATGCTATATTTAACTACAAATCAACAGTTTCATAAAACTCACTTTTGCATAATTTTCAAGTGGGAATTACTATATTTCCATCAGTATAGGGGGTAGATATCTATGGGTCCAAAACCCCTATGCAAAACATGTCATAAAATGAATTTTAAAATTAAATTTTTTCCATTAAAAAGCATATACATTTGCTCCTTCTGATGGCGTAAGATAAAAAAACATTGATATCACAGTGTTACATACACCTAAATATGTTGCCTAATTCACTCTTCTACCTCAATAAAACATCACTTTTCCCTGTACTCTACAGTATGTATACCTTTGTTTACATACTGTAGAAAAAGAAAAGCTGAAATAAGTGAAAATAGCTCAAACAAGAGTACAACAAAAGATATCACACACAGAGGTGAAAAGAGGGAAATGGTCAGAGTAGAACAGAGAAAAGAGAGTGCTATTGCAGACAGGCCTAACAGAGAGCAGTGCGGTTTTAACAGCAAGGGCTTTTTGGCATTTACTGCCATGGTTGTGCATTGTGCAGTAGAGATTAAGGAGAGTTCCAAGTTGTTAGGGTTAGTGATAAAGGCTGCTAAGAGATTTCTAGGGATCAGGGATGTTTCAGTGGAGGAGTTAGAAAACATTCTGGAGAACAAGAAATTCAGGCATCTCAGGGTGCTGAAGGTGCAGCCAATACAGAATAAATAAGAAAAGTTAGATGGAGATGAAAAGGGAATTATTAATAACACAGGGTTAGTGGATAGGATTAAAATGTTAAATATTAAACGACATGAAATACACAGTGCAGTAGGTGGTGGTATACACCTTAACGTTGGTTGTAATCATAGTTTTAAGCATTTATTAGATCCTGACCTACAATTCAAGAACCTGTGATATTACACACTCCGGTACAGTAGGTGGCGGTATGCACCTTTACGTTGGGCCACAATCCGCCTTTAAACACAAAGAAGAAGAAGAAGAACTATATTCTGAACAGAACTGAACACAGAACTGTGGAACACAACCCTGACATTTTCACCGTTTCATCTGACTGGTAACGTGCAGTTGAAGTGTGTGCGCATGCAAATTCACTTTGCCAAGGAACCGCTGCGAACAAGCTGTTTTTTTATTGATTCTTTGTGTTTAGCTTGTTGAAGTCTCCATTGAAAAGCGATTTAGCGCGTTTAGGACATTAATTAACGTTAGCCACCCAGGTTTTACTATGTTAGTCAAATGTAATGAATTCTAGTGAAAAACGTATTAGCGTTACGGTACCTTTGTTAGATGCACAGCCAACTAATTGGCTTGTACATAACGTTACGCGTTTCGGCGTTACCCCTAGAACCCACCAGACGCACAAGCGCACGCACACGCGCACTGCTGCGCTTCACTTCCGCTCCCATGTTAACGAATTGCCGCGGTTCTCATCGGCCACGCACGCACGGCAGGCGGGCGGACGTGGAGCTGATTTTTCCGCTCCGGGCGGAATTTTCTGGCCATCCGCATGCGCAATCTCATAGAAATACATTGAATATGTTCAATATCTGCATTATATCACCACATTTTAATGTTTTTCAACCTACTAATAGTTTTACAATTGTTATAAATTATTTTAATACATATTATATTTTAATATAGGCCCTAATGAAAATGGGAACAGAGACAATCACCATTGTCCATTGTGGGATGAATGAAGTTAAATCAAGTCATACATTTTGCATATAACCAGTTATTCTCGTTTTATAATGCTTTTTCTTTATTATAGTGTACATATAATATATATACACTACTCACAAAAAGTTAGGGATATTTGGCTTTCGGGTGAAATTTATGGAAAATGTAAGTTCACGCTACAGTGATATTATACGTATCATGAAAGTAGGGCATTTAAGTAGAAGCATGCAATGGTGATTTCCTCATCTCAAACAATTTATTGAAACAAAAGCCAACAACAGTGGTGGGTATACCACAACAAAAATGTCAATGTCTCAATAACTTGTCATGTGCCCTTGAGCATCAATTACAGCTTGACAACGACGCCTCATGCTGTTCACAAGTAGACTTAATGTCTGCTGAGGCATGGCATCCCACTCTTCTTGAAGGGCAGCCCTCAGGTCATTGAGGTTCTGGGGTACAGAGTTACGAGCCTCTACACGGTGAGTCAGCTGATCCCATAGGTTTTCTATGGGATTCAGGTCTGGAGAAAGTGCAGGCCACTCCATTTGAGGTACCCCAGTCTCCAGCAGCCTTTCCCTAATGATGCGACCTCGATGAGCTGGAGCATTGTTGTCCATGAAGATGAAATTAGGCCTGTGTTGTTCGTGCAGGGGCACAATGACTGGATTAATGATGTTATTCAGGTAGTATGGGCTTGTCACTGTACCATTCACAAAGTGTAGGGCAGTTCTGTATTGACTAGACACACCTGCCCACACTGTAACACCGCCACCACCAAAGGGTCGTCTGGTGACAACAGTGGCTGATGCATAGCGCTCTCCTTGACGTCTCCAACATCGTTGGCGGCCATCATTTCTGCTCAACGTGAATCGACTTTCATCAGAGAACAGCACTGAGGCCCACTGGTCCCTCGTCCAGCGTAAATGCTCCCTGGCCCATGCAAGACGATGACGCCTGTGCCTGGTGGTGTGGTCAGGTACCCTTGCAGGTCGTCTAGCACGCAGACCACGCTGATGTAAACGGTTTCGAATGGTCTGACGTGACACTTGGGTGCCTCTCACCTCCCTTAAATGTGCCTGGAGTTGAGTGGCATTCATCATCCGGTTCCGCAGGGCACTGTTCACAATGAAGCGGTCATCAGTGTGGGATGTGGCCAAAGGACGTCCACTTCTATGCCTTTCTGTGACTCTTCCAGTCTCTCTGTATCTCTGTTGCAACCTGCTGATGACACTCTGTGACACTCTAAGCTCAGTGGCCACTTCCCTCTGAGAACATCCTGTTTGAAGCCTCGCAATGGCGAGGTACTGTTGATCAATTGTTAGGTGTCGTCCTGGTCTCATGATGTCAAAATGTGAACAGCATGATGAAGAGGACTGTTTAAATACCAATTCTAATTGAACCAGGAAATTTATTGGTCGATTCATGGATCAAACACCTGTTGTGAATTTTGCCGTTCAGCTCCTTGTTAGAGAACAGCAAGTTGTGCAAAAAGTACTGAAACATTGAATAGTTGGACATGTGCATTCAAAAGTTTAGAGGTGGTCAAATTAATTTCACCTGTAAAGGTTATAGTGCATTTTAGGTTCATCCTGAAATTTCACCCGAAAGCCGAATATCCCTAACTTTTTGTGAGTAGTGTATATATATGTTCAATGAATTAACCCTATGCTTACTTCTGTTTTTATTATACTGATATCACTGTATCGATTTAAGGTACTACATAATCAAAATAGCTGCTAATTCTGCTAAAATTAAATGTTTAGAACATGTTGATTACTGTCTTAAATAAATAAATAATATTAAACAGACTTTATAAAGGAGGCATTGTCTCGTTTGCTACATTTAGCTTTAAAAAACAACATTCTGTATAGTTTAGATATTTGTTTTAATATAATCAAAAGTGTGATCAAAGTAGTGTGATCAAAGCAGTTCATGGGGTGTAGCTACCCACATTCTTCTCCTCAGGAGCATTTGGAGCAAGAGGTAAACCGTAATTGCCTTCCTCATGTTTACAACTCGTATTGAAACAAAAAAACTACTATATTAATATTGCGAGATAAGGTAATCACTCAACTGATTTCGTTTTAATTACATAATTACATTAGCTATAGGCTACGAAGTAAAAATCGAAAGTAGGCCATTTGCTGCCAGCCAGTGAAGACTTGTTTGTTGGTCTGATTCATGTGTAGCTATTTTCCCATGTACTATATATTGACAGTATGCAAGTTTTCATTTTAATTAACCTGTCAAGCAGTAAGACATATGTAATAGCAATATTTACTTATCCATTATTAAGCGAAGCTCACAAATCCGGAATGTAGACTGTTAGTTTGTATAGCGCGTTTCGTGTCATTCACGGAATGCGCTCCGAAAAAGCAATAAAAGCGTTTGTGCCTTTGCGCGTCTAGTGGGTTCAGTTCTGCTCAAATCTGCGCGCGCAATAAGCGTCTGTGCGCTTGCGCGTCTGGTGGGTTCCAGGCGTTAGGGTTACCCAGGGCTATACTGAGCGCGTAAATTTCACTACGTGCGTAAAGTTTACTACGCACTCAACACGCGTCTGGAAAGATCAAAGGTTCATTCCAATCGCTTATTTTTACTCCTTGCATCCTTTCCTCGCTCCTTAGCTCCGCCCAACGGAGGACGCGAGGAAAGGATGCAAGTATCAGATACAAGGGTGCGTCCCAATATTCTTCACTCCCCACCTCCCTTCCTCCACTCCTCATCTACCCAGGAGTATGCAAAACCGCCTGAACGTTCCGAGTACAAGTATTTACATGTACAGTATACAATGTACCTGACATTGCGGTTTGCGTCAAGACATTAATTAATATGTAACCATTAATACGTAATTAAGATGTAATCAGCAGCATTAGATTAAAACACAAAGATCCGTTTCCGGGGCAAGGAGGAGAGGAGGTGGTAGTGGAGGAAGGGAGGGTGCATTTTTCGAGTATTGGGATGCACCCCATGTATTGGGCAAATGGAACGTCCTTGCTCAATCAAATGTTAGCGTTATATTATGGTCACCTGCTTAACTGTAATGCTTTTTAGCTTATTTTTTCGTGAATAAAAGGTGCTTTTGTTAGTTATAAAGAATGAGTGTCATTATGGATTAGCGCTTTATAATGAGTGTCATTATGGATTAGCGCTTTATAATAAATGGAAAGGAACGGTAAAATTACATTTGTGTAGGGGTGTGCCAGCGACGTGGCAGATGTGAAGAGTGGTGGATAATTTATACACGTCACATGTTCTCAGAAAAGGCTTTCGCAAAGGCTACACTTGTGTTTTCTCACTGAAGCATCCTCCGGGAGCCTCCTCACTGAAGCATCCTCCGGGAGCCTCCTCACTGAAGCATCCTCCGGGAGCCTCCTCACCGAAGCATCCTCCGGGAGCCTCCTCACCGAAGCATCCTCCGGGAGCCTCCTCACCGAAGCATCCTCCGGGAGCCTCCTCACCGAAGCATCCTCCGGGAGCCTCCTCACCGAAGCATCCTCCGGGAGCCTCCTCACTGAAGCATCCTCCGGGAGCCTCCTCACCGAAGCATCCTCCGGGAGCCTCCTCATTCCCCACTCCTCGCTCCTCCCAGGAGCATTTAGAGGTTTGGAACCTCGATCGATTTCCGGGGTCAGGCGAGGACCGAGGAGAAAGGACGGATAAAATAAGCGATTGAAATCCACCCCAAGTCGTGGTCATTGGTACCTGCTACACCAGTCTACACCAGTCTACGCCAGTCTACGCCAGTCTACACCAGTCTACGCCAGTCTACGCCAGTCTACGCCAGTCTACGCCAGTCTCTATGAGCGCAGATGCGAGAGCCTTGTGCACGATGGCTCTAAAATAGGATTGGAGGCTATTTTTGCGCACTTATGCATTCAAAAATGGTACTTTTTGAATTCAGGCAATAAATAAACCATGCAGGCACTGATTGGGCACAGCGCAGCCCTTCGGTCCTATAGCATCAATAGGGTTTCAGTACTAGCATCAATAGGGTTTCAGTACTAGCATCAATAGGGGTTTCAGTACTAGCACCAATAGGGTTTCAGTACTAGCACCAATAGGGTTTCAGTACTAGCATCAATAGGGTTTCAGTACTAGCACCAATAGGGTTTCAGTACACATTGTAGAGTCTGCTAAACAGATGCTGGAGATGACGACTGAATTCTCTTGTAGTTGACAATACTGACAATAGCCTACTAGTTCACTTTGCCAGCTGATACATTTAGCGTTTCTGATTCAGATCATAATTCTCTGATTAACAACAGTAGGCTAGGCTATAATTATATAAAGTACAACTACTTACCCATACTCTCTCAAGACACAAATTCTGCTCAATTCTGGTGTAGCAGCCGCGGAGAACGCGCAAGATAATTTTCACGGGCTGCGCATGCATTACGCCCGTACGCATTACGCCCGTACGCCCTGGTGTAGCCCTCCAATTACGCTGGTACAGTATGGAACACATGACTGGCGAAATGGCTTTAAGTCATCAAGGGTCTAAGGTATCAAACGCACCCTAAACCATCACTCTACGGCCAGCTATGGAGTAGATGTGGATGGATCACTTTAAGGGTTTCTTCTCCTGACTTTTTTCATCCACATCTACTCCATATCTGGCAACAGAGGTGGTGGTTTGGGGCTCGTTTGATAGCTCAGACCCTTGATAACTTACAGCCATTTCACCAGTCATGTGTTCCATACTGTACCAGCGTAATTTACAGCTGAATCTACTCTCACTCCCCAATTCCCATAGAGATCCATTCAAATGCAGAGAGGTTATAGTATCGCTTGTAACAGTACCTGAAAATAAGATATCAAGAGTATTTTGATGTTGATGGGTCACAGACTTCAGGAAGTAACAGCATGCAAAGGATATGCGACCAAATATGAAATATGATACTTTAAAAATGCATTAAAGCAAAGGGTAAGAATACTTATGCACATGAGCGATTTCAGTTTTTGCAAAAATGTCTAAAAACATGTTTTCACTTTGTCATTATGGGTTATTGAGTGTAGATTGATGGGCAAAAATGGCAATTTAATCCATTTAAAATTAAATCTACAACACAATAAAGTGTGCAAAAAGTGAAGGGGTTTGAATAATTCTGAGTACAACTAAATGCTTTATAGTGCACTAGGGAATCAGCCATTTTGTAAGATGTCCTAATTCTCAGTGTTCTCATTGCAAATGTCAGAGTTGCTAATGCTAATGGACCACTGCTATTTATCTTTTACAGGAAATTCTGACTACAATCATTTCCACCTTTGTCCAATATGGAAGAGACACTTGGACAGGAAAACGTAAGAAACCAGGGCCCTGTACCTTTAGGCCTGTACCTTTAGGCCTGGCCGTACCTTTAGGCCTGTCGTCAGAGGGGCTCAGAGTTCTTGCCCATGTTTTTGTGTATTTACCAATGTTTGCATATTTTTAATAGGAATCCCTGCCTGGGAAAACAGATGTCAACGGCACAGAGAAAAGCGTCACAGAGAAATGCAGCAATGATACTGTGAGACCACAATTATTTCACTCTTTTACTTTTTAACTTGTGTACCTGTTTTTTCCATTATCATATAAAGGCAATGGTGTGTGTGTGTGCATAAGCTATTGGCCTGGTTGACAGAAACGTAGCTTATTTTTATGTTCATCGGGTTGTAATAGGTTGTGAGTTTCTCTGCAGCTTAATCAAATGTTTTGAAAAGTTGGTGGTTTCACCATTTTGGCTGTGCTCTGCATTGGCTCAGCAACTGAATGATAATTTGCCGTCTGCAGCTGAGGCATAATTCACAGCAGTAAGGTACAGTGTATCAGCCAGGAACACGTCATATTTCAGATGGATTTTCTTTGAAGAACAAATAAAATATGTAAAACATAATTCCCATCTGTTTAGTCTGTGATCACAGATATTCTGTAAGTTTTGATCAGTTCTTTCATTTACATTTTGTAAAAAGCAGCAGGTCAGTGGATTGTCAAAGAACTGCCTGGCCATTTATTACACGCTTGTTAAACGTGTGTAATTTGGGATTCTACATTTTTCATGTATTTGAATTTTACATTCTTAAATTCAAATATTTGAATTTAAGAATGCATCTGGAATGACATCCATACATGGTTTTCCTTCCTCTGCTGAGAGATGGTCTCACACCTTAAATGATGTTTGTTTTTTGTTTTTAATTGGTGATCTATTGTTATTTTTTGCATGATTTATTGATAAATTGTAAGTTGTGCAAAATAAATCAAGACCAGGTGGATACTGTTGCACTCATTTGCTTAAAAACATGCTTTTTACATTTAACATTCCAGCTCTGTTCACTCCCTGTCTTAAGTAAACTAACTGTTGTTATGAATGGCACAATTATCCTTGTAAAAGTGTATTTAGTGCCTACAGGGACCTCAAAGGATACCAACTGAAATGAGTTTAAATCTCTGTTGGTCATTTTATGGAGACAAACTGGTCGCCCTATTTATGATTCAGAATATGTCTTTCTCACTGTTGTTTGCTGTAGCCTTTGAGCCGTTCTAAACCCTGTGCATTTAAACGCCTACCTGAAGAGTTCTGTAGCACAGGATTTGCTGGTGATAAGATGTTATTGATACTGTTAATACACCCAGCTACATGCATTGTGCAGAACGGCCTCACCCCTCCCCCAGGACTGCTCATCGTTTTGCATTAAAAGTGTAGAATATTTAAAGATTGAGTTTTCTCTGTATTGCTGTAGGTAGCCACTGTGGCTCAGCCTCTGAATCACCATCAGATCGACCAGGTTCTGCACATCCAGCAGGAAAGGGTGAGTCTTTAAACACACCTGTATTTTTTTAGTGGGTAATACGCTGCAGGAGTGTATTTTTAGTGTGTAGTACACTGCAGGAGTGTATTGTTAGTGTGTAGTACACTGCAGGAGTGTATAATTTAGTGTGTAATACACTGCAGGAGTGTATTTTTAGTGTGTAGTACACTGCAGGAGTGTATATTTAGTGTGTAATACACTGCAGGAGTGTATTTTTAGTGGTGTAGTGCGGTGCAGGAGTGTATTTTTAGTGTGTAGTACACTGCAGGAGTGTATTTTTAGTGTGTAGTACACTGCAGGAGTGTATTTTTAGTGTGTAGTAACACTGCAGGAGTGTATTTTTAGTGGGTAATACACTGCAGGAGTGTATTTTTAAGTGTGTAGTACACTGCAGGAGTGTATTTTTAGTGTGTAATACACTGCAGGAGTGTATTTTTAGTGTGTAATACACTGCAGGAGTGTATTTTTTAGTGTGTAGTACACTGCAGGAGTGTATTTTTAGTGTGTAGTACACTGCAGGAGTGTATTTTTAGTGTGTAATACACTGCAGGAGTGTATTTTTAGTGTGTAGTACACTGCAGGAGTGTATTTTTAGTGTGTAGTACACTGCAGGAGTGTATTTTTAGTGTGTAATACACTGCAGGAGTGTATGTTTAGTGGGTAATACACTGCAGGAGTGTATTTTTAGTGTGTAGTACACTGCAGGAGTCTATTTTTAGTGTGTAATACACTGCAGGAGTGTATTTTTAGTGTGTAATTCACTACAGGAGTGTATTTTTAGTGTGTAGTATGCTGCAGGAGTGTATTTTTAGTGTGTAGTATGCTGCAGGAGTGTATTTATAGTGTGTAGTACACTGCAGGAGTGTATTTATAGTGTGTAGTACACTGCAGGAGTGTATTTTTTAGTGTGTAGTATGTTGCAGGAGTGTGTACATCACTGCCTGATTCAGTTTCTCCAGTCAAATAAATATATGGATGATTGTTATTAAAACAAAATTGTTTTAATGGATATGTTGTGTGGATGGTGAACAGTCTTAATGTAAATGACATTGAGAGATTTGTCTAAATATGAGTGTCACATTGGGAAATAGTGTAAATATGAGTGTCGCATTGGGACATTTGTCTAAATATGAGTGTCACATTGGGACATTTGTCTAAATATGAGTGTCGCATTGGGACATTTGTCTAAATATGAGTGTCACATTGGGACATTTGTCTAAATATGAGTGTCACATTGGGACATTTGTCTAAATATGAGTGTCACATTGGGACATTTGTCTAAATATGAGTGTCACATTGGGACATTTGTCTAAATATGAGTGTCACATTGGGACATAGTGTAAATATGAGTGTCACATTGGGACATTTATGTAATATGAAACACGACTTAGTTATTAAGGGCTCTATTTTCCGGGAAGCGCATGCCTTCATAGTCAATGGCGTAGCGCAGGGGTTCCCAAACCGGTCCTGGGGGACCCCTGTGTATGCTGGGGGACCCCTGTGTATGCTGGTTTTTGTTGCAATCCCAGAATTTTAACAAGCTGTTAATTTTTCTTAATTAGGTGCTTTTCATGTTTGGAGGAATTATTTGTCCTCTTAAGACTCATTATGTCAGAAATAGCTATGCATGCCATGTAGAACAAACTCCCCATGTTCACGTTGTGCTTATTGTGCTATATTGCAACAATTACATAAAAAGAGGTTACAAAATAATGTATTTTCACTCAAATTAAAGAGTGAAGTGAATCAATAGGCTCCCAAACTAGCATTCCGCTGCACTAAATTTGAACTGGGCAGCTCTGCTTTGACGGACACGCCCTCCAACAGCAGCTTCCCTCCCATTTCAGCACACGCCCCCCCAACAGCAGCTTCCCTCCCATTTCAGCGCACGCCCCCCCAACAGCAGCTTCCCTCCCATTTCAGCACACGCCCCCCCAACAGCAGCTTCCCTCCCATTTCAGCACACGCCCCCCCAACAGCAGCTTCCCTCCCATTTCAGCGCACGCCCCCCCAACAGCAGCTTCCCTCCCATTTCAGCACACGCCCCCCCAACAGCAGCTTCCCTCCCATTTCAGCACATGCCCCCCCCAACAGCAGCTTTCAGCACACGCCCCCCCAACAGCAGCTTCCCTCCCATTTCAGCACACGCCCCCCCAACAGCAGCTTCCCTCCCATTTCAGCGCACGCCCCCCCCCAACAGCAGCTTCCCTCCCATTTCAGCACACGCCCCCCCAACAGCAGCTTCCCTCCCATTTCAGCACACGCCCCCCCAACAGCAGCTTCCCTCCCATTTCAGCACACGCCCCCCCAACAGCAGCTTCCCTCCCATTTCAGCACACGCCCCCCCAACAGCAGCTTCCCTCCCATTTCAGCGCACGCCCCCCCAACAGCAGCTTCCCTCCCATTTCAGCGCACGCCCCCCCAACAGCAGCTTCCCTCCCATTTCAGCGCACGCCCCCCCCAACAGCAGCTTCCCTCCCATTTCAGCGCACGCCCCCCCCAACAGCAGCTTCCCTCCCATTTCAGCGCACGCCCCCCCCAACAGCAGCTTCCCTCCCATTTCAGCGCACGCCCCCCCCAACAGCAGCTTCCCTCCCATTTCAGCGCACGCCCCCCCCACAGCAGCTTCCCTCCCATTTCAGCACACGCCCCCCCCAACAGCAGCTTCCCTCCCATTTCAGCACACGCCCCCCCCAACAGCAGCTTCCCTCCCATTTCAGCGCACGCCCCCCCCACAGCAGCTTCCCTCCCATTTCAGCGCACGCCCCCCCAACAGCAGCTTCCCTCCCATTTCAGCACACGCCCCCCCCAACAGCAGCTTCCCTCCCATTTCAGCGCACGCCCCCCCAACAGCAGCTTCCCTCCCATTTCAGCGCACGCCCCCCCCAACAGCAGCTTCCCTCCCATTTCAGCGCACGCCCCCCCAACAGCAGCTTCCCTCCCATTTCAGCGCACGCCCCCCCCAACAGCAGCTTCCCTCCCATTTCAGCGCACGCCCCCCCAACAGCAGCTGCCCTCCCATTTCAGCGCACGCCCCCCCAACAGCAGCTTCCCTCCCATTTCAGCGCACGCCCCCCCAACAGCAGCTTCCCTCCCATTTCAGCGCACGCCCCCCCAACAGCAGCTTCCCTCCCATTTCAGCGCACGCCCCCCCAACAGCAGCTTCCCTCCCATTTCAGCGCACGCCCCCCCCAACAGCAGCTTCCCTCCCATTTCAGCACACGGCGAGTCAGAAAATTACCAAACGGGCTCAGACGCATGCAAATCCATGACGAAATTGCAACCTCGCCAGTGATGGCTCGCCACCGGCTGGAAAATAGAGCCCCAAATGTGCAGTTTTGCTGCTCGCTCTGGACTGAAACACCTCCACCAGCGACTCTCCTCCCACTTCCGGCGCACGGCGAGTCAAACGGGCTCAGGAGCCGAAAATGTCACTTGAACAAAGCGCTGGCTCGCCAGCCAGAAAATAGAGTAACCTTAGTAACATGAAGGGATTGTGTGTGTGTGTGTGTGTGTGTGTGTGTGTGTGTGTGTGTGTGTGTGTGTGTGTGTGTGTGTGTTCTTGCAGGAGCGGAAACGTCAAACTCACCAGCTTTACGAGGCCCGGCGGAGGCAGGAAAGTGTTATTTTAACTGTGTTTATATAAAAGCCTGTTTCAGATGTGCTTAAGGTTTGAGTGGGGAGGGGTCTATGTATGAGAGGCGGGGTTTATGTATAATGAGAGGCGGGGCTTGTGTGTAATGAGGGGTGGGGTTTATGTATGAGAGGCGGGGTTTGTGTGTAATGAGGTGAGGGGTTTATGTATAATGAGAGGCGGGGTTTGTGTGTAATGAGGGGTGGGGTTTATGTATAATGAGAGGCGGGGTTTGTGTGTAATGAGAGGCGGGGTTTATGTATAATGAGAGGCGGGGTTTGTGTGTAATGATGGGTGGGATTTATGTATGAGAGGCGGGGTTTGTGTGTAATGAGGGGTGGGGTTTATGTATAATGAGAGGCGGGGCTTGTGTGTAATGAGGGGTGGGGTTTATGTATAATGAGAGTCGGGGCTTGTGTGTAATGAGGGGTGGGGTTTATGTATAATGAGAGGCGGGGTTTGTGTGTAATGATGGGTGGGATTTATGTATGAGAGGCGGGGTTTGTGTGTAATGAGGGGCGGGGTTTATGTATAATGAGAGGCGGGGCTTGTGTGTAATGATGGGTGGGATTTATGTATGAGAGGCGGGGTTTGTGTATAATGAGGGGTGGGATTTATGTATGAGAGGCGGGGTTTATGTATAATGAGAGGCGGGGCTTGTGTGTAATGATGGGTGGGATTTATGTATGAGAGGCGGGGTTTGTGTGTAATGAGGGGCGGGGTTTATGTATAATGAGGGGCGGGGCTTGTGTGTAATGATGGGTGGGATTTATGTATGAGAGGCGGGGTTTGTGTATAATGAGGGGTGGGATTTATGTATGAGAGGCGGGGTTTATGTATAATGAGAGGCGGGGCTTGTGTGTAATGATGGGTGGGATTTATGTATGAGAGGCGGGGTTTGTGTGTAATGAGGGGCGGGGTTTATGTATAATGAGGGGCGGGGTTTGTGTGTAATGAGGGGCGGGGTTTATGTATAATGAGAGGCGGGGCTTGTGTGTAATGAGGGGCGGGGTTTATGTATAATGAGAGGCGGGCTTGTGTGTAATGATGGGTGGGATTTATGTATAATGAGAGGCGGGGATTATGTATAATGAGAGGCGGGGCTTGTGTGTAATGATGGGTGGGATTTATGTATGAGAGGCGGGGTTTGTGTGTAATGAGGGGCGGGGTTTATGTATAATGAGGGGCGGGGTTTGTGTGTAATGAGGGGCGGGGTTTGTGTGTAATGAGGGGCGGGGTTTGTGTGTAAGGAGGGGCGGGGCTTGTGTGTAATGAGGTGCGGGGTTTGTGTGTAATGAGGGGCGGGGTTTGTGTGTAAGGAGGGGCGGGGCTTGTGTGTAATGAGGTGCGGGGTTTGTGTGTAATGAGGGGCGGGGTTTGTGTGCAATGAGGGGCGGGGTTTGTGTGTAATGAGGGGCGGTGCTTGTGTGTAATGAGGGGCGGGGTTTGTGTGTAATTAGGGGCGGGGCTTTTGTGTAATGAGGGGCAGGGTTTGTGTGTAATGAGGGGCGGGGCTTGTGTGTAATGAGGGGCGGGGTTTGTGTGTAATGAGGGGCGGGGCTTGTGTGTAAGGAGGGGCGGGGTTTGTGTGTAAGGAGGGGCGGGGTTTGTGTGTAAGGAGGGGCGGTGCTTGTGTGTAATGAGGGGCGGGGTTTGTGTGTAATTAGGGGCGGGGTTTTTATTGAGAGGCGGGTTTTGTGTTTGTAGACTATTGAAGAGAGGCGGAGGAGGTTGGCGTTGATGCCTGAGCTGAGGGACGGTGTGTACATTCAGGTGAAATATGGTGATGGATCAGCGCGCAAGAGAAGATTTTATTTAAAGCACTCCATTCAGGTAAGTGTAGTGTTGCACAGGTGTATCAGTAACGGTTGTATCAGTAGTGTTGTATGATGCTATGTGCTGTTCTCTGCCGATAGAGCGTAACGGTTGTATCAGTAGTGTTGTATGATGCTATGTGCTGTTCTCTGCAGATAGAGCGTAACGGTTGTATCAGTAGTGTTGTATGATGCTATGTGCTGTTCTCTGCAGATAGAGCGTAACGGTTGTATCAGTAGTGTTGTATGATGCTATGTGCTGTTCTCTGCAGATAGAGCGTAACGGTTGTATCAGTAGTGTTGTATGATGCTATGTGCTGTTCTCTGCAGATAGAGCGTAACGGTTGTATCAGTAGTGTTGTATGATGCTATGTGCTGTTCTTCTGCAGATAGAGCGTAACGGTTGTATCAGTAGTGTTGTATGATGCTATGTGCTGTTCTCTGCAGATAGAGCGTAACGGTTGTATCAGTAGTGTTGTATGATGCTATGTGCTGTTCTCTGCAGATAGAGCGTAACGGTTGTATCAGTAGTGTTGTATGATGCTATGTGCTGTTCTCTGCAGATAGAGCGTAACGGTTGTATCAGTAGTGTTGTATGATGCTATGTGCTGTTCTCTGCAGATAGAGCTTAACGGTTGTATCAGTAGTGTTGTATGATACTATGTGCTGTTCTCTGCAGATAGAGCTTAACGGTTGTATCAGTAGTGTTGTATGATGCTATGTGCTGTTCTCTGCAGATCCTGTTTTGACTTTGCGGGGTCAGACGACATGGCGACAGACGTGTTCCACATTCAGACCGCCATCTCGTCGACGGCAACGCCGAGTACTGCCACAGGGACACTGTATGAGCACGGAATCACCGGCCCTTCCACCGTATACGCGCTCCTGGCTCGGCCCTGAGGAAGTGAGGTGCGTGTATACGTACGCGTGTGTGTGTGTGTGTGTGTGTGTGTGTGTGTGTGTATACATACACGTGTGCGTGTGTGTGCGCATGTATACATACACGTGTGTGTGTGTGTGTGTGTGTGTGTGTGTGCATGTATACATACACGTGTGTGCGTGTATGTGTGTGTGTATACATACACGTGTGTGTGTGTGTGTTTGTGTGCGCGTGCGTGTATACATACACGTGTGCGTGTGTGTGTATACATACACGTGTGTGCGTGTATGTGTGCGTGTATGTGTGTGTGTGTGTGTATACATACACGTGTGTGCGTGTGTGTGTTTGTGTCCGCGTGTATACATACACGTGGTGTGTGTGTGTGTGTGTGTGTATGCGTGTATACATACATGTGTGTGTGTGTGTTCACTATTTTTACTGTTTTTGTCTAAATACAGGAAGACTTACCCAAAATGCAATTGGTGGCAGTACCAACATCTCCCTCTCCCAGTGCATTCCTTCTGGGGTACACCGTGAGTATACTATATATTACTATAAATAATACATTAATAACTCCGCCATAAGTTTCATTATGGGGAAATCGCCTTCGGGTGTGGAAACTTGTTCAAACTAAACAATCACAACATTGATAGCTAGAGTTCGCTTGCTAGCTACAAGAGGCAGTATCCGTGTAAAACTGGCTAGCTAGACGATTATTTAAATAAAGTTCATGACCTCATATTATGTTGGATTACGGATGTAACATGTTCAACCATATCGATAGAATTATCACAAACACGCGTTAACATTAGACTAGTATTGTGCAATAGAGAGACCAACAGTGACATTGCGGTTCCACAAGAAATATTAAATATCAGAAAAACTTACTTTAATTTTGAGAACCCCTTTGAGAAGAATCAATGAAGATTAAAAAAATCCAGCATATCTCCAATCCACTCCCCTATCATTGCCCTCACCTTTCGCTCGCTCCGCCATAACACAAAGGGACTCTCACAACAGTGGCAGTACTCTCATTGTGTCCGGTTTCCCAGGCAACAACAGGGACTCATGTTTCAGAACAGCGCCGCGCAGAGGTTCCCAAGTGCAAATGATTATTGATTTCCAAATTAATAGATATTTGGGGTTATTTTTTGCATTTAAAAAAAAAAAAAAAAAGTATTTTGTTCACCTGGGGGCCCAGCAGGCCTGTACAATTATAGGATAACACTGTTGCATGCGTGCTCATTTCTGCTGTGATCTGTCTGACTGACAGAAAAGGAGACCACTGCAGGCACAGAGCTCAACACTGCCCCTTCTGCCAGCCAGGAAAACATAACCCACAATCACAAGGTACTGTGAAACATAACCCCACAATCACAAGGTACTGTGAAACTTAACCCACAATCACAAGGTACCTGTGAAACTTAACCCACAATCACAAGGTACTGTGAAACTTAACCCACAATCACAAGGTACTGTTGAAACTTAACCCCACAATCACAAGGTACTGTGAAACTTTACCCACATCACAAGGTAGTGGTATTAGCTAGTGACAAATTGTGCATATGTCTGTAACATTACATTACATTACAGTCATTTAGCAGACGCTTTTATCCAAAGCGACATACAATAAGTGCAACAGATACA
Source organism: Synaphobranchus kaupii (assembly GCA_029718625.1). Lineage (NCBI taxonomy): Eukaryota > Metazoa > Chordata > Actinopteri > Anguilliformes > Synaphobranchidae > Synaphobranchus > Synaphobranchus kaupii. The sequence goes on along the minus strand of CM056389.1, from coordinate 1,726,596 downwards.
TCACATCCTTCCATAACGTAGCAGCTATCCCTAGTAATGAACATTGAATGTAGTTCAACAGTAGCTGTGAGTAAATCAGCTATACTACAACTTCTATTCTAAATTATAATTATAAATACAGGCAAGAAAACACAGGGAACTAGTAACATGAGGTCCTAGATTAGAATATCAGTCAAGGTGGAGGTCTGAAGAGGTGTGTCTTCAGGCCACGACGGAACGCAGGCAGGGTTGGAGTAGAACGTAGGGGAATGGGGAGTTCATTCCACCACTGAGGAGCTAGGGTGGAAAAGCTCTGCAGTCGGGACGAGTGAGAGCCGTTGACACGGAGGGGGGGAAGTGCGAGTGCTCCTGCTGTAGAAGAGAGAAGTGGTCGAGCAGGAACATTAGTTCTGGATTAAGTCCTGCAGGTAGGTGGGGCCTGTTCTATTGGCTGCAGTGTAGGCCAGGGTCAGAACTTTGAACCTGATCCTGGCTGCAACTGGCAGCCAGTGGAGTGACCTCAGCAGGGGGGTTACATGGGAAAATGGAGGTTGAACACAAGCCGGGCAGCTGCATTCTGGATCAGTTTGAAGAGGCAGAATGGCGGCAGGCTGGTAGGCTTGCGAGCAGGGAGTGCAGTAGTCCAGGCGTGAGGTGACCATGGTCTGGACAAGAAGCTGGGTGGAGTAGGTGGTCAGGTACGGTCGAATCCTCCTGATGTTGTACAGGAGGAACCTGCAGGACCGTGCCGTCGCCCTGATGTGCTCTTTGAAGTCCAGCCGGTCGTCCAGGAGCACCCCCAGGTTCCTTGCAGGAGCGGGCAGCAGCCCACCATGGTCCCGTCAACGGTGATGGAGAGGTCATGTAGTGGGGAGGTCTTGTAATGGCATGAAGAGGAGCTCTGTCTTGTCAAGGTTGAGCTTCAGGTGATGGGTCGCCATCCACTCAGAGATGTCAGCCAGACAAGCAGATATCCTCTCCTTAACCTGTGGGGTAGAGGGAGGGAAAGAGAGGAAGAGTTGAGTGTCATCAGCATAACTATGGTAAGAGAAAGCCATGTGAATTAATTACTGAACCAAGAGGACTTAGTATTAAATAGAGAACAGCAGAGGACCCAGTACAGATCCCTGCGGGACTCCTGTAGACAAGGGATGGGGGTGCAGAGACGGAACCCTTCCAGGAGACTTGGTAGGGATCTATCAGTGAGATACGATACAGAACTGAGGAGAGGGAGGAGGCTCTAGCAGTGGCGAGTGCCTCCGTCACGGCCAGGGAGGGCAGTTTCAGTGGAATGGCCGGTTTCTGAAGCCGGACTGATGCGGGTCAAGCAGGTTGTTCTGGTGGAGAAAAACAGACAGTTGGTTAAGGACAGCTCGTTCAAGAGTTTTGGAAAGGAAGGGCAAGAGAGATACAGGACGGTAGTTCCTGACATCAGAGGGGTCCAAGCTAGGTTTTTTAAGGAGTGGGGTTACACAGCAGTTTTAAAAACAGCAGGAAACATGGCCACAGGTTACGGAGGTGTTGATAATGGAGGACAGATATGGAAGGAGCTCAGCGGATATAGACTGGAGGACTGCTGAAGGTATGGGGTCCAGTGGACAGGTGGGTTACGCGATGGTGCGTCACCAGCTGGAGCACATCTGCATCCTCCAGAATCTTGAAGGACGACAGTGTAGCGATGGATTCGGTGTGGGGGATGTGGGGTGTCACCGGATGCATGAAGGAGTTCCGGATCGTGGCCACCTTCCCCTCAAAGTGGGACAGTAGATGTGTGTGTATATTTATGTTTTACAGTAGATTTGTGTGTGTATGCGTATATTACAATAGAAATGTGTATCACAGTGTTTGTTTGTGTCTGCGTGCGTGCGTGTGTGTCTGCGTGCGTGTATGTGTGCGTGTGCGTACGTGCATGCGTGAATGTGTGTGTGTGTATGTGTGTGTGTGTGTGTGTGTGTGTGTGTAGGAATTGCACGCTGAGGCAGTCGAGGACTCGATCGTGGCGCTCTCCTGGCCCTGGTTCATCCCCATTGAGGAGGGCTGCAGTGGCGAGACCCTCCCTAAGCCCCTCCCACTCCACTGTGCCCTCTGTGACATCACTGCCTAACCCCCCGCCCACATACCAAGAGGGGAACTGCGCACCACAGCCTGCTGCTGGAGAGAGAGAGGGCGGAGCTAGAAGCAAACAGGATGCAGCTGGAGCGGGAGAGGGCGGAGCTGGAGCGGGAGAGGGTGGAGCTGGAGCAGGAGAGGGCGGGGCTGGCAATGGACAGGGGTGGAGTTTGCACAGGACCGGGAAAGGGGCAAGGCGGGAGCTGGAGAGAGAGCGGGTGGAGCTTCAGAGAGACAGAACACACGTGGAGCACAGCCGGAGGGTGCTCTTCCTGTTCCACACACTGCTGCAGAAACTCTGAGCCGCTGTGCACTTCCTGTTTCCACACACGTAGTACAGAAACTCTGAGCCGCTGTGCACTTCCTGTTTCACACGCCGCTGAAGAAAACTCTGAGCCGCTGTGCACTTCCTGTTTCACACACTAGTACAGAAACACTGAGCCGCTGTGCACTTCCTGTTTCACACACTAGTACAGAAACTCTGAGCCGCTGTGCACTTCCTGTTTCACAAAATGCTGCAGAAACTCTGAGCCGCTGTGCACTTCCTGTTTCCACACACTGCTGCAGAAACTCTTAGCCGCTGTGCACTCCTGTTTCACCACACTGCTGCAGAAAGTCTGAGCCGCTGTGCACTTCCTGTTTCGCAAAATGCTGCAGAAACTCTGAGCCGCTGTGCACTTCCTGTTTCACACACTGCTGCAGAAACTCTTAGCCGCTGTGCACTCCTGTTTCACACGCTGTTTTCACAAGCTGCTTTGGAGTTTCTTGAAGTGATTTCTCAAGTCCTGAAATCCCCCCATACCTGCCATTGTAACGCTGGCAGGTCATCAGAAAGTTCTGCAAATATTTAAAAATATCCTTCATATGCAAAACCTGTCAAAAACAATGCAATATGATGTAAATAATAAAAACTCCAGAAAGTGAAACTGTCCCTTTAATATTGAGATCTCAAAAACTTCGGCTGTATCCAAATCGGCATAGTATTGAGTATGCTTGTTGAGTAGACAGGATGAGAAAGTAGTTAAATAGGTGAAATTTCTATAAATGATATGCTTACTTCCGAGGTTTTGCTGAGTATATTTGGGAGCGCACTTCAAGAAGTACGCAAACATTTTGGTCACATAAATATGATGCGCAGCTTCGTTAAACACTTCCACTGTACGGTTGGAAGATAGTAATGGATGATATTTTTTTTGCACGTTGCGTACTAAACGGTACAACCATTAAACAGTACAGAGCTGCAGTACACAGGAGACCAGGACGCAGTAGATGGGGCTCTGATTCGGACACAGTAGAGAGGGCTCTGATTCGGACACAGTAGATAGGGCTCTGATTCGGACGCAGTAGATAGGGCTCTGATTCGGACACAGTAGATAGGGCTCTGATTCGGAAACGGTATACAGGAGACAGGACGCAGAACACAGGAGACAGGACGCAGTAGATAGGGTTCTGATTCAGACACAGCCTGATCTCCTGCCTGTACTTACAGGAGCCACAGCCAGAGGGCACTAGTCACAAACACTACAGATGGAGACAAAATCATAAACTGCGATTACTCTCATATACCAACAGAGGGAGCTGTCTTCAATGTTAAACTTTACACTGATCATTGTCAGTGAAACTGTTATTCAAAACACTACTGTGGCAGAACTTCCCTCTTGTTTCTCAGTTACTTTGCCTAAACCTGAACTTATTTTAATTTGTTTTTGTATTTCCAAAATGCTCACTGACTGGCTATATAATACAATATACATTTTAAGTATTATTTTCTGTCCTAAACAACCCTTCTAATGTCCCCGCACAGTGAATCCACCTGGGTTCACCCTGGACTTATTTATTGGATTAATAATCATTTATACACCACTACCATTACCTTCATCGCTTTTATTAAAATCACTCATTAAAATAATATCACGATTTTTATCACCATCAATAAAAGTATCACCATCTACATCCATGATTAAAATACTGACTTGTCTTTTTCACCATCATTAAAGTCACCTCCATCACCAGGTCTAAATTCACCATCATCACCATGATTGAAATCACTATAATTAAATGAATCATGATTAAAATCATCGTGGTGAAAATCTCCCGGCGTCACCTTCGTGGCGGGCTTGTATGGGGGGTGGGTCAGCCCCGCCCTGAGGCAAGATTGATTAGTTTCCTGCCGATTAGCACAGATACGACCTCGCGGGGAACAGACTTTGGACCAGACCCACGGTACCACTCTGCCTCTATAAAAGCCCAGGATGGGAGGCATGTGGGACTGGATAAACCGCAGAGAACATCTTCAGCACGGAAACAAACCTGAACCAGGTGAGTGCCAGCACTACAGACCTGTTCACTTAGTGTGTGTCACTAAATTCTACTCTAGCACGCTAAGCGCTAAAGTATTTGTACACTAAATTCTACTCTAGCACGCTAAGCGCTAAAGTATTTGTACACTAAATTCTACTCTAGCACGCTAAGCGCTAAAGTATTTGTACATACTAATTTCTACTCTAGCACGCTAAGCGCTAAAGTATTTGTACACTAAATTCTACTTCACGCATTATAGCATATAGCACACGATGTTAATGTATTTGTACAATACATTTCACAACATATAGTACTTTAAATGCTAATGTATACTGCATATCTTACGTATACGTCTGAGGAATAAAGGAGGTGTTGAGAAGGTCTGTGACACATTGTGGCGCACTGAATTACCTGCTCTGTGATGCTCACGGGTCAAATTACTATGATCCAAAATAAGGGGTGCTTTGCGGCCGCAACCAAAGTATTTCTATGTGTTATTTCACACTTTGCGGGTGATCAACAAAGATCAAAAGTGTCATTATGTAAATTACTCAAGCCGTTAAAATCCTGTTATTTTAGGAGATGACCATTAAATACTTATTTACATGACTTTGACAGTGTTTTGAAACTTTTTTTTCCCACAATATACTGTAAAATAAAACTTACAGGAATAAAACCTTTTTTTAATTATTATTATTTATAGGCTACAGCTAAATAGCAGGATTCATACAGTTTCCCCCCCTTCATTAAATTGCTTTTCACTGCCGTTTTTCAGTTGATCGTGGGTTTTATGTACTTTCTTATTCACTGTTTGTTATATTGCTTGTTTGATTCAAATACGAATTACTCTTGTATTCTGTAACATGATTTAAACGATTAAATCACGATTAAAAATAGATTTATTTTTACTGTTCATGATGTATGTATCCACAAATTCTCTTCTTGTGTATTTTTAGCATTAGCTAGAATGGGCCAGTTAATTAGCCTCCATTGTTACGCAATCATTCAGAATGTTCAGTTATGGATATTCCAAACACACCCGTACTGTCTTTCTACAAT
>CM056389.1:1686385-1720648 GCA_029718625.1 Synaphobranchus kaupii | reverse complement strand
TGGAGAGAGCTGCCTTTATTTTTAAGCCTGCAAAACTATAAATTCACCAAAAACCGTAGAGAAAATTATCTATTATCTATTAAAATCACTAGCCACCACAGTTATTTGTCTGATTCAAGTTTATTTAATATATTCCTGTATTTAGCTTTTCACATAATAATGAGTGTGTAACAAATTCAGCAAGGTGCTTCGTTGTCATAAAGTGTATTTTTATATCATAACTTACAGTCCTGATTCGCTACTTGCTTTTCCCATGGCCTCAGAAATCGAGAGAATATCAGAGAGAGAGAAAGAACACATACACACACCCTCACACACACACACACGCACACACGCACACACACACACACACACACACACACACACACACACACCCTCACACACACTGTGCATTAGTGTGATGGCTCTGTTTTATGGCAGTGCTGCAGGTCCAGTCTGCAGTCCCTATCATTATGGGGACCAACATCGGCACTTCTGTCACAAACACCATCGTGGCCATGACCCAGGCAGGGGACCGCAACCAGTTCCGCAGGTGCCCCCCCTCTCATCAGGACTAACCCAGCACTGACCCAGGACTAACCCCCAGCACTAACCCAGGACTAACCCCCAGCACTCACCCAGCACTCACCCAGGACTAACCAGCACTCACCCAGCACTCACCCAGAACTAACCCAGCACTCACCCAGGGCTGACCCAGCACTCACCCAGGGCTGACCCAGCACTCACCCAGCACTCACCCAGGACTGACCCAGCACTCACCCAGGACTAACCCCCAGCACTCACCCAGGACTAACCCCCAGCACTCACCCAGGACTAACCCCCAGCACTGACCCAGGACTAACCCAGCACTCACCCAGGACTAACCAGCACTCACCCAGCACTAACCCAGCACTCACCCAGGGCTGACCCAGAACTAACCCAGCACTCACCCAGGACTGACCCAGAACTAAGCCAGCACCCACCCAGGACTAATCCAGCACTCACCCAGGACTGACCCAGAACTAACCCAGCACTCACCCAGGACTGACCCAGAACTCACCCAGGACTGACCCAGAACTAACCCAGCACTCACCCAGGGCTGACCCAGAACTAACCTAGCACTCACCCAGGGCTGACCCAGCACTCACCCAGGGCTGACCCAGGACTAACCCAGCACTCACCCAGGACTGACCCAGAACTAACCCAGCACTCACCCAGGGCTGACCCAGGACTCACCCAGGGCTGACCCAGGACTAACCCAGCACTCACCCAGGACTGACCCAGAACTAACCCAGCACTCACCCAGGGCTGACCCAGGACTAACCCAGCACTCAGCCAGGGCTGACCCTGGACTAACCCAGCACTCACCCAGAACTAACCCAGCTCTCACCCAGGGCTGACCCATGACTAACCCAGCACTCACCCAGGACTGACCCAGAACTAACCCAGCACTCACCCAGGGCTGACCCAGGACTAACCCAGCACTCACCCAGGGCTGACCCAGGACTAACCCAGCACTCACCCAGGGCTGACCCTGGACTAACCCAGCACTCACCCAGAACTAACCCAGCACTCACCCAGGGCTGACCCAGGACTAACCCCAGCACTCACCCAGGGCTGACCCTGGACTAACCCAGCACTCACCCAGAACTAACCCAGCTCTCACCCAGAACTAACCCAGCTCTCACCCAGGGCTGACCCATGACTAACCCAGCACTCACCCTGGACTGACCCAGAACTAACCCAGCACTCACCCAGGGCTGTCCCAGAACTAACCCAGCACTCACCCAGGGCTGACCCAGAACCAACCCAGCACTCTCCCAGGGCTGACCCAGGATTAACCCAGCACTCACCCAGAACTAACCCAGCACTGACCCAGGGCTGTCCCAGAACTAACCCAGCACTCACCCAGGGCTGACCCAGAACCAACCCAGCACTCTCCCAGGGCTGACCAGGACTAACCCAGCACTCACCCAGGACTAACCCAGCACTCACCCAGAACTAACCCAGCACTCACCCAGGGCTGACCCAGGACTATCCCAGCACTCACCCAGGGCTGACCCTGGACTAACCCAGCACTCACCCAGAACTAACCCAGAACTAACCCAGGACTCACCCAGGGCTGACCCATGACTAACCCCCAGCACTGACCCAGGACTAACCCCTCAATACTGACCCATGACTAATCACCCAGCACTCACCCATGACTAACCCCCAGCACTGACCCATGACTACCCCCCAGCACTGACCCAGGACTAACCCCCCGCAACACTGACCCAGGACTAACCCCCCAAGACTGACCCAGGACTAACCCCCCAAGGCTGACCCAGGACTAACCCCCCAGGACTGACCCAGGACTAACCCAGCACTGACCCAGGACTAACCCAGCACTGACCCAGTCAAAATAGCCAGGAGTAGCCCTGGGAAATGCCAGTTTGCATTTTAGGCTTTTATATAGGATACTACAGAGTTTGTTTTGACACTGTGGTTCTTTGAACCGTACAGGTAGTCCCCATGTTCATGAGCACTGTGGCAGTTTTACATATTTCATTGGTCATTTTGAGCATGTGATTGTTTTGACTATGTGTGGTGTGACCATAGTTTGACTGTGTGCGGTTTGACCAGTTTGAGCGTGCGTGCGTGCGTGCGTGCGTGCGTGTTTTTGCACATGAATACTGAGGCAGTTTTTGTGTACAGGGCATTTGCTGGGGCCACAGTTCATGACTTCTTTAACTGGCTATCGGTCCTGGTGTTGCTGCCTGTAGAGGTGGCCTCAGGGTTTCTGTACCACCTGTCCAAGCTCATGGTGGAATCCCTCAACATCAAGAGTGGTGAGGATGCACCAGACCTGCTCAACACCATCACTGATCCCCTTACAGACTCCATCATCCAGGTACCATACTGCACCATCATTACCATAACAAGCACATTATACCATCATTTCCATAACAACCATACTGCACCATCATTACCATAGCAACCACATTATACCATCATTTCCATAACAACCATACTCCATAATTACCATAACAACCACATTATACCATAATTTCCATAACAACCATACTGCACCATCATTGTCATAGCTACCATTACTAACTGCCACCATTTCCATAACAATCTCCATTACTATGACTGCAGAACTGCACCATTATAACTGCTCCAGTAGCCTTTCCCATAGAGTGTATTGTTGGGTAAATGATAGCATGTGTACATGATCATGCATTGTGTATGTCTATGATGTGTATAATTTAGTCTGTGTGTGTGTGTGTGTGTGTGTGTGTAATTTAGTCTGTGTACATGATGTGTGTGTAATTTAGTCTGTGTACATGATTGTGTGTGTAATGTAGTATGTGTACATGATTATGTGTGTAATGTAGTCTGTGTACATGATTGTGTGTGTAATTTAGTCTGTGTACATGATGTGTGTGTAATTTAGTCTGTGTACATGATGTGTGTGTAATTTAGTCTGTGTATATGATTGTGTGTGTAATTTAGTCTGTGTACATGTGTGTGTGTAATTTAGTCTGTGAACATGATGTGTGTAATTTAGTCTGTGTACATGTGTGTGTAATTTAGTCTGTGTACATGATGTGTGTGTAATTTAGTCTGTGTACGTGTCTGTAATTTAGTCTGTGTACGTGTGTGTGTGTAATTTAGTCTGTGTACATGTGTGTGTAATTTAGTCTGTGTACGTGTGTGTGTGTGTGTGTGTGTGTGTGTGTGTGTGTGTAATTTAGTCTGTGTACGTGTGTGTGTAATTTAGTCTGTGTATGTGTGTGTGTGTGTGTGTGTGTGTGTGTGTGTGTGTGTGTGTGTGTGTGTGTGTAATTTAGTCTGTGTACATGTGTGTGTAATTTAGTCTGTGTACGTGTGTGTGTGTGTGTACGTGTGTGTGTGTGTGTGTGTGTGTGTAATTTAGTCTGTACGTGTGTGTGTGTGTGTGTGTGTGTGTGTGTGTGTAATTTAGTCTGTGTACGTGTGTGTGTGTGTGTGTGTGTGTGTGTGTAATTTAGTCTGTATACGTGTGTGTGTGTAATTTAGTCTGTGTATGTGTGTGTGTGTGTGTAATTTAATGCCTTTTGTTCCACAGCTGGATGAAACCGTCATTAGTGGAATTGCCACAGGAGACCCGGGCCCGCTCGGAATAAGAGCCTCATTAAGATCTGGTGCAAAACACAGACTAACACAGTGCGTAGTCCATCTAAAACACAGACCAACTCAGTGCATAGTCCATCTAAAACACAGACCAACACAGTGCATAGTCCATCTACAACAGTCTAACACAGTGCATAGTCCATCTAAAACAGTCTAATAGTGCGTAGTCCATCTAAAACACAGACCAACACAGTGTGTAGTCCATCTAAAACACAGTCTAACAGTGCGTAGTCCATCTGAAACAGAGACCAACACAGTGCGTAGTCCATCTAAAACACAGACCAACACAGTGCGTAGTCCATCTAAAACACAGACCAACACAGTGCATAGTCCATCTAAAACACAGACCAACACAGTACGTAGTCCATCTAAAACACAGACCAACACAGTGCGTAGTCCATCTAAAACACAGTCTAACAGTGCGTTAGTCCATCTAAAACAGAGACCAACACAGTGCGTAGTCCATCTAAAACAGAGACCAACACAGTGCGTAGTCCATCTAAAACACTGTGTGTGTGTGTGTGTGTGTGTGTGTGTGTGTGTGTGTGTGTGTGTGTGTGTGTGTGTGTGTGTGTGAGATGTGGATGTGTGTATGCTGTGGATGTGGATTGTGTGTGTGTGTGGTGTGTGTGTGTGTGTGTGTGTGTGTGTGTGTGTGTGAGATGTGGATGTGTGTATGCTGTTGATGTGTGTATGATGTGGCTATGTGTGTGTGTGTAATGTGGATGTGTATGTATGATGTTGATGTGTGTGTGTGTGTGTGTGTGTGTGTGATATGGATGTGTGTATGCTGTGGATGTGTGTGTATGATGTGGCGGTGTGTGTGTGTGTGTGTGTGTGTGTGTGTGTGTGTGTGTGTGTTTGTGAGTGTGTGTGAGATGTGGATGTATGTATATGATGTGGCTGTGTGTGTGTGTGTGTGTGTGTGTGTGTGTGTGTGTGTGTGTGTGTGTGTGTGAGAGAGAGATGTGGATGTGTGTGTGTGTGTGTGTGTGTGTGTGTGTGTGTGTGTGTTTGTGAGTGTGTGTGTGTATGTGAGATGTTGATGTGTGTGTGTGTGTGTGTGTGTGTGAGATGTGGATCTGTGTATGCTGTGGCTGTGTGTGTATGATGTTGATATGTGTGTGTGTGTGTGTGTGTGTGTGTGTGTGTGTGAGATGTTGATGTGTGTGGATGTGTGTGTGTGATGTTGATGTGTGTGTGTGTGTGTGTGTGTGTGTGTGTGTGTGCTGTGGCTGTGTGTGTGATGTGGCTATGTGTATGTGTGTGTAATGTGGATGTGTATGTATGATGTTGATGTGTGTGTGTGTGTGTGTGTGTGTGTGTGTGTGTGTGTGTGTGAGAGATATGGATGTGTGCATGCTGTGGCTATGTGTATGTGTGTGTAATGTGGATGTGTATGTATGATGTTGATGTGTGTGTGTGTGTGTGTGTGTGTGTGTGTGTGTGTATGATATGGATGTGTGTATGCTGTGGATGTGTGTGTATGATGTGGCAGTGTGTGTGGTGTTTGTGAGTGTGTGTGAGATGTGGATGTATGTATATGATGTGGCTGTGTGTGTGTGTGTGTGTGTGTGTGTGTGTGTGTGTGTGTGTGTGTGTGTGTGTGTGTGTGTGTGTGTGTGTGTGTGTGTGTGTGTGTGTGTGTTAGAGATGTGGATTTGTGTGTGTGAGATGTGGATGTGTGTGTATGATGTTGGTGTGTGTGTGTGTGTGTGTGTGAGATGAGGATGTGTGTGTGTGTGCTGTGGATGTGTGTATGATGTGGCTATGTGTATGTGTGTGTAATGTGGATGTGTATGTATGATGTTGATGTGTGTGTTTGTGAGTGTGTGTGAGATGTGTATGTATGTATATGATGTGGCTGTGTGTGTGTGTGTGTGTGTGTGTGTGTTAGAGATGTGGATTTGTGTGTATGTGAGATGTGGATGTGTGTGTATGATGTTGGTGTGTGTGTGTGTGTGTGTGTGTGTGTGTGTGTGTGTGAGATGTGGATGTGTGTGTATGATGTTTTGTGTGTGTGTGTGTGTGTGTGTGTGTGTGTGTATGTGTGTGTGATATGGATGTGTGTATGCTGTGGATGTGTGTGTATGATGTGGCAGTGTGTGTGTGTGTGTTTTGTGAGTGTGTGTGAGATGTGTATGTATGTATATGATGTGGCTGTGTGTGTGTGTGTGTGTGTGTGTGTGTGTTAGAGATGTGGATGTGTGTGTGTATGTGAGATGTGGATGTGTGTGTATGATGTTGGTGTGTGTGTGTGTGTGTGTGTGTGTGTGTGTGTGGATGTGTGTATGCTGTGGCTGTGTGTGTATGATGTTTTGTGTGTGTGTATGATGTTGATGTGTGTGTGTGTGTGTGTGTGTGTGTGTGTGTGTGTGTGTGTGTGTGTGTGTGTGTGAGAGAGATGTGGATGTGTGTATGCTGTGGCTGTGTGTGCTTGGTCATTGCAGTAACTCTGTGTCTGGTTGTGACATTACAGACACTGATGAACGTGACTGTCCCTGGAATGGAAAACTGTACCTCTCCCGACCACTGCTGGGTCAGTGGGAATATAACATGGACCCTGAAGAATGTGTCCTTGACAGTGAACATTGAAAAATGTACGCATGTGATTCTCTGGTTCCTCCAGGCCCTCAGTGCCTTAGACCTGAAGACCTTCATATGAAAACAATTCATATAATAAGATAAGAACATGGGAATATATTACTGGCAGCTCATATAGGTTCATCACTAATTCTGAGTCTGTATCTCATAAAGCATGTGGAGAGGTATATGCCCTGTGTGTCGGTGTTTATGTGGGAGTGGTATATTCCCTGAATGTGGGTGTTTATGTGGGAGTGGTATATATCCTGTCTGTGGGTGTTTATGTGGGAGTGGTATATGCCCTGTGTGTGGGTGTTTATGTGGGAGTGGTATATACCCTGTGTGTGGGTGTTTATGTGGGAGTGGTATATTCCCTGTGTGTGGGTGTTTATGTGGGAGTAGTATATGCTCTGGGTGTGGGTGTTTATGTGGGAGTGGTATATGCCCTGAGTGTGGGTGTTTATATGGGAGTGGTATATACCCTGTGTGTGGGTGTTTATATGGGAGTGGTATATGCCCTGTGTGTGGGTGTTTATGTGGGAGTGGTATATACCCTGTGTGTGGGTGTTTATGTGGGAGTGGTATATACCCTGTGTGTGGGTGTTTATGTGGGAGTGGTATATACCCTGTGTGTGGGTGTTTATGTGGGAGTGGTATATACCCTGTGTGTGGGTGTTTATGTGGGAGTGGTATATACCCTGTGTGTGGGTGTTTATGTGGGAGTGGTATATACCCTGTGTGTGGGTGTTTATGTGGGAGTGGTATATACCCTGTGTGTTGGTGTTTATGTGGGAGTAGTATATGCCCTGAGTGTGGGTGTTTATGTGGGAGTGGTATATTCCCTGTGTGTGGGTGTTTATGTGGGAGTGGTATATGCCCTGTGTGTGTGTTTATGTGGGAGTGGTATATATCCTGTGTGTGGGTGTTTATGTGGGAGTGGTATATTCCCTGTGTGTGGGTGTTTATATGGGAGTGGTATATGCCCTGTGTGTGGGTGTTTATGTGGGAGTGGTATATACCCTGTGTGTGGGTGTTTATGTGGGAGTGGTATATTCCCTGTGTGTGGGTGTTTATGTGGGAGTAGTATATGCCCTGAGTGTGGGTGTTTATGTGGGAGTGGTATATGCCCTGAGTGTGGGTGTTTATATGGGAGTGGTATATGCCCTGAGTGTGGGTGTTTATGTGGGAGTGGTATATGTCCTGAGTGTGGGTGTTTATATGGGAGTGGTATATATCCTGAGTGTGGGTGTTTATGTGGGAGTGGTATATTCCCTGTGTGGGTGTTTATGTGGGAGTAGTATATGCCCTGTGTGTGGGTGTTTATGTGGGAGTGGTATATACCCTGTGTGTGGGTGTTTATGTGGGAGTGGTATATGCCCTGTGTGTGGGTGTTTATGTAGGAGTGGTATATATCCTGAGTGTGGGTGTTTATGTGGGAGTGGTATATATCCTGAGTGTGGGTGTTTATGTAGGAGTGTTATATGCCCTGTGTGTGGGTGTTTATGTGGGAGTGGTATATACCCTGTGTGTGGGTGTTTATGTGGGAGTGGTATATGCCCTCTGTGTGGGTGTTTATGTGGGAGTGGTATATATCCTGTGTGTGGGTGTTTATGTGGGAGTGGTATATTCCCTGTGTGTGAGTGTTTATGTGGGAGTGGTATATATCCTGTGTGTGGGTGTTTATGTGGGAGTGGTATATACCCTGTGTGTGGGTGTTTATGTGGGAGTGGTATATATCCTGAGTGTGGGTGTTTATGTGGGAGTGGTATATATCCTGTGTGTGGGTGTTTATGTGGGAGTGGTATATATCCTGTGTGTGGGTGTTTATGTGGGAGTGGTATATATCCTGTGTGTGGGTGTTTATGTGGGAGTGGTATATATCCTGAGTGTGGGTGTTTATGTGGGAGTGGTATATATCCTGTGTGTGAGTGTTTATGTGGGAGTGGTATATTCCCTGTGTGTGGGTGTTTATGTGGGAGTGGTATATATCCTGTGTGTGAGTGTTTATGTGGGAGTGGTATATATCCTGTGTGTGGGTGTTTATGTGGGAGTGGTATATATCCTGTGTGTGGGTGTTTATGTGGGAGTGGTATATATCCTGTGTGTGGGTGTTTATGTGGGAGTGGTATATACCCTGTGTGTGGGTGTTTATGTGGGAGTGGTATATATCCTGTGTGTGAGTGTTTATGTGGGAGTGGTATATATCCTGTGTGTGAGTGTTTATGTGGGAGTGGTATATATCCTGAGTGTGGGTGTTTATGTGGGAGTGCTATATATCCTGTGTGTGGGTGTTTATGTGGGAGTGGTATATATCCTGTGTGTGGGTGTTTATGTGGGAGTGGTATATATCCTGTGTGTGGGTGTTTATGTGGGAGTGGTATATTCCCTGTGTGTGAGTGTTTATGTGGGAGTGGTATGTGGTATATATCCTGTGTGTGGGTGTTTATGTGGGAGTGGTATATGCCCTGAGTGTGGGTGTTTATGTGGGAGTGGTATATGTCCTGAGTGTGGGTGTTTATATGGGAGTGGTATATATCCTGAGTGTGGGTGTTTATGTGGGAGTGGTATATTCCCTGTGTGGGTGTTTATGTGGGAGTAGTATATGCCCTGTGTGTGGGTGTTTATGTGGGAGTGGTATATACCCTGTGTGTGGGTGTTTATGTGGGAGTGGTATATGCCCTGTGTGTGGGTGTTTATGTAGGAGTGGTATATATCCTGAGTGTGGGTGTTTATGTGGGAGTGGTATATATCCTGAGTGTGGGTGTTTATGTAGGAGTGTTATATGCCCTGTGTGTGGGTGTTTATGTGGGAGTGGTATATACCCTGTGTGTGGGTGTTTATGTGGGAGTGGTATATGCCCTCTGTGTGGGTGTTTATGTGGGAGTGGTATATATCCTGTGTGTGGGTGTTTATGTGGGAGTGGTATATTCCCTGTGTGTGAGTGTTTATGTGGGAGTGGTATATATCCTGTGTGTGGGTGTTTATGTGGGAGTGGTATATACCCTGTGTGTGGGTGTTTATGTGGGAGTGGTATATATCCTGAGTGTGGGTGTTTATGTGGGAGTGGTATATATCCTGTGTGTGGGTTTATGTGGGAGTGGTATATATCCTGAGTGTGGGTGTTTATGTGGGAGTGGTATATATCCTGTGTGTGAGTGTTTATGTGGGAGTGGTATATATCCTGTGTGTGAGTGTTTATGTGGGAGTGGTATATATCCTGAGTGTGGGTGTTTATGTGGGAGTGCTATATATCCTGTGTGTGGGTGTTTATGTGGGAGTGGTATATATCCTGTGTGTGGGTGTTTATGTGGGAGTGGTATATATCCTGTGTGTGGGTGTTTATGTGGGAGTGGTATATGCCCTGTGTGTGAGTGTTTATGTGGGAGTGGTATATATCCTGTGTGTGAGTGTTTATGTGGGAGTGGTATATATCCTGTGTGTGGGTGTTTATGTGGGAGTGGTATATATCCTGTGTGTGAGTGTTTATGTGGGAGTGGTATATATCCTGAGTGTGGGTGTTTATGTGGGAGTGGTATATATCCTGTGTGTGGGTGTTTATGTGGGAGTGGTATATATCCTGTGTGTGGGTGTTTATGTGGGAGTGGTATATTCCCTGTGTGTGAGTGTTTATGTGGGAGTGGTATATATCCTGTGTGTGAGTGTTTATGTGGGAGTGGTATATATCCTGTGTGTGGGTGTTTATGTGGGAGTGGTATATATCCTGAGTGTGGGTGTTTATGTGGGAGTGGTATATATCCACCCACACTCAGGATATATACCACTCCCACAATGTGGCCTGGAGCTGGGAACAGGGTATTGTACAGTATAAGAGAGGCAGGGGTTTGCAGGAGGGGTAATGAAGCTGTGAATTGTATGCCGTGACATGAAGCTGTGAATTGTATGCCGTGCCAACTCTCCCAAATAATGCCACTTTAACTGGGATGATCTGTGATCTATCTAAAGAAATTCAAACTGGAATCATCTGCTGACGAAAATATCGAAGAATTGGAAGCCTATATAGACGCCCAATTCAACAATATGTCGGCAAAGGCACCCGACAACAAACGTAACAGAGACCAGCTAAGCTCCAGTGATATGGAAGATACGGTAGGACCTCTCCGTGAGATTCATGCATCCTTATCTTCGATAAAACAACAACTACAGAAGCTGGACTTACTAGAGAAGCTGACAATTGAGGTGGAAGAGCTAAAGCATTCTGTGGAATTTAACAACTCCTTAATCGAGGTGCTAAAGGCTGACAACGCATCCCTCAGGATTGAGGTGAATGGACTAAAACGTCAGACAGTAGAATTCCATGAAGAGAAAGTTAGAATGGCAAATGATATATTGGACCTCCAATGCAGGAGCATGAGAGACAATATAATAATACATGGAGTCCCAGAAAAAGATGATGAAACCTACCTGAAGACTGAAGAGGTTGTTAAATCTTTTCTGAAAGACGAGCTGAAGATGAGGGCGAGTGAGGCAGAAGCTATTCGCTTTTCTAGAGTCCACCGCATCGGGAAGGCCAAGGTTGGGCAGCAAAGGTCTCGTCCGATTGTGGCCAAAGTCATCGACTCAAAGATGAAGTCATCTGTCATGGCTAAGGGTAGAGAGCTGAAAGGATCCAACTATTCCATCAACGACCAGTTTCCATTTGAAATCCTTCGGAGACGTAGGCTGCTCTACCCGATCATGACGGAGGCGAGAAAAAGTAAGAAAAAAGTTTGTCTGTTCATTGATAAACTCTTCATTGATGGTAAACTGTATAGAAATCCAGAGTTAACGTACTGGCTTAGTGGAGGTGATGAAAATGTGAAAACATGAAGTCTGCGGTGCCAAACTAGCTCCTGCTAGCTCCACCAGACTCTCATGCCGGTGTAAACATTGACGCATTCTGATGACGTCACACACGCGTCCGTTACTATGGGAACGTGGAACATTAATCTCCGAACTCTGGTCTATCTTCTCACGGCATTGTTTGGATATAATAACTGAATATATTGGCTTGGGAGTGGCCTAATGTTTCTTTTTTCTTATTTCATTTTTTGATTTGTTTACTTTTTAGGCCATTTGATTGGTATGCCTTGGCTTGACATGGCTCTGGCTGCCGGGCCTAAGTTTGTGATGTCTGCTGTGTTGTCTGTTTTGTGTGTGTGTGTTTGTATATATTGTATATATGTATGTGTACCAACTGTACAGGGAAGGATAGGGAAAGGTGGAGATAAAAAAATCGACAGTCACTCACTATTATTGTTAGACTACATATGGGTTTTGATGATTTAAATAATGGAGATGACGGGCATTGCATGGACGAGCAGCTTAAGTGTAAAAGTTACCTCCCAGACCAGATGAAATACATCAATAAGGATGATAACTATTCATTCCTGCATATAAACATTAGAAGTCTGAATAAACACTATGAAGATCTACTCGCTCTCTTGACCACTACAGAATGTGGCTTTGATGTGGTGGGTTGCAGTGAGACGTGGCTAAATGAGAGATCACATATGGACTCATTAAACATGGACGGGTATAAACTATTTAACAAAAATAGACTTGATAAAATTGGTGGTGGCGTCTGTTTATACATTAACTCTAAATATCCTGTAAATGTTTGTGGTAATCTGGTCATTGATGATGGTCAATCAGACTCTATCTTTGTTGAGATAAACACCTGTAGGCCTAATGCCAAAAAGCTTGTCATTGGGGTGATCTATCGACCCCCTGACTCTGATCTGGGGATCTTTAGGATGAAACTGGACGAGCTGTTATTCTCTATAAACAGCAACAATAGGGACTGTATCATTCTTGGAGACTACAATATTGATATTTCAAAAAACTCTACTGCAAAACATGACTTTATCAACACACTACAGGCTAATTCTTTCTTTCCCACCATAAACATTTTCACCCGAGTGACACCATCGAGCACATCGATTATTGACAATATTATCACAAATATCTTTAGTGGATGTATCAAATCTGGGGTGTTGCACTCTGATATAACTGACCATTTCCCAATTGTATTATTCATTGACATTGGTACTAAACATGAAATGTCATGTCAAAAAAACAATGTTAAAATTTTAAATAATAGAACTCTGTTGAAACTGTGTGAAAACCTACAAGCCAAATCATGGGATTGTGTCTATGACTGTAGGGACCCTGATATTGCATACAACACCTTGATTGATGAGCTTACACACTCCATCCAGTGCTCTATTCCAGAGAAGCCTGTTGTGAGCAGTGCTAGAAATCAAAACCCTTGGCTTAACAAGGGCATTCTAAAGTCTATTAATCATAAAAATAAACTTTATAAGCATTATATTAAAAACAAAAGTGACACAAATAAGGAAAAATACACACACTTTAGGAATAAACTCACACACATGATACGTAAGGCCAAAAGAAGTCACTACACAGAACTCCTAAATGTATCGCAAGGTGACTCTAAGAAAACCTGGCAGGTGCTAAATAAACTCCTTGGCAGGAGCCACAAAAATATTGTGCTCCCAGACATCAACACTGAGGTGAATCACAGTGGGTCCTGCAGAAATGCAGATGTCACTGACCTTGTTAACCTTGCTGATAACATGAATACTCATTTTATCTCCATTGGTGAGAACCTCTCAAACAACATTACCCAACCTCATGGTGCCTGCTTCAGGCAATACCTGCAAGATAGTCCCCTAAATTCATTTTTCTTGTCACCAACTGATAGAAATGAAATTGTAAAAACTATTAGAAACATGAAAACCTCACACACAGCTGGAGCGGATGATATCTGTAGCTCAATTTTGAAAGCAACCGTAAATGAAATTGCTGATCCACTTGCTCATTGCATAAATTTGTCGTTACTCACTGGTATTGTACCTAACAAGGCAAAGGTCGCAAGAATTGTTCCAGTTTTTAAGACGGGTGATAAAAATGACATGAACAACTATAGACCAATATCCATATTGCCTTCACTTTCTAAGGTGTTTGAGAAAATTGTATATACCAGATTGAGTAGTTACATAGATAAATTAAATATTCTGGACTCCTCACAATATGGCTTCAGGAAAAAAAGCACAACATGTATGGCAGTTCTTGACCTACAGGAAAACATCAACGATGCCATTGATAAAGGTGACCTCTCCATTGGCATCTTCCTCGACCTGTCTAAGGCATTTGATTGCATTAACTTTGAGATTCTTTTAACCAAATTAAACTATTACGGTGTCAGAGGCATAGCTCTCAGTTGGTTTAAAAGCTACATATATGGAAGACAACAATATGTATGTATAAATGGTCATAAATCCCAAAATAAATTCATTAACTATGGGGTCCCCCAGGGCTCAGTTTTGGGGCCTCTTCTCTTCATCTTGTATACCAATGATTTTGTCAACTCCTCTCAAATCCTACATAAAGTACTTTTTGCTGATGATACAAATTTGCTTCTGTCATCCAAAGATCCATTTCTACTTCAAGAAACTGTAAATAGGGAGTTGGAGAAGGTGGATACCTGGTTCAGATGTAATAAACTCTCTCTCAACATAAAAAAGACTAATTATATAGTATTCTGCTCTAATAAAAATAAAACAAACACAGAGTTTATCCGTCTTGCAATAAATGGGCAAGAAATCAATAGAGTAGCTTCCACAAAATTCCTGGGGGTCCACATCGACGAATTTTTGAATTTCAAGTACCATATTGATCATCTTATAAAAATACTATCTAAATATGTTGGCTTGTTCTTTAAATTAAGACACTGTCTCCCACATTCAGCCCTGCTCACCTTATATAAATCTCTATTTGAACCTCACTTAAACTACTGCAACATCATATGGTCCAACACCTTTCCCAGTTACATTAAAAAACTACAGACATTACAAAATAAAGTTATACGCGCCATATCATGGTCTGACTACAGAGAGCCCACTGGACCTTTATTTAACAACCTTGGACTATTAAAGCTTGCAGAGCTAAATGTGTATGAAAATGCTACTATCATGTATCAAGTAGTGCACAGGATCAACCACCGGTTAAACGAGCTCGTCCCTATCTGCCGTCCCCTGCATGCACATGACACCAGAAAGAAACATCAAATCAAAGGGAAAAAACGAAAGCTAAAATGTACCAGTCTGAGTGTACTGTGCAGGGGTCCGCAAATATGGAACGAACTCGACGACTCCATAAAAATGTCCCACTCTGTCTCCCTCTTTAAAAAAAATGTAAAAAAGAAACTCTTGTCTTCATATAACTCATGATTGTCTACAGAAAATTACACCCCTCTCTGTAATACTATACCATATTGTACTATGTCTTGTCCTGTGTCATGTCTCATATAACATGTTTTGCTTTGTTTTTATAGATGTATTTATATGTTTTGTTTTTGCTGGGTTCCCCTCTTAAAAGCAGCGGCTGCGGCTTATTTTGGGGTTTTCCTTTTCATACTACCTCTATTGTTTAATATATGATCTGTATGATGATTTATTGACCTCGTATGAATAAAAATATATCGTATCGTATCGTATCGTATCGTTTATGTGGGAGTGGTATATATCCTGTGTGTGGGTGTTTATGTGGGAGTGGTATATATCCTGTGTGTGGGTGTTTATGTGGGAGTGGTATATATCCTGTGTGTGAGTGTTTATGTGGGAGTGGTATATATCCTGTGTGTGAGTGTTTATGTGGGAGTGGTATATATCCTGTGTGTGAGTGTTTATGTGGGAGTGGTATATATCCTGTGTGTGGGTGTTTATGTGGGAGTGGTA
The DNA here is from genome assembly GCA_029718625.1 of Synaphobranchus kaupii. NCBI lineage: Eukaryota > Metazoa > Chordata > Actinopteri > Anguilliformes > Synaphobranchidae > Synaphobranchus > Synaphobranchus kaupii. The sequence continues at coordinate 1,705,169 of CM056389.1, read as the reverse complement.
TATTCCCTGTGTGTGGGTGTTTATGTGGGAGTGGTATATTCCCTGTGTGTGAGTGTTTATGTGGGAGTGGTATATATCCTGTGTGTGAGTGTTTATGTGGGAGTGGTATATATCCTGTGTGTGGGTGTTTATGTGGGAGTGGTATATATCCTGTGTGTGGGTGTTTATGTGGGAGTGGTATATATCCTGTGTGTGGGTGTTTATGTGGGAGTGGTATATTCCCTGTGTGTGGGTGTTTATGTGGGAGTGGTATATATCCTGTGTGTGGGTGTTTATGTGGGAGTGGTATATATCCTGTGTGTGAGTGTTTATGTGGGAGTGGTATATATCCTGTGTGTGGGTGTTTATGTGGGAGTGGTATATATCCTGTGTGTGGGTGTTTATGTGGGAGTGGTATATATCCTGTGTGTGGGTGTTTATGTGGGAGTGGTATATTCCCTGTGTGTGAGTGTTTATGTGGGAGTGGTATATATCCTGTGTGGGTGTTTATGTGGGAGTGGTATATATCCTGAGTGTGGGTGTTTATGTGGGAGTGGTATATATTCTGTGTGTTTTTCTGCTTGTCCACAGGCCAGCATATCTTCGCGAGCAGCAGTCTGTCGGATCTTGCTGTGGGACTGATCCTGCTCACCCTGTCCCTCCTCACATTGTGCTCCTGCCTCATCCTGGTTGTCAAGCTGCTGAACTCCATGCTCCAGGGCCAGGTGGCTGTGGTCATCAAGAAGATCATCAACACAGGTACAGATATACAACACATGCACCAAGATCCTCTATACATGTACAGATCTACAACACATTCACCAAGATCCTCTATACATGTACAGATCTACAACACATTCACCAAGATCCTCTATACATGTACAGATCTACAACACATTCACCAAGATCCTCTATACATGTACAGATCTACAACACATTCACCAAGATCCTCTATACATGTACAGATCTACAACACATGCACCAAGATCCTCTATACATGTACATATCTACAACACATTCACCAAGATCCTCTATACATGTACAGATCTACAACACATGCACCAATATCCTCTATACATGTACAGATCTACAACACATTCACCAAGATCCTCTCTACATGTACAGATGTTCAACATGCTCACCAAGATCCTCTATACAGGTACAGATCTACAACACTCACCAAGATCCTCTATACATGTACAGATTTACAACACACTCACCAAGATCCTCTATACAGGTACAGATCTACAACACACTCACCAAGATCCTCTATACAAGTACAGATGATCGATACACTGACCAACATCCTCTATAGAGGTACAGATGTTCAACACACTCACCAAGATCCAATATGCACGTACAGATGTAAAACACACTGTACATTTTTTAGTCCGGATGTGTATGTATATCCAGAGTGTATTGTGCGTGCGTGTGTGCGTGTGCGTGCGTGTGTGTTTTGCAGACTTCCCCTTCCCGCTGTGTTGGGTGACGGGCTACCTGGCCATCCTGGTAGGGGCAGGGATGACATTCGTGGTACAGAGCAGCTCTGTCTTCACCTCTGCCATCACTCCCCTTGTGGGTCAGTATCTCCTTACTTATACTTTACTCCAACCAGCTCAGCTTCCACAGTTATCCTACCCTCTTACACACACTCTGCTCCAACCAGCTAACCTTTACAGTTATCCTACCCTCTTACACACACACACTGCCCCAACCAGCTCAGCTTCCACTTTGATTGGTTATACTAATCTCCAATGTGATTGGTTACGCCACTGTGATAATTTCATGAATTTCACCATAACTTCATAAAATATTTGGGTTTTGCATCACTCACAGCTGATATACTTTGTATTTCTTTGATTGATTGCAAATATTTGTCTGTGTTTTAGGAATTGGTGTTATTAGCATTGAGAGAGCCTATCCCCTCTCTTTGGGCTCCAACATTGGCACCACCACCACAGCTGTGCTGGCAGCCATGGCCAGCCCAGGAGACACCCTGGCCGATGCGCTACAGGTCAGCAACACCAACAAACATCTGTCCTACAACCTTTAATCCCAAACATTACAATTTGAGCTATCCTATGAATATTCATTAATTGGTGAGACCAGGAAGTGTACTGAAGAGTACTGTGGAAATTGATGTTCTGTAGTTACGGAAACAGGAGCAAGTTAATGCAGCAGTTCAGCATCTAGTGAGTGAGCAGGCTGTGGGGTGGAGTATCTGCTCAGCATCAAACCTCTGTGGTTGCGTGCGCAGGTAACTTTGGTGCACTTCCTGTTGTATGTGTGTTATGTCTGCAGATTGCTGTGGTGCACTTCCTGTTGTATGTGTGTTATGTCCGCAGGTAACTTTGGTGCACTTCCTGTTGTATGTGTGTTATGTCCGCAGATCGCTATGGTGCACTTCCTGTTGTATGTGTGTTATGTCCGCAGGTAACTTTGGTGCACTTCCTGTTGTATGTGTGTTATGTCCGCAGATCGCTGTGGTGCACTTCCTGTTGTATGTGTGTTATGTCCGCAGGTAACTTTGGTGCACTTCCTGTTGTATGTGTGTTATGTCCGCAGATCGCTATGGTGCACTTACTGTTCAACGTGGCGGGAATCCTGCTCTGGTATCCTGTGCCGCCCATGAGGATCCCGATCCGGCTGGCCAAGGCGCTGGGTGATCGCACGGCACAGTACCGATGGTTTGCCGGCGTTTATATCTTCCTGTGCTTCTTTCTGCTGCCGATGGCGGTGTTTGGGCTGTCTCTGGCAGGCTGGGCAGCTCTGGCAGGCGTGGGCGTGCCCATACTTACACTGCTGCTGCTGGTTACCGTGGTTAACCTGCTGCAGTCGCGCAAGCCGCAGCTTCTGCCCCCCGCTCTGCGTAGCTGGGGCTTCCTGCCCCTCTGGCTGCACTCGCTGGAACCCTGGGACCGGCTGGTGACTGCAGCCATGGCCTACTGCTGCTGCTGCTGCCGCCAGGATGATGCCCAGAGCCAGGAAAAGCAGCTGCCGCTCGATCTGGAGATGTACGACAACCCAGCGCTCTCCCCAGAGACCACACCCGACCAGCAGGACAACGTCAAAGCAACGCATCTGTAACGTTTCCACAATATGTTCCCCCCCATGCCCAAACAGCAGGGGATGAAAGCAGAAGCATCCAGACCAGGGGAGTATTCCTCAAAGCAGGATCACGAGCTGGGTAACTACACTAAGTAAAATTCAAAACGGCTCCTTTTTTTCTTTTTTTTTCTCCCCCCACGTTCCAGATTTGGGAGGGTTCCGGGTTTTACTTGGTGCAGTTATCCAGCTAACTCAGTAATCCTGCTTCTCTTATTCAGTGCAGTTATCCAGCTAACTCAGTAATCCTGCTTTGTGAAAGACCCCCCTGGCCTGTAGGGTTTATATTGGTGCAGGAATACAGAGGTGCTTCATTACCCTCATTGCTCTGCTGCTTAAAGAGCAGACAGAAAAATCACACTTTAGATATATTTATATCAAGTAGAAATGTGATTTTAATAATGGATATACTGTATGTATATGTAAAAATATATTTTGTTTCACCTACTGTATAACAATGATTCTTTTATTTCTTACAAAATTGTTTATCTGACCCTTTTTGGTTTGGCATTACATCACAAAAGTCAACCTGAGTTACAATAACACACAAAAACCACCAACCAGAAAAGAAGCCAATAAGACAAAGTTTATTACAAATGAGACAAACTAAACCCACAATACTTTACCACATATAGGTTGACAGGATGGACAGAAAAATAGGCAGTCCAGAGCTAAGCTACTCCTAGACTTAAACCACGTATCTATTCCTCTATACTGAGGCAACAGAAAAGGAATCTTCTGTGAAACTACTTCCCTGCTCCGGCCTAAACCTTCCCTGCTCTGGCCTAAACCTTCCCTGCTCTGGCCTAAACCTTCTCTGCTCTGGCCTAAACCCTCCCTGCTCCGGCCTAAACCTTCCCTGCTCTGGCCTAAACCTTCCCTGCTCTGGCCTAAACCTTCCCTGCTCTGGCCTAAACCTTCCGTGCTCTGGCCTAAACCTTCCCTGCTCCGGCCTAAACCTTCCCTGCTCCGGCCTAAACCTTCCCTGCTCCGGCCTAAACCTTCCCTGCTCTGGCCTAAACCTTCCCTGCTCTGGCCTAAACCTTCCCTGCTCTGGCCTAAACCTTCCCTGCTCCGGCCTAAACCCTCCCTGCTCTGGCCTAAGCCTTCCCTGCTCCGGCCTAAACCTTCCCTGCTCCGGCCTAAACCTTCCCTGCTCTGGCCTAAACCTTCCCTGCTCCGGCCTAAACCTTCCCTGCTCCGGCCTAAACCTTCCCTGCTCTGGCCTAAACCTTCCCTGCTCTGGCCTAAACCTTCCCTGCTCTGGCCTAAACCTTCCCTGCTCCGGCCTAAACCTTCCCTGCTCCGGCCTAAACCTTCCGTGCTCTGGCCTAAACCTTCCCTGCTCTGGCCTAAACCTTCCCTGCTCTGGCCTAAACCTTCCCTGCTCTGGCCTAAACCTTCCCTGCTCCAGCCTAAACCTTCCCTGCTCCGGCCTAAACCTTCCCTGCTCTGGCCTAAACCTTCCCTGCTCCGGCCTAAACCTTCCGTGCTCTGGCCTAAACCTTCCCTGCTCTGGCCTAAACCTTCCCTGCTCTGGCCTAAGCCTTCCCTGCTCTGGCCTAAACCTTCCCTGCTCTGGCCTAAACCTTCCCTGCTCTGGCCTAAACCTTCCCTGCTCTGGCCTAAACCTTCCCTGCTCTGGCCTAAACCTTCCCTGCTCCAGCCTAAACCCTCCCTGCTCCGGCCTAAACCTTCCCTGCTCTGGCCTAAACCTTCCCTGCTCCGGCCTAAACCTTCCCTGCTCCGGCCTAAACCTTCCCTGCTCTGGCCTAAACCTTCCCTGCTCCAGCCTAAACCTTCCCTGCTCCGGCCTAAACCTTCCCTGCTCCGGCCTAAACCTTCCCTGCTCCGGCCTAAACCTTCCCTGCTCCGGCCTAAACCTTCCCTGCTCTGGCCTAAACCTTCCCTGCTCCGGCCTAAGCCTTCCCTGCTCTGGCCTAAACCTTCCCTGCTCCGGCCTAAACCTTCCCTGCTCTGGCCTAAACCTTCCCTGCTCTGGCCTAAGCCTTCCCTGCTCTGGCCTAAACCTTCCCTGCTCTGGCCTAAACCTTCCGTGCTCTGGCCTAAACCTTCCCTGCTCTGGCCTAAACCTTCCCTGCTCTGGCCTAAACCCTCCCTGCTCTGGCCTAAACCTTCCCTGCTCCGGCCTAAACCTTCCCTGCTCCGGCCTAAGCCTTCCCTGCTCCGGCCTAAACCTTTCCTGCTCTGGCCTAAACCTTCCGTGCTCTGGCCTAAACCTTCCCTGCTCTGGCCTAAACCTTCCCTGCTCTGGCCTAAACCTTCCCTGCTCTGGCCTAAACCTTCCGTGCTCTGGCCTAAACCTTCCCTGCTCTGGCCTAAACCTTCCCTGCTCTGGCCTAAACCTTCCCTGCTCTGGCCTAAACCTTCCCTGCTCTGGCCTAAACCTTCCCTGCTCTGGCCTAAACCTTCCCTGCTCTGGCCTAAACCTTCCCTGCTCTGGCCTAAGCCTTCCCTGCTCTGGCCTAAGCCTTCCCTGCTCTGGCCTAAGCCTTCCCTGCTCTGGCCTAAACCTTCCCTGCTCTGGCCTAAACCTTCCCTGCTCCGGCCTAAACCTTCCCTGCTCCGGCCTAAACCTTCCCTGCTCTGGCCTAAACCTTCCCTGCTCTGGCCTAAACCCTCCCTGCTCCGGCCTAAACCTTCCCTGCTCCGGCCTAAACCCTCCCTGCTCCGGCCTAAACCTTCCCTGCTCCGGCCTAAACCTTCCCTGCTCTGGCCTAAACCTTCCGTGCTCTGGCCTAAACCTTCCCTGCTCTGGCCTAAACCTTCCCTGCTCTGGCCTAAACCTTCCCTGCTCTGGCCTAAACCTTCCGTGCTCTGGCCTAAACCTTCCCTGCTCTGGCCTAAACCTTCCCTGCTCTGGCCTAAACCTTCCGTGCTCTGGCCTAAACCTTCCCTGCTCTGGCCTAAACCTTCCCTGCTCTGGCCTAAGCCTTCCCTGCTCTGGCCTAAACCTTCCCTGCTCTGGCCTAAACCTTCCCTGCTCTGGCCTAAGCCTTCCCTGCTCTGGCCTAAACCTTCCCTGCTCTGGCCTAAACCTTCCCTGCTCTGGCCTAAACCTTCCCTGCTCTGGCCTAAACCTTCCCTGCTCTGGCCTAAACCTTCCCTGCTCTGGCCTAAACCTTCCCTGCTCCAGCCTAAACCCTCCCTGCTCCGGCCTAAACCTTCCCTGCTCTGGCCTAAACCTTCCCTGCTCCGGCCTAAACCTTCCCTGCTCCGGCCTAAACCTTCCCTGCTCTGGCCTAAACCTTCCCTGCTCCAGCCTAAACCTTCCCTGCTCCGGCCTAAACCTTCCCTGCTCTGGCCTAAACCTTCCCTGCTCCGGCCTAAACCTTCCCTGCTCCGGCCTAAACCTTCCCTGCTCTGGCCTAAACCTTCCCTGCTCCGGCCTAAGCCTTCCCTGCTCTGGCCTAAACCTTCCCTGCTCCGGCCTAAACCTTCCCTGCTCTGGCCTAAACCTTCCCTGCTCTGGCCTAAGCCTTCCCTGCTCTGGCCTAAACCTTCCCTGCTCTGGCCTAAACCTTCCGTGCTCTGGCCTAAACCTTCCCTGCTCCGGCCTAAACCTTCCCTGCTCTGGCCTAAACCCTCCCTGCTCTGGCCTAAACCTTCCCTGCTCCGGCCTAAACCTTCCCTGCTCCGGCCTAAGCCTTCCCTGCTCCGGCCTAAACCTTCCCTGCTCTGGCCTAAACCTTCCGTGCTCTGGCCTAAACCTTCCCTGCTCTGGCCTAAACCTTCCCTGCTCTGGCCTAAACCTTCCCTGCTCTGGCCTAAACCTTCCCTGCTCTGGCCTAAACCTTCCCTGCTCTGGCCTAAACCTTCCCTGCTCTGGCCTAAACCTTCCCTGCTCTGGCCTAAGCCTTCCCTGCTCTGGCCTAAGCCTTCCCTGCTCTGGCCTAAGCCTTCCCTGCTCTGGCCTAAACCTTCCCTGCTCTGGCCTAAACCTTCCCTGCTCCGGCCTAAACCTTCCCTGCTCTGGCCTAAACCTTCCCTGCTCTGGCCTAAACCCTCCCTGCTCCGGCCTAAACCTTCCCTGCTCTGGCCTAAACCTTCCCTGCTCCGGCCTAAACCTTCCCTGCTCCGGCCTAAACCTTCCCTGCTCTGGCCTAAACCTTCCCTGCTCTGGCCTAAACCTTCCCTGCTCTGGCCTAAACCTTCCCTGCTCTGGCCTAAACCTTCCCTGCTCTGGCCTAAACCTTCCCTGCTCCGGCCTAAACCTTCCCTGCTCCGGCCTAAACCTTCCCTGCTCTGGCCTAAACCTTCCCTGCTCTGGCCTAAACCTTCCCTGCTCTGGCCTAAACCTTCTCTGCTCCGGCCTAAACCTTCCCTGCTCTGGCCTAAACCTTCCCTGCTCCGGCCTAAACCTTCCCTGCTCTGGCCTAAACCTTCCCTGCTCCGGCCTAAACCTTCCCTGCTCTGGCCTAAACCTTCCCTGCTCCGGCCTAAACCTTCCCTGCTCCAGCCTAAACCTTCCCTGCTCTGGCCTAAACCTTCCCTGCTCTGGCCTAAGCCCTCCCTGCTCCGGCCTAAACCTTCCCTGCTCTGGCCTAAACCTTCCCTGCTCTGGCCTAAGCCTTCCCTGCTCTGGCCTAAACCTTCCCTGCTCTGGCCTAAACCTTCCCTGCTCCGGCCTAAACCTTCCCTGCTCCGGCCTAAACCTTCTCTGCTCTGGCCTAAACCTTCCCTGCTCTGGCCTAAGCCTTCCCTGCTCTGGCCTAAGCCTTCCCTGCTCTGGCCTAAACCTTCCCTGCTCTGGCCTAAGCCTTCCCTGCTCTGGCCTAAACCTTCCCTGCTCCGGCCTAAACCTTCCCTGCTCCGGCCTAAACCTTCCCTGCTCCGGCCTAAACCTTCCCTGCTCCGGCCTAAACCTTCCCTGCTCCGGCCTAAACCTTCCCTGCTCCGGCCTAAACCTTCCCTGCTCCGGCCTAAACCCTCCCTGCTCCGGCCTAAACCTTCCCTGCTCCGGCCTAAACCTTCCCTGCTCCAGCCTAAACCTTCCCTGCTCTGGCCTAAGCCCTCCCTGCTCCGGCCTAAACCTTCCCTGCTCTGGCCTAAACCTTCCCTGCTCTGGCCTAAACCTTCCCTGCTCCAGCCTAAACCTTCCCTGCTCTGGCCTAAACCTTCCCTGCTCTGGCCTAAACCTTCCCTGCTCCGGCCTAAACCTTCCCTGCTCCGGCCTAAACCTTCCCTGCTCTGGCCTAAACCTTCCCTGCTCTGGCCTAAACCTTCCCTGCTCTGGCCTAAACCTTCTCTGCTCCGGCCTAAACCTTCCCTGCTCTGGCCTAAACCTTCCCTGCTCTGGCCTAAACCTTCCCTGCTCTGGCCTAAACCTTCCCTGCTCTGGCCTAAACCTTCCCTGCTCTGGCCTAAACCTTCCCTGCTCTGGCCTAAACCTTCTCTGCTCCGGCCTAAACCTTCCCTGCTCTGGCCTAAACCTTCCCTGCTCTGGCCTAAACCTTCCCTGCTCTGGCCTAAACCTTCCCTGCTCTGGCCTAAACCTTCCCTGCTCTGGCCTAAACCTTCCCTGCTCTGGCCTAAACCTTCCCTGCTCTGGCCTAAACCCTCCCTGCTCTCGCTAAAATGTGTTACAAGACAAATAAAAGAAAACCACCTGCACAGTGATCAGGCTTTTATTCATTTGGGCTGTCAGGTGCACATCATCCTACACCCCTACCTACACACCTACACACCTACCTACACACCTACACACCCACACCTACACCTACCTACAGCACACACACCCACACCTACCTACAGCACACACACCCACACCTACCTACAGCACACACACCCACACCTACCTACAGCACACACACCCACACCTACCTACAGCACACACACCCACACCTACCTACAGCACACACACCCACACCTACCTACAGCACACACACCCACACCTACCTACAGCATACACACACACCTACCTACAGCACACACACCTACACACCTACCTACAGCACACTCACCCACACCTACCTACAGCACACACACACACACACACACACACCTACCTACAGCACACACACCTACCTACACACCTACACCCCTACCTACAGCACACACACCCACACCTACCTACAGCACACTCACCCACACCTACCTACAGCACACACACACACACACACACACACCTACCTACAGCACACACACCCACACCTACAGCACACACACCTACCTACAGCACACACACCTACACACCTACCTACAGCATACACACACACCTACCTACAGCACACACACCCACACCTACCTACAGCACACACACACACACACACACACACACACACACACACACACCTACCTACAGCACACACACCCACACCTACAGCACACACACCTACACACCTACCTACAGCACACACACCCACACCTACCTACAGCACACACACCCACACCTACAGCACACACACCTACACACCTACCTACAGCATACACACACACCTACCTACAGCACACACACCCACACCTACAGCACACACACCTACATACCTACCTACAGCATACACACCTACCTACAGCACACACACCCACACCTACAGCACACACACCTACCTACTGCACACACACCCACACCTACAGCACACACACCTACCTACAGCACACACACCCACACCTACAGCACACACACCTACCTACACACCTACCTACAGCACACCCACACCTACAGCACACACACCTACCTACAGCACACACACCCACACCTACAGCACACACACCTACACACCTACCTACAGCATACACACACACACCTACCTACAGCACACACACCCACACCTACAGCACACACACCTACCTACAGCACACACACCTACACACCTACCTACAGCATACACACACACCTACCTACAGCACACACACCCACACCTACAGCACACACACCTACCTACAGCACACACACCTACACACCTACCTACAGCATACACACACACCTACCTACAGCACACACACCCACACCTACAGCACACACACCTACCTACAGCACACACACCTACACACCTACCTACAGCATACACACACACCTACCTACACACACCTACCTACAGCACACACATCTACACACCTACCTACAGCACACACACCCACCTACCTACAGCACACACACCTACACACCTACCTACAGCATACACACACACCTACCTACAGCATACACACACACCTACCTACAGCACACACACCTACACACCTACCTACAGCATACACACACACCTACCTACAGCACACACACACACCTACCTACAGCATACACATCTACACACCTACCTACAGCACACACACCCACCTACCTACAGCACACACACCCACACCTACAGCACACACACCTACACACCTACCTACAGCACACACACCCACACCTACCTACAGCACACACACCCACACCTACAGCACACACACCCACAGCTACAGCACACACACCTACACACCTACCTACAGAACACTACAAAAGTACACTTATCACGCTTTGAATACCTGTATAAGAAGTGCTGTATGAAAAAGAATAATGCCTGGCATTTATATAGTGCGTTTCTCACATTCAAAGCGCTTTACAATGATGCGGGAGAAACCCGCCTCAACCACCACCAATGTGCACCACCCACCTGGGTGATGCAACGGCAGCCATTTTGCTCCAGAATGCTCACCACACATCTGCTGATGTGGAGAGGGAGAGAATAATTTTTTAGCCAATTAAACCCTCTCATCAGGTCCAACAGACCCTGAAAAATGTCATTGTTATGCCCTTGTTTGTAAAAGGTGCAAAGTAAAATAATTTTTACGAAAGCCGTTAAAGGCGAAAGCTGCCTTTGCTTCAGATAGTGTCAGGATGGAGAGGTGCTCATTGGGAAGTGGAGTTTGAGGAGGTCGACCGCACTACAAAGCCTTCATAGAAAAGCAACATTATTTTCTTTTTGTGATGTATAGCCAATTTTTTCACTGGAGATTGAGTGCTGTTGGCCATTTTCTTCTATTAAAGAATTTGTCAGCAAAAATGACACCCACAATATGTTCAGGTGTATATAAGGCCATAAGGCTCTGTATATAATCCTGTGTCTGATTGGATGATCCAGTATATAATCCTGTGTCTGATTGGATGATCCAGCCCAGGTGTTAGGTCCCATAAGGCTCTGTATATAATCCTGTGCCCAATTGTATATAATCCTGTGGCTGATTGGATGATCCAGTCCAGGTTTAAGGCCCGATAAGGTTCTGTATATAATCCTGTGACTGATTGGATGATCCAGTATATAATCCTGTGTCTGATTGGATGATCCAGCCCAGGTGTAAAACCCCAATCCTGTGTCTGATTGGATGGTAGATGCCCCTGCTATTCTCAGACCAAACCCTCCCATAGGTTGTTCTTCCAAAGGATATAAACAGTGTCACACTTATAAAAATATCTTATATAATTAAAATCACTCAGGACAATATCACCGTAACTATGCTATGTTAGCAGGCTAACAGCGAGGTAGCCAGCCTCCTCAGACAGCACAGATGTGAGATGCAGGAGCTGCGATCCGCCATGAGACACCTGGAGGAGGACAACCAGGCCTTAAGGACAGAGCTCCGCAGAGTGAAAGAGGAGCTGGCCAAGGCTGACCAGCACAGCCACAGCCTGCAGAGAGACATGGAGGGACTCAAACACACACTGCACAACATCCAACTCCCACCCATACACACACGCTACCTCCCCCAGTGCTAACACACACACTGCCCCACCCATACACACACACGCTACCTCCCCCAGTGCTAACACACACACTACCCCACCCATACACACACACGCTACCTCCCCCAGTGCTAACACACACACTGCCCCACACACACACACACGCTACCTCCCCCAGTGCTAACACACACACTACCCCACCCATACACACACACGCTACCTCCCCCATTGCTAACACACACACTACCCCACCCATACACACACACGCTACCTCCCCCAGTGCTAACACACACACTACCCCACCCATACACACACACGCTACCTCCCCAATGCTAACACACACACTACCCCACCCATACACACACACGCTACCTCCCCCATTGCTAACACACACACTACCCCACCCATACACACACACGCTACCTCCCCCAGTGCTAACACACACACTACCCCACCCATACACACACACGCTACCTCCCCAATGCTAACACACACACTACCCCACCCATACACACACGCTACCTCCCCCAGTGCTAACACACACACTACCCCACCCATACACACACACGCTACCTCCCCCATTGCTAACACACACACTACCCCACCCATACACACACACGCTACCTCCCCCATTGCTAACACACACACTACCCCACCCATACACACACACGCTACCTCCCCCAGTGCTAACACACACACTACCCCACCCATACACACACACGCTACCTCCCCCAGTGCTAACACACACACTACCCCACCCATACACACACACGCTACCTCCCCCAGTGCTAACACACACACTACCCCACCCATACACACACACGCTACCTCCCCCAGTGCTAACACACACACTGCCCCACTCACACACACACGCTACCTCCCCCATTGCTAACACACACACTACCCCACCCATACACACACACGCTACCTCCCCCAGTGCTAACACACACACTGCCCCACCCACACACACACGCTACCTCCCCCAGTGCTAACACACACACTACCCCACCCATACACACACACGCTACCTCCCCCAGTGCTAACACACACACTACCCCACCCATACACACACACGCTACCTCCCCCAGTGCTAACACACACACTACCCCACCCATACACACACACGCTACCTCCCCCAGTGCTAACACACACACTACCCCACCCATACATACACGCTACCTCCCCCAGTGCTAACACACACACTACCTCCCCCAGTGCTAACACACACACTACCCCACCCATACACACACACGCTACCTCCCCCAGTGCTAACACACACACTACCCCACCCATACACACACACGCTACCTCCCCCAGTGCTAACACACACACTACCCCACCCATACACACACACACGCTACCTCCCCCAGTGCTAACACACACACTACCCCACCCATACACACACACGCTACCTCCCCCAGTGCTAACACACACACTAGCCCACCCACACACACGCTACCTCCCCCATTGCTAACACACACACTACCCCACCCACACACACGCTACCTCCCCCATTGCTAACACACACACTACCCCACCCATACACACGCTACCTCCCCCACTGCTAACACACACACTACCCCACCCACACACACGCTACCTCCCCCATTGCTAACACACACACTACCCCACCCATACACACACACGCTACCTCCCCCATTGCTAACACACACACTACCCCACCCATACACACACACGCTACCTCCCCCAGTGCTAACACACACACTGCCCCACCCATACACACACACGCTACCTCCCCCAGTGCTAACACACACACTACCCCACCCATACACACACGCTACCTCCCCCAGTGCTAACACACACACTGCCCCACCCATACACACGCTACCTCCCCCAGTGCTAACACACACACTACCCCACCCATACACACACACGCTACCTCCCCCATTGCTAACACACACACTACCCCACCCATACACACACACGCTACCTCCCCCAGTGCTAACACACACACTGCCCCACCCATACACACACACGCTACCTCCCCCAGTGCTAACACACACACTACCCCCACCCATACACACACACGCTACCTCCCCCAGTGGTAACACACACACTACCCCACCCATACACACACGCTACCTCCCCCAGTGCTAACACACACACTGCCCCACCCATACACACACACGCTACCTCCCCCAGTGCTAACACACACACTACCCCACCCATACACACACACGCTACCTCCCCCAGTGCTAACACACACACTACCCCACCCATACACACACGCTACCTCCCCCAGTGCTAACACACACACTACCCCACCCATACACACACACGCTACCTCCCCCATTGCTAACACACACACTGCCCCACCCACACACACACGCTACCTCCCCCAGTGCTAACACACACACTGCCCCACCCACACACACACGCTACCTCCCCCAGTGCTAACACACACACTACCCCACCCATACACACACACGCTACCTCCCCCATTGCTAACACACACACTACCCCACCCATACACACACACGCTACCTCCCCCAGTGCTAACACACACACTACCCCACCCATACACACACACGCTACCTCCCCCATTGCTAACACACACACTACCCCACCCATACACACACACGCTACCTCCCCCAGTGCTAACACACACACTACCCCACCCATACACACACACACGCTACCTCCCCCAGTGCTAACACACACACTACCCCACCCACACACACACACGCTACCTCCCCCATTGCTAACACACACACTACCCCACCCATACACACACACGCTACCTCCCCCAGTGCTAACACACACACTACCAAACCCACACACACACACGCTACCTCCCCCAATGCTAACACACACACTACCCCACCCATACACACACGCTACCTCCCCCAGTGCTAACACACACACTACCCCACCCATACACACACGCTACCTCCCCCAGTGCTAACACACACACTACCCCACCCATACACACACACGCTACCTCCCCCATTGCTAACACACACACTACCCCACCCATACACACACACTACCCCACCCATACACACACGCTACCTCCCCCAGTGCTAACACACACACTACCCCACCCATACACACACACGCTACCTCCCCCAGTGCTAACACACACACTACCCCACCCATACACACACACGCTACCTCCCCCATTGCTAACACACACACTACCCCACCCATACACACACGCTACCTCCCCCAGTGCTAACACACACACTACCCCACCCATACACACACACGCTACCTCCCCCATTGCTAACACACACACTACCCCACCCATACACACACACGCTACCTCCCCCATTGCTAACACACACACTACCCCACCCATACACACACACGCTACCTCCCCCAGTGCTAACACACACACTACCCCACCCATACACACACACGCTACCTCCCCCATTGCTAACACACACACTACCCCACCCATACACACACACGCTACCTCCCCCAGTGCTAACACACACACTACCCCACCCATACACACACGCGCTACCTCCCCCAGTGCTAACACACACACTGCCCCACCCATACACACACACGCTACCTCCCCCAGTGCTAACACACACACTGCCCCACCCATACACACACACGCTACCTCCCCCAGTGCTAACACACACACTGCCCCACTCACACACACACGCTACCTCCCCCAGTGCTAACACACACACTACCCCACCCATACACACACACACGCTACCTCCCCCAGTGCTAACACACACACTACCCCACCCATACACACACACGCTACCTCCCCCATTGCTAACACACACACTACCCCACCCATACACACACACGCTACCTCCCCCAGTGCTAACACACACACTACCCCACCCATACACACACACACGCTACCTCCCCCAGTGCTAACACACACACTACCCCACCCATACACACACACACGCTACCTCCCCCAGTGCTAACACACACACTGCCCCACCCATACACACCAGCACCCCCTGCACTCAGACACACACACCCCACCCATACACACACACGCTACCTCCCCCATTGCTAACACACACACCCCACCCATACACACCAGCGCCCCCTGCACTCAGACACACACTCCTACTACCCCTTCTAAAACTGATATAGACCCCACTCCCTCTATCACTGACACACAGTCTACCCCTCCTCATGTAGACACACACACCAGCACCCTCAGTCTGAACACTCCCAAAACCAGCAAACCCACAGGACAACACAATGAGGCTGATGTCATTATTCTATGCGACTCCAATGGAAAATACCTCAATGAAAGCCGGCTATTCCCTGGGAGAAAAGTAATAAAGCTTCGCTGCCCAACAACACAATCTGCCCTGGAACTGCTGTCAGAGCAGAGACTAGGACATGCCAAACATGTCCTGATCCATACGGGGACCAACGACCTGAGCACACGCAGGATTGACGTAGCCAAGGCCCTGAAACAGGTGGCAGCTAAAGCCACTCAGGAGTACCCAGCAGCCAAAGTGACCATCTCCACCCTGCTGCCCAGGATGGACGTGCCACAGCGAATCATCCACAGCATCAATGCAGAGGTATCCCGAGGCTGTGCCCTGCTGCCAAACGTTCACCTGGCTCACCACCGTGACATCCGGCATTACCACCTTTACGACCAGGTGCACCTCAACAAGGAGGGGGTAAAGATGTTCCCTAGGGTTCTAAAGGACACTGCACTGGGCAGGACCTCCACCAGCAACTACAGCGACAAGAGAAATCCAGCCATCCACCGGCGCCCCCCCCCCCCCCCCCCCCCCCTACACAGCCCCCAGCCCCCACCCGCCCATGCATCGCAACACTGGCAGCGTGCTGAACCTGCAGCAACGCCCAGCCCAGCCACACAGCCCCCTGCCCCGCCCGCCCATGCATCGCAACACTGGCAGCGTGCTGAACCTGCAGCAACGCCCCGCCCAGCCACACAGCCCCCTGCCCCCACACAGCCCCCTGCCCCGCCCGCCCATGCAGCGCAACACTGGCAGCGTGCTGAACCTGCAGCAACGCCCCGCCCAGCCACACAGCTACGCTGCAGTGCCAGCAGGAGCCGGAAACAGAGCACCTGGGGAACTGAGTCAGATAAGAGACATGGTCAACTTTATCTGCTCTAAACTAATCAGTTAAACCATTGCACATATGTTGGCTTTAGTTTATATTTGATAAAACATTTTTTGCATTTATTCAATGTTCAATGTTTAAAATACATAAATATAATATATTGTGTAGTAAAATCTATTGACCACTAATCAAACATCTTTCTTAAATATAGAAATATAATTGATGTCAACAATCTCATCTTTTAAAATCAGTAGTTGGAATATCCAGGGCCTGTACTCTTCCACCTTTGGGCTGAAGAGCACAGAACCCTGACTTTGTACATTTTGTTAATAGTTCGGATATTATAATTCTCCAAGAAACATGGTGCTGTGAAGATGTACCAACACGCCCTCCTCTTGATTATAGAGAGCTGATAGTGCCCTCTGTAAAACACCCCCTCCTCTTGATTATAGAGAGCTGATAGTGCCCTCTGTAAAACACCCCCTCCTCTTGATTATAGAGAGCTGATAGTGCCCTCTGTAAAACACCCCCTCCTCTTGATTATAGAGAGCTGATAGTGCCCTCTGTAAAACACCCCCTCCTCTTGATTATAGAGAGCTGATAGTGCCCTCTGTAAAACACCCCCTCCTCTTGATTATAGAGAGCTGATAGTGCCCTCTGTAAAACACCGCCATGCCAAAGGTGGCAGGGACTCAGGGGGCATTATCATCTGGTACAAAGGGGAACTCCATAATTACATTTCGCCACAAAAGAGAGGTCAGACACACATTTGGATCCAGATTAAAAAAGAAATAATAAACACACAATTAGACATCTATCTTTGTGCAATCTACATGCCCCCGTCTGAATCTCCATACTATATAGAAGACGGTTATCAAAATCTCCAATCTGAAATCCTCCATTTCCAACAATTAGGCTCTGTATTGATAATGGGAGATCTCAATGCCAGAACAGGCAGAGAGATTGACTGTGTCAGTGCAGAAGGAAATCTCCCTTTCTGTAGTGAACCCCCTTTGTGCCACACACAGGCCACCACACAGAGGCAGAGCTACGACAGTGTGGTGAATAAAAACGGCAAGCAGATACTGCACCTCTGTAAAGGCCTGGGTCTGTACATTGTTAATGGAAGGACCAGGGGGGACTCTCTGGGGAGATACACATATAGCTCAGTGTTGGGTAGCAGTGTGGTTGACTACGCCATTACGGACATGGACCCAGAATGTATTAATGCATTTATTGTCATACCCCAAACACCCCTCTCTGACCACAGCCAGGTAACTCTGTACCTGAATAAAACAGAACGGGCCCTGAAAGATCATCACCCAACAGCAAAACTGTTCAACTTAGAGCCCACATACAGGCGGGGCCAGACCAGTACTGCAGAATACCAGGCAGCACTGAGCTGTACTGAAATAGGTCACATGCTGAATGCCTTTCAGCAAACACCGTACCCGAGCAACATTGAGGGCTTAAACCTGGCAACGAAGCATTTAAATCATATATTTGTTAAATTGGCAATAAAATCAAACCTAAAACTTGCAAACATGAAAATAAGATCAAAAAATAAGAATCAGCCAAAAGAAAAATGGTTTGATACGGAATGTTTCATGGCTAGGAAGCAGCTGAGACAGCTGTCTAACCATAAGCACAGGGAGCCAAGTGACATTGAAGGACACCTCAGATATAGGGTTGCCAACCGTCCCTTGAAATAAGGGACGATCCCTTATCAGTTCAATAAGGCTTATTGAACAGATAAGGGATCGTCCCTTATTTCAAGGGACGGTTGGCAACCCTACTCAGATACCACCAGGCCCTGAAACTATACAAACAGCTCCTCAGAAAGAAAAAACAGCAATATATGTCCAAAGAAATCGACAAAATTGAAAACGCAATTAATCAAAACACATTTTGGGATTTGTGGAAAAAACTAAATTTGTCAAACACTAGGGAAAAATTGACAATACAGAATGG
>CM056389.1:1609071-1681571 GCA_029718625.1 Synaphobranchus kaupii | reverse complement strand
CTGCTTTGATTTCTATCACGTCGTCTCACAGTGCTTTAGAATGGAGAGTGCTGCTGTGCACCTGCAAGAAAATAATTGAATAAATTAAGCTTTAATTATGATGATGATGATGATGATGATGATGATGATGATGACGACGACGATGGTGGTAGTGATGTAGATGATAATGATGATGATGGTGGTGGTGAAGTACAGTTGAAGCCGGAAGTTACACTTAGGTTGAAGTCGTTAAAACTCATTTTTAACCACTCCACAGATTTCATGTTAGAAAACTATAGTGTTGGCAAGTCAGTTAGGACATATACTTTGTGCATGACACAAGTAATTTTTCCAACAATTGTTTACACACAGATTATTTCACTTTTAATTCATTATATCACAATTCCAGTGGGTCAGAAGTTTACATACACTAAGTTGACTGTGCCTTTAAATTTGTAATATTTGGTCACATATCCTTTGCATGCCATGACTTCCTGATGTCTGTGACCCAACAACATCAAAAGACTATATCTTTTCTATATCTTAGACTTGATATCTTTCTGGTAATCTTACAAGCGATACTATAACATCTCTGCATTTGAATGGATCTCTATGGGAATTGGGGGGTGGGACTAGATTTAGCTGTAATTATGCTGGAACAGTATGGACTATATGATTGATAAAATGGCTGTAAGTCATCAAGGGTCTGAGGTATCAAACAAGCTTCAAACCATCACTCTGCTGCCAGATATGCAGTAGATATGGATGGATCACTTTAAGGGTGACAAATTTAAGGGTGTCTTGTGACAAATTTTTCTATTATGGAAAAATAAGTCAGGAGAAGAAACCCTTCAAGTTATCCATCCATATATCTAGAGCCATTTAGCCAACCAAGTGTTTCCATACTGTTCCAGTGTAATTTACAGCTAAATCTAGTCCCACCCCCCAATTCCCATAGAGAACCATTCAAATGCAGAGACATTATAGTATCGCTTGTAAGAATACCAGAAAATAAGATATCAAGAGTCTTTTGATGTTGTTGGGTCACAGACCCAAACATACTGAAAACTGCCTCAAATAGTGAATCCCACCAATCAAAACTGTCAACAACCCTAGAAAACAAATCAAAAGAGAGACCCGTCTAAGACTGCCCAGCCTCTAAGGGAGGCTCATTATTTCAGACCTGTAGGTGTGGGAGGGGGAGGGGGAGGGGGGGTGGGTGGTGGATTGCTGAAGGCTATAAGCTGTTCATGAAATATGCAGCTGATTTGCAAACCCTCACTAACAAAAGCCAATTTGCATTCGCCCTTCCCAACAAAGATTCCTATAAGGAGCCGGCTGCAGAAGAAGGGTGTGGAAAACTCAGAGGCTCTGAAATTGCTCTGAGCAGATCAAAGCATAACTGGAAGAAAGAAAAAAAAAAAACGTATTGGCCACAATTTTTTTTGGAATATCTACATATTACTTTTAGAATTCATACATTTAAAATGAGTGTAGAATTGCGCCCGTGTTCCGAGTGGCTTTATTCGATTACCTTTTCCATTGACTGGAAAAAATAATTCTGGTTTTACTGCTGTTTTCTGGGGTTTTTTTTTTTACATATAAGGTGCCGGGATTAATATTTTTTACGCGCCAAAACATTTGTATTCAGAAGCAGATGGGGAAAAGCATACTGACAAAGCAACAACAGGGTGAAAATTCAGGGGTTGCAAACATGCCTTAAAGAAATGACTGTTTTATGAGCCTACTATATGATCTTGTCCTCAAGAGTTAATGCATAAAACATGATGCACTCATGTCTGTCACAGTCGTAAGACATGTTTAGTGGGACTGAGGGGCCACGGGGCCACATTGACTGAATTCATGGTAGGAATGAGGTAACAGATGATTGCTACTGTATCTCTCGGATGACTGGAAAGAGAGGGAGGATAGAGGAGCGGACGGGAATGAGTTGCTAGGACGTGGCTTTTCATCTTCTTGCCAGAACTCATCTTGCTGTTTGGTTGTACAGTTAGAACCGTTAGAATGGAGGAGATGTGTCGGCTACTATGCTGAAGAGGAGCCCTCACAGTGTCTTTTTAATGTAGAGTTGGGGAGATTGCTTTGGTGTCTTGCGTAGCGTCTAATTAATGTCCCCCGGCGCGGCTCTTAGATTCATTTGTTACCAGCCGCGTCGCTTACGTCTTTATCTGAATTAACTCACAAATCACAGGAGACAGCAAGTTTTTTTTTTTTTTTTTTCCCCCACCGCAGGAATTTTTATTTATTTATTTATTTTGGTTGAGGAGCAGAGCTAGCTTCACTGCGGGGGCACAGCCTCCCTGTAGCCACCTGGGATTTGAACCTGCAAGCCCCCCCTGCCCGAGAAGAGCACTGAGCCCCCCATGCTCACTTTATGAAGGGAGGGATTTCACTCCTTCCTCAGGTGGTAGATCCAGGAACATCTGATAGTGCATCTATGGAACACAGCGGAATATTAATTATTAATGAGATGTGAATTCATTGTGTATGCTTTGTGTGTGTGTGTATATGCGTTTGTGTGTGAGTGTTTATGTGTGTGTGTGTTTATGTGTGTATGTGTGTTTGTGTGTGAGTGTTTATGTGTGTGTGTGTGTGTGTGTGTGTGTTTATGTGTGTATGTGTGTTTGTGTGTGAGTGTTTATGTGTGTCTGTGTGTGCATGTGTATGTGTGTTTGTTTTATATGTGTGTGTGTGTGTGTGTGTGTGTGTGTGTGTGCGCGTATGCACGTGTGGTTGTGCATGATTGTGTGTGTGTGTGTGTGTGTGTGTGTGTGTGTGTTTGTGTATGTGTATGTGATCAGCAGAGTATGTTCTACATGATCTGCAGGTCAGAATGGGATTAAAACCCAATACCTCTGATAATGTGATCAGCAGAGTTCAGCTGGAGTTTCTAGAGATACTGTAACTATCCACCCGTATATTTACACACTTGTGTATTTTAACAAAAGCTATTTGTTTTCAACTTCTCCTTTATCTGCTTCTCCAACTGCTTCTTCCCCGAGGGATGGCTGCAGTATTTACAACATAAAGTCCTCAGAATATTTTAAATGAGCATTTTTAGCTGCCTTTTCTGACAGTGATCAGATCAAAGCCTGCAGAAGAGCGGCCATTTCAGGGGTGATCTTCACCCCACTTACAGAAGCCTGAGGACCCAAAACTGTAAAACTCACACATTTACAAATGCAAACTCAGAGTCCCTGCTTTAAAGTGCTTCTCATAGCGCCCGTGGGATGAGTCTACCAAAGTGGTGTTTCAAAAGAGTAACCATTTTTTTTAAAGTAGGGACTCATCCCACGGGCGCTATGAGAAGCACTTTAAAGCAGGGACTCATCCCACGGGCGCTATGAGAAGCACTTTAAAGCAGGGACTCGGAGTTTGCATTTGTAAATGTGAGAGTTTTACAGTTTTGGGTCCTCAGGCTTCTGTAAGTGGGGTGAAGATCACCCCTGAAATGGCCGCTCTTCTGCAGGCTTTGATCTGATCACTGTCAGAAAAGGCAGCTAAAAATGCTCATTTAAAATATTCTGAGGACTTTATTTTGTAAATACTGCAGTCATCCCTCGGGGAAGAAGCAGTTGGAGAAGCAGATAAAGTAGAAGTTGAAAACAAATAGCTTTTGTTAAAATACACAAGTGTGTAAATATACGGGTGGATAGTTACGAATCAGAGGAACGGTGCGAGATGCCTGAACAATCCCAGACTGCAATTTACAATTTTCTTCAACGTGGTCAGAAATGGTTACTCTTTTGAAACACCACTTTGGTAGTTGCCTTGATTTTTGATATTCTGCTTTTTTTAAAGTTTGTGATAATGTATTTCAAAATTGGGCGTTGCAAATCATCACATTTTTTTTAAATTTCGTAAATCTTTGATTTTTGTGTACATAGTGCTCGTTTCCATTATTGTGATTGCACAAAATTGGGGCTTATTTTTCTCCATGATTTGACTGAACGGAAATGAAAATGAACTCCCCCCTGGACCTGCTCGATGAGCGGCTCGGAGGGATGATTTGGTTAAGTTCTGGCAGGCACTGCACAGACCCATGACCGTGTAGATCTGCGGTGTGTAGTCTAGCATCTCCATTAAAGCCCCAGTAATATGGCCCACTCCCCTCTCCTGGGACACCCACCCAGAGGCTGAGGGGGTGGAGCGGCCTCTCGGCCAGCAGGGGGTGCTCTTTCCCTTTTGACCAAATGGACTCCAATGCCCCAATGCCCTGTAGAAGGTGAAATGTCTGTTTTCTGGTCATATTACCTGAAAACCAGCTCCCTGCACCTGACCCCCTATTACCCCTAACCCCCTCCCACCTACATCTGAATCTGCACCTGACCCCCTATTACCCCTAACCCCCTCCCACCTACATCTGAATCTGCACCTGACCCCCTATTACCCCTAACCCCCTCCCACCTACATCTGAATCTGCACCTGACCCCCTATTACCCCTAACCCCCTCCCACCTACATCTGAATCTGCACCTGACCCCCTATTACCCCTAACCCCCTCCCACCTACATCTGAATCTGCACCTGACCCCCTATTACCCCTAACCCCCTCCCACCTACATCTGAATCTGCACCTGACCCCCTATTACCCCTAACCCTACATCTGAATGGCAACACAATCCCTTGCATATCAAACCACTTTCAAATTCAAGCTCTCAAGTCCCCCGGGGTTAAATAGTGGTAAAATATACTAAGATCTGTTCCTGAGCACAAGTGCATTAGTGCGTACGTGCGTCAGTTTGTAAGTGCGTAAGTGTATAAGTGCGTAAGTTTGTAAATGCGTAAGTGTATAAGTGCGTAAGTTTGTAAGTGCGTAAGTGTATAAGTGCGTAAGTTTGTAAGTGCGTAAGTGTATAAGTGCGTAAGATTGTAAGTGCGTAAGTGTATAAGTGCGTTAGTTCGTAAGTGCGTAAGTGTATAAGTGCGTTAGTTCGTAAGTGCGTAAGTGTATAAGTGCTAGTTCCTAAGTGCGTAAGTTTGTAAGTGTGTTAATGTATAAGTGCGTAAGTGTATAAGTGCGTAAGTTTGTAAGTGCGTAAGTGTATAAGTGCGTTAGTTCGTAAGTGCGTAAGTGTATAAGTGCATAAGTTTTTAAGTGCGTAAGTGTATAAGTGCGTAAGTTTGTAAGTGCGTAAGTGTATAAGTGCGTTAATTTGTAAGTGCGTAAGTGTATAAGTGCATTAGTTCGTAAGTGCGTAAGTGTATAAGTGCGTAAGTTTGTAAGTGCGTAAGTGTATAAGTGCGTAAGTTTGTAAGTGCATAAGTGTATAAGTGCGTAAGTTTGTAAGTGCGTAAGTGTATAAGTGTGTAAGTTTGTAAGTGCGTAAGTGTATAAGTGCGTTAGTTCGTAAGTGCATAAGTGTATAAGTGCGTTAGTTCGTAAGTGCGTAAGTGTATAAGTGCTAGTTCCTAAGTGCGTAAGTTTGTAAGTGTGTAAATGTATAAGTGCGTTAGTTCGTAAGTGCGTAAGTGTATAAGTGCATAAGTTTTTAAGTGCGTAAGTGTATAAGTGCGTAAGTTTGTAAGTGCGTAAGTGTATAAGTGCATAAGTTTTTAAGTGCGTAAGTGTATAAGTGCGTAAGTTTGTAAGTGCGTAAGTGTATAAGTGCGTTAATTTGTAAGTGCGTAAGTGTATAAGTGCATTAGTTCGTAAGTGCGTAAGTTCGTAAGTGCATAAGTGTATAAGTGCATAAGTTCGTAAGTGCGTACGTGTATAAGTGCGTTAGTTTGTAAGTGCGTAAGTGTATAAGTGCGTAAGTTTGTAAGTGCGTGAGTGTATGAGTGCATTAGTTCGTAAGTGCGTAAGTGTATAAGTGCGTAAGTTTGTAAGTGCGTGAGTGTATGAGTGCGTTAGTTCGTAAGTGCGTAAGTGTATAAGTGCGTAAGTTTGTAAGTGTATAAGTGCGTAGGTTTGTAAGTGTATAAGTGCGTAAGTTTGTAAGTGCATAAGTGTATAAGTGCGTAAGTTTGTAAGTGCATAAGTATATGAGTGCGTTATTTTGTAAGTGCATAAGTGTATAAGTGCATAAGTTCGTAAGTGCGTAAGTGTATAAGTGCGTAACTTTGTAAGTGCGTAAGTGTATAAGTGCGTAAGTTTGTAAGTGCGTAAGTGTATAAGTGCGTAAGTTCCTCACTTTATGTGGCTCTCTTCTCTTAATGAAACTGCCCGTGTCATTGTGTATGATTAAAAAGAGAAGATGCAAAACTCTGGCTCTGACTCTGGCTTGATTGGCTCTTGCAGCAGTGCAGGTGCGATAGTAACGAGGCAGGTGGGAAGGCTCTGTCTTCACCTGGCTTTTCTCATCTCCTGCCTCCTAGCAACATCGCCCACGGTAACGGTTCCTGAAAGGAGTGACGGCTGTGTTGTAATCTTCAGCGGTGCGTGTAGTGCTGATCTCCATGGCGATGAGGATTTTCGGGTTTAGACCTCCTGTGGGGTACAGGGAGTCTGCATCGATGGCCACGCTGAGCGAGGCGAGGTGATCTGAGCGTGTGCAGAGTTTCATTTATTTCATCACTTTATTTTACCACCCGCATTTCTCCCAGTGTGTCGAACATACAAATCTGTGTGCTTGCATGTGTGTGTGTGTGTGTGTGTGTGTGTCTGTTTGTGCGTGCGTGCGTTTGTGTGTGTGCATGTGTGTGTGTGCTTGCATGTTTGCGTGTGTGTGTGTGTGTGTGTGTGTGTGCATGTGTGTGTGTGTGCCTGTGTGTGTGTGTGTGTGTGTGTGTGCATGCCCAGCGAGGAGAACAGAGAACAACATCCCCTGCAGATAGGTCTCCTAAACAGGCTGCTTCTCAGACACACACAGAGCTGTGATATCGATCTCATCCATTACTGCTACATTCACTCTTACTGAACCAGAGAGAGCTTCCTGTGTCCAGACCTTGAGTCGCCTACTCTGACGAGTGTGCCGATGTTTTCAAAAAACTTAAAGACCCCCCCCCCAGCACGGATCACCAAACTTCATGTTGTCTTCTTGGATCTGTGTGGCTCCAGGAGCTTTTAGCCAGCCTTGTGATATAGGTCTAAGGGCTGAGCTGGCTTTAATTGCTGTTCCCACAACTGGATCATCACCTGCACTGTGCTTCACTGTGAGGAACATTAGTACACTGACCGTTTGCAGTCAGTCAGAGTGAATTTTACACTGAGGGAGAGAAGGGAAGAGAAGGGAGATAGAGAGACAGAGAGCTAGAGAGTGAGAGAAATAGAGAGAGGGAGAGAGACAGAAAGGGAAAAGCGGCAGGGACTGAAAGAAAGAGTGCAGTAGGGAGAGGTAAAGAGTGAGAAAGGGAATGAGAAAAGTCGAGAGCAAGCTATTGAGGGAGAGAGGTAGTGAGAGAGACTGAGAGAAAGATAGAGGTTGTGAGAGAGACGGAGAGAGGGGGGATGAGACTGAGAGAGGGGGATGAAACAGAGAGAGGTAGTGAGAGAGACAGAGAGAGAGGGGGATGAAACAGAGAGAAAGAAAGAGATAGACAGAGGGGGAGAGCAAGAGAATTAGAGAGACAGAGAGAGAGGGGGAAGAACAGAGACAGTGAGGGAATGAGAGACAGGGACAGAGAGAGAGATAATGAGAAAGAGGGAATGAGAGAGAGAATGTTCAATGTTTAAAATACATAAATATAATATATTGTGTAGTAAAATATATTGACAACTAATCAAACATCTTTCTTAAATATAGAAATATAATTGATGTCAACAATCTCATCTTTTAAAATCAGCAGTTGGAATATCCAGGGCCTGTACTCTTCCACCTTTGGGCTGTACATTTTCTAAATAGTTCTGATATTATAATTCTCCAAGAAACATGATGCCTTGGAGATGTACCAACACGCCCTCCTCTTGATTATAGAGAGCTGATAGTGCCCTCTGTAAAACACCCCCTCCTCTTGATTATAGAGAGCTGATAGTGCCCTCTGTAAAACACCCCCTCCTCTTGATTATAGAGAGCTGATAGTGCCCTCTGTAAAACACCCCCTCCTCTTGATTATAGAGAGCTGATAGTGCCCTCTGTAAAACACCCCCATGCCAAAGGTGGCAGGGACTCAGGGGGCATTATCATCTGGTACAAAGGGGAACTCCATAATCACATTTCGCCACAAAAGAGAGGTCAGACACACATTTGGATCCAGATTAAAAAAGAAATAATAAACACACAATTAGACATCTATCTATGTGCAATCTACATGCCCCCGTCTGAATCTCCATACTACATAGAAGATGGTTATCAAAATCTCCAATCTGAAATCCTCCATTTCCAACAATTAGGCTCTGTATTGATAATGAGAGATCTCAATGCCAGAACAGGCAGAGATATTGACTGTGTCAGTGCAGAAAGAAATCTCCCTTTTAATGGCTAGGAAGCAGCTGAGACAGCTGTCTAACCATAAGCACAGGGAGCCAAGTGACATTGAAGGACGCCTCAGATACCACCAGGCCCTGAAACTATACAAACAGCTCCTCAGAAAGAAAAAACAGCAATATATGTCCAAAGAAATCGACAAAATTGAAAACGCAATTAATCAAAACACATTTTGGGATTTGTGGAAAAAACTAAATTCGTCAAACACTAGGGAAAAATTGACAATACAGAATGGCAATATCTGGAAAAAACACTTTAAAGAACTTTATCAAAAACTTGAAAATGAATCATTTAATTCCAATCAGACCTCAATATACGAACAACTAAAAGATTTAGAAATAACTATTAAAGACAATCAAAACCATTTAGACACCTTAATTACTCTGCAGGAGTTGAAAAGCAAACTACAGACCCTGAAGGCCAGAAAAGCATGTGGGCCTGATGGTATCTGCTCTGAAATGTTAAAACATGGCAGCTCTAAACTACATGAGGCTATCCTCAAAATGTTTAATTTAACACTTAATACTGGGTGTTTCCCTGAGATCTGGAACCAAGGCTTGATTACCCCTATATTTAAAAGTGGAGATAAATTTGACCCAAACAATTATCGAGGCATCTGTGTGAGCAGTAATCTGGGGAAGGTTTTCTGCAGTATAATTAATGCCCAGATACTGGCCTTCCTTAAGGAACACAATGTCTTGAGTAAGAGTCAGATTGGATTTTTACCAAATCATCGCACCTCTGACCATATTTACACCCTAAACACACTCACACTACACATCATTTGATTCAATTTGGCACGATGGACTATTTTTTAAAATCTTACAAAGTGGTGTAGGGGGTAAAGTCTATGACATCATAAAATCGATGTACACAGAGAATAAGTGCAGTACCAGAATTGGAAATAAAAGAACTGAATTCTTCACTCAGGGGCGTGGAGTGAGACAGGGCTGCAGTCTGAGTCCAACATTACATTACATTACATTTATTTAGCAGACGCTTTTATCCAAAGCGACGTACAGTAAGTGCGTACAGAGACATCATCATCATTACAGAACAGACGAGGCAAAGCACATCCTTTGCATAATGTAGCAGCTATCCCAACACTCTTCAACATTTACATTAATGAATTGGCTTTACAGTTGGAACAGTCTGCTGCTCCTGGACTCACTCTACACGATAAAGAAATTAAATTCTTACTCTATGCGGATGACCTGGTTCTGCTGTCACCCACAGAACAGGGGTTACTGTTACGAACCCAATACGAGACGAACCCAAGTGCAACGACCAGGAGACAGATTTCACAGAGAAGGGGTTTTATTACTAAACTAAGTGTTGGGGTAGTCCCAAAACTGTACAGGAAAGGCAAACACGTTATCACACAGGGTAATGTCAGGAAGCCCGGAACGGACTGCTCCAAGCCGGAGCTGGAACGGAAGATCAGGAACGGAATGTTCCAAGCCGGAACTGGACTGGACTCCAGGCGTATGCAACGCCTGAACTGGACTGGAACTGGACCGGGAGGTCCACTCAGGAAACGCGGTCAGGAACGGATGGTTCCAAGCCGGAACTGGACTGGATCGGTAGGTGCACAACTCACACCTGGACTGGACTGGAACTGGACCGGGAGGTCCACTCAGGAAACGCGGTCAGGAACGGATTGTTCCAAGCCGGAACTGGACTGGATCGGTAGGTGCACAACTCACACCTGGACTGGACTGGAACTGGACCGGGAGGTCCACTCTGGACAATGGGTTCAGGAACAGGTTTTGTTCCAAGCCGGAACTGGGCTGAATCGGAAGATGCGTGACTCACGCCTGGACTGGACAGGTAGGTGGGCGACTCACTACGGCAGGACTGGAACTGGACCGGGATGACTACACCGGTACTGGTCAAAACAAAACAGAGGGGGATTAGTTGGAAGTAGGCACGGGAAGGACCGGGAGGTTCTCACTGGATGGCAGTGCTGGGTAGTGCGGCGTAGCTTAGGTAGGTCCGGTAGGATCTGGCCAGTCTCCAGTGCTCCCGGAACCGTAACTGAAGACGTTGTGGGCGGCTTCGGCCGGACAGGAACAGCTGGAGGGTAGCCAGGATCGGAGTGCCACACGGAATCCTACGTGAGCTGAAGGTGGAGGTACCGCAACACACAAAACAAACAAAGGGAGAACGAACACTGCCACGGTAGACTGGGTAACTGGAGGTTTAGAGGGAAAACAGGTTAGCTGCATGAAACACAGGAATTTCACGGAGGGTAACTACCAAAACGTAGTTTCAGACGAACTACAAGCTGTAAGGGGATTGAATTCCCACAACCAAGCGAGCAGGACCGTAGAAGACCACGAACGACAAAACCAAACACAGAGTGAGGATAGTTAACGAACTGGCGCCGATTGGCAGCCAGCCGTGGGTATAAATAGTGACGTTAATGAAAACCTAAATAAGGGGCAGGTGTGGAAATTAAACGGGAGTGATTACTAAACACCAGGTGAGGAATGCATGCAACGAGAGGGAGAGGAGTGAAAGGCGGAAGTAAAAACAGAAAACCAGACGAACAAGTCAGGGAAGGAAACGCCTAGTCCGTAGCAGCGGGGAAAACACGGACAAAGGGATCCAACATGACACGGAGGGAAAACAGGAAAACACGGAAAACGAACAGGAATGGGGCGGAACATTACAGTACCCCCCCCCTCAATGTACGCCTCCTGGCGTACCTGGTGGCCTGGTTTTGTGAGGGAAGCGTTTGTGGAAATCCTGGATCAGTGAGTGATCCAGGATGAGGCTCCTGTGGAGCCACGACCGCTCCTCAGGCCCATACCCCTCCCAGTCAACGAGGTATTGGAAACCCCGACCCTTACGGCGGATGTCCATAATACGGTCCACCGTGTAGGCCGGGGCGTTGTCGATGACCCGGACAGGTGGAGGAGGGAGGGTAGGGGAACTGAGGGGGCTGGAGGCGACAGGCTTTATTTGAGAAACATGGAAAACGGGGTAAACTTTGAGGGAGGCAGGGAGGGAGAGCTTAACCGAAACTGGGTTGATTAAACAAACAATAGGGAAGGGACCAATAAAACGGGGCCGAAGTTTTTTAGAGGAAGAGGGAAGGGAAATGTTAAACGTGGAAAGCCAGACCTGCTGACCGACCCTATACTTAGGGGCTGCGGTCCTGTGAAGGTCCGCCAGACGTTGGGAACGGGATTTGGAGCGCAGGAGTGCGGTGCGTGCAAGTCTCCACATGCGTTTGCATTTAAGGAGGTGGGATCTAACAGAGGGGACTGCTACCTCGGCCTCCTGGGCCGACAGGAGAGGGGGTTGGTAACCCAATGAGCACTCGAATGGGGACAACCCTGTGGATGCACTCTTAAGGGAGTTGTGAGCGTACTCTACCCAGGGGAGAAAACGGCTCCAGGAGGCGGGATTGCGTGCGGTGACGCACCGCAGGGCGGCCCCCAGGTCCTGGTTCGCCCTCTCTGCCTGGCCGTTAGACTGGGGATGGAAACCCGACGACAAACTAGCCGAGGCCCCCAGGGCTACACAGAACGCCTTCCAAACCTGGGAGGAGAATTGGGGCCCACGGTCCGACACAATGTCGGACGGGATCCCGTGCAGCCTGACCACATGTAACACCAGGAGCTCCGCAGTTTCGAGGGCGGACGGGAGTTTGGGAAGGGGAATAAAGTGAACCGCCTTGGAGAACCGATCCACCACTGTCAGAATTACGGAATTACCCTCTGACAATGGCAGACCGGTGACAAAGTCCACGCCGATGTGGCTCCAAGGACGGCCCGGGACAGGGAGGGGAAGGAGAAGACCGAAGGGAGGCTGATGGGATGCCTTGCTCCTGGCGCACACAGCACAGGCCAGGACAAAGGCACGGGTATCCTCCTTGAGCGTGGGCCACCAAAAACTCCTCCTGACGAGGGTGGTCGTTCTGGCAACACCTGGGTGACACGCCAGACAGGAGGCGTGAACCCACTCCAGGACCTGGGAGCGGACGGAGTTGGGAACAAACAGGGAGGAGTTAGGGTTACTACGGGGGTCAGGGTGGGAAGTCTGGGCGGACCTCACAATCTCCTCGATCTTCCAGGAGACCGCAGCCACCACACAGGACGCCGGTAAAATAGGCTCAGGGTCAGCAGGACTGGAGGGAAGGGAAAAAACACGGGATAAGGCATCCGCCTTGACATTGCGGGAACCGGAGCGGTAAGACAAGGAAAAATTAAAGCGGGCAAAGAATAATGACCATCTAGCCTGTCTGGCATTAAGCCTTTTAGCAGTTTTTAAATAAATTAAATTTTGGTGGTCAGTCAAAACAACAAAAGGATTACCTGCCCCCTCCAGCCAGTGGCGCCACTCCTCAAGAGCCAGCTTGATGGCGAGAAGTTCCCGATCCCCGACATCATAGTTTCGTTCAGCGGAGGACAGCCTCCGGGAGAAGAAAGCACAGGGATGGAGCTTGTTGTCCAAGGCGGCACGTTGGGACAGAATGGCCCCCATGCCGGTGTCGGAGGCATCCACCTCAATAATAAATTGTCGGGAGGGATCAGGGTGACAAAGAATGGGAGCTGATGAAAACCGAGTTTTGAGCCGCTCAAAAGCTAGCTGGGCCTCGGAGTTCCAGGAAAAAGAAAGGGCAGTAGAGGTGAGTTTGGTAAGGGGAGCAGCAATGACACTGTAGTTACGGATAAACCTGCGATAAAAATTAGCAAAACCGAGAAATTGTTGAAGGTGCTTACGGGAGGTGGGTTGGGGCCATTCTGTCACCGCCTTGATCTTGACAGGATCCGCCCGGATGCTGCCCTCCTCGATGATGAAGCCGAGGAACGGGACTGAGGAGACGTGGAATGAGCATTTCTCCGCCTTGACAAAGAGCTGATTCTCAAGGAGACGCTGGAGAACCTCCCGGACATGCAGAATGTGCTCCTGTGGGGACTTGGAAAAAATCAAAATGTCATCAATATAAACAAAGACGGACTTCCCCAACAGGTCTCGCAGCACGTCATTCACCATGCCCTGGAAGACTGCGGGGGCGTTAGTAAGGCCGAAGGGGACCACCAGGTACTCATAGTGGCCTAACGGGGTATTGAACGCAGTCTTCCATTCATCCCCCTCCCGTATACGCACCAAGTGGTACGCGTTACGGAGGTCGAGCTTGGTGAAAATGACGGCTGGCGAGAGGGGTTCAAAAGCGGTGTTTATGAGGGGAAGAGGATATTTATTGCGGATGGTTATTTGATTTAGGCCCCGGTAGTCGATGCAGGGCCGTAGTGAGCCGTCTTTCTTCCCCACAAAGAAGAACCCAGCACCAACAGGAGAAGAGGAGGGACGGATGATGCCTGAGGCGAGGGACTCGTGAATGTATTCCTCCATGGATAATTTCTCCGGCCCCGACAAACTGTAAAGGCGACCAGACGGAAGCTTGGCTCCTGCCAGCAGGTCGATGCAGCAGTCGTAAGGCCGGTGAGGAGGTAGGGACAGGGCGCGTGATTTGGAGAAGACCTGGCAGAGGTCGTGATATTGCTCAGGGACGTTGGAAAGGTCGGGTTCGGGTTGGTTGGTGCTGGGATCCTTGGACCCCGGAGGGGGCAGAGCGGAACGAAGACAGCTAGCCAAACAGTGGCCACTCCACGCCAGAATACGACCGGCTTGCCAGTCGATATGAGGGTTGTGAAGGCGGAGCCAGGTTTGACCTAAAACTATAGATGACTGTTTGGAGCTGATGAGAAGGAGTTGAATACTCTCCCGATGCTTGCCGGATAGTACTAGCTGAATAGGAACGGTGGAGTGGGTCACTAACCCCAGACTCCTACCGTCTAAGGCGAGGGCTGTGATAGGAGAGGGTAGAGCTTCCGTGGGGATGCCGGCCCTCCTGGCGAAGGAGATGTCCATAAAGTTCGCGTCGGCTCCAGAGTCGATGAGAGCCGACGAAACTTCGGACTTGTCCCTCCACAGGAGAGTGACCTTGAAAACAAGGCGGTTCTGAGCTGCATGGCTAGGTATGATGGGGCTCGTCAGTACGCCCAGTTTAACTGGCGAGCCTATTCTTTTGGGCGAATCGGGCATGAGGCGATCTGATGGCCAGGCTGGCCGCAGTAGAAGCAGGATCTAGAGCGTAGGCGACGTTGGCGCTCCTCAGCGCTGACCGCAACTCTGCCCAGTTGCATAGGCTCCTCCTCGGAGACCCCAGACGCCGCTCTGGATCCTGCAGCAGAAGAGTGAGGACGGATATGTGCTTGATGACCGGAGTTCCCCCCTCGCTCACGGGACCGGATGCGGAGACGGTTGTCAATAGCTATAGCCAGACTAATAAGACTATTGAGAGAAGTGGATTCTTCACGGGTGGCAAGTTGATCCTTTAGCTCCTCGCCGAGTGCCTGGCGAAAGGCCCCCTGAAGGGCGGTGTCATTCCACCCGGACTCCGCAGCGAGGGTGCGGAATTGGATCGCCATCTCTGCGACGCTGCGACTTCCTTGACGGACTTGAAGAAGGCGCTGAGTAGCGTCTCGCCCGCAGGTAGGGTGGTCGAACACACGCCGCATCTCGGCGGTGAAGGCAGCGAAGTTGTTGCAGAGCGCGACCTGGCTGTCCCAAATGGATGTAGCCCACTCCAGGGCACTTCCTCCCAAGCTGCTCATGATGAAGGCGATTTTACATGGGTCGGAGGCGAAGGAGGAGGGCTGCATCCGGAAGACAATGTCGCACTTCATGAGAAACTCGCGACATTTGCCCAATCCCCCACGGTATAATTCAGGGTGTTGTACGCGAGGCTCTCGAAAAGAAGTGGCAGCAGGAGGATCGACCGGTGGATCCGGAGCGGGAGGTGTAGGGCCCACAGGAATTCGCGGAAGCGGCTGGTGAAGGGATAGCTGTGCCACTTGTTCAGTGATGCCCCTCAGCACCTCCAATACGTCATCCAAACGACGGCCCTGTTGGTCGCTGACCGCAGTTTGGCAGGAGAAGGCATGACAAATCTGATCCAGGTCGGCTGGGTCCATTTTTTTTTTGGGCCAGTTCGTTCTGTTACGAACCCAATACGAGACGAACCCAAGTGCAACGACCAGGAGACAGATTTCACAGAGAAGGGGTTTTATTACTAAACTAAGTGTTGGGGTAGTCCCAAAACTGTACAGGAAAGGCAAACACGTTATCACACAGGGTAATGTCAGGAAGCCCGGAACGGACTGCTCCAAGCCGGAGCTGGAACGGAAGATCAGGAACGGAATGTTCCAAGCCGGAACTGGACTGGACTCCAGGCGTATGCAACGCCTGAACTGGACTGGAACTGGACCGGGAGGTCCACTCAGGAAACGCGGTCAGGAACGGATGGTTCCAAGCCGGAACTGGACTGGATCGGTAGGTGCACAACTCACACCTGGACTGGACTGGAACTGGACCGGGAGGTCCACTCAGGAAACGCGGTCAGGAACGGATTGTTCCAAGCCGGAACTGGACTGGATCGGTAGGTGCACAACTCACACCTGGACTGGACTGGAACTGGACCGGGAGGTCCACTCTGGACAATGGGTTCAGGAACAGGTTTTGTTCCAAGCCGGAACTGGGCTGAATCGGAAGATGCGTGACTCACGCCTGGACTGGACAGGTAGGTGGGCGACTCACTACGGCAGGACTGGAACTGGACCGGGATGACTACACCGGTACTGGTCAAAACAAAACAGAGGGGGATTAGTTGGAAGTAGGCACGGGAAGGACCGGGAGGTTCTCACTGGATGGCAGTGCTGGGTAGTGCGGCGTAGCTTAGGTAGGTCCGGTAGGATCTGGCCGGTCTCCAGTGCTCCCGGAACCGTAACTGAAGACGTTGTGGGCGGCTTCGGCCGGACAGGAACAGCTGGAGGGTAGCCAGGATCGGAGTGCCACACGGAATCCTACGTGAGCTGAAGGTGGAGGTACCGCAACACACAAAACAAACAAAGGGAGAACGAACACTGCCACGGTAGACTGGGTAACTGGAGGTTTAGAGGGAAAACAGGTTAGCTGCATGAAACACAGGAATTTCACGGAGGGTAACTACCAAAACGTAGTTTCAGACGAACTACAAGCTGTAAGGGGATTGAATTCCCACAACCAAGCGAGCAGGACCGTAGAAGACCACGAACGACAAAACCAAACACAGAGTGAGGATAGTTAACGAACTGGCGCCGATTGGCAGCCAGCCGTGTGTTACGAACCAGAAACGGGACGAACCCAAGTGCAACGACCAGGAGACAGATTCACAAAGAGGGTGTTTAATAAATTAAGTGTTGGGGTAGTCCCAACACTGTACAAGAGGGGAAAAAACACGATATCACACAGGAACAGTATGTAGCCCGGGACGGGCTGCTCCAAGCCGGAGCTGGACTGGCAGGCCTGGAATGTTTCGTTCCCAAACCGGAACTGGACTGGACAGGAACTGGACCGGGAGGTCCACACCGGAATCTGGGTCTGGAACAGTTTTGTTCCAAACCGGAACTGGACTGGACTGGAACTGGACCGGAAGGTCCACACTGGAACACGGGTCTGGAACGGATTTGTTCCAAACCGGAACTGGACTGGACTGGAACTGGACCGGGAGGTCCACACTGGAACTGGGGTCTGGAACGGATTTGTTCCAAACCGGAACTGGACTGGACTGGAACTGGACTGGACTGGGACTGGACCGGGAGGTCCACACTGGAACAAGGGGTCTGGAACGGATTCGTTCCAAACCGGAACTGGACTCGACTGGAACTGGACCGGGAGGTCCACACTGGAACAATGGTCTGGAACGGATTTGTTCCAAACCGGAACTGGACTGGACAGGTAGGTGCGAGACTCACACCTGGACTGGAATTGCTGGGGAGCGGCTCACTACGGCAGGACAGGAACTGGACCGGATTGACTGCACCGGTACAGAACAAAAACAAAAGGTAGGGTTAGTGCAAGGGAAGGCACGGGAATGACCGGGAGGTTCTCACGGAGGTGCAGGGTTTGAGAGGGAGGTGGTTGGTGAAGCACGGCAGAGATGGGTTGTGTGGCGTAGCTGCGGTAGGTCCGGAAGGAGCTGACTGTCTCCAGAGCTCCAGGAGCCGGTGCCGAAGAACTCGTTGGCTTCTTCGGTCGGACAGGAACAACTGGAGGGTAGCCAGGTAGCAAGCTCTCCCGGAGCCTACACGAGCTGGAGGTGGAGGTACCGCAACACACACAACGATAACGGGGGGAAACGAACACTGCCACGGGTGAATGGGAGCTGGGTTAGATGGAGGAGAAGGGAAACAGGTTAGCTGCATGCACGACAAGAATTGACGGGGTGGTTAACTACCAGACTGTAGTTAGGAGCCGAACCCAAGCTGCACGGGGATAATATTCCCCGACCAAGCGAGTAGTTCTCTTTAACACGACCAGGAAAACAACGAGCATGAACACCGGGTGACGAACGTTAACGAACTGGCGCCGACTGGCAGCCAGCCGAAGGACTAAATAGTGAGGTTAATAATAGAACTAAACAAGGGACAGGTGTGGAAAATCAGCAGGAGTGATTACAAGACACCAGGTGAGGGAATGCATGCAACGAGGGGGGACGGAGTGAAAAGGCGGAAGTGAGACAACCAAACGAACAAGACAGGGAAGGAAACGCCCAGACCGCAGCAGCGGGGAAAACACGGACAAAAGGATCCAACATGACACGGAGGGAAAACAGGAAAATACAGAAAACGAACAGGAAGGGAGCGGAACATTACAGTACCCCCCCCCTCAACGTACGCCCCCTGGCGTACCTGGCGGCCTGGTCTTAAGAGGGAAGCGACTGTGGAAATCCTGGATCAATGATTGATCCAGGATGAGGCTCCTGTGGAGCCACGACCGCTCCTCAGGACCATACCCCTCCCAGTCCACGAGGTATTGAAAGCCCCGACCTTTACGGCGGATGTCGATGATGTGGTCCACCGTGTAGGCCGGGGCGTTGTCGATGACCCGGACGGGTGGAGGAGGGAGGGTAGGGGCACTGAGGGGGCTGGAGGCGACAGGCTTGATCTGTGACACATGAAAAACGGGGTAGACCTTGAGGGAGGAGGGGAGGGAGAGTTTAACAGAAACCGGGTTAATGAGACAAACAACAGGGAAGGGACCAATAAAACGGGGCCGAAGTTTTTTAGAGGAGGAGGGAAGGGAAATGTTGGAAGTAGAAAGCCAGACCTGCTGACCGGCTCTGTACTTAGGGGCTGCGGTCCTGTGCAGGTCCGCCAGACGTTGGGAACGGGCATTCGAGCGCAGGAGTGCGGTGCGTGCAAGTCTCCACACGCGTTTGCACTTGAGGATGTGGGATTTGACGGAGGGGACTGCTACCTCAGCCTCCTGGGCCGACAGGAGAGGAGGTTGGTAGCCTAATGAGCACTCGAACGGGGACAACCCTGTAGACGCACTCTTAAGAGAGTTATGGGCGTACTCTACCCAGGGAAGAAAACGGCTCCAGGAGGCGGGATTGCGTGCAGTGACGCACCGCAGGGCGGCCCCCAGGTCCTGGTTCGCCCTCTCTGCCTGGCCGTTAGACTGGGGATGAAAACCAGACGACAGACTGGCCGAGGCCCCCAGGGCTACACAGAACGCCTTCCACACCTGGGAGGAGAATTGGGGCCCACGGTCCGACACAATGTCGGATGGGATCCCGTGCAGCCTGACCACATGAGACACCAGGAGCTCCGCAGTTTCGAGGGCGGACGGGAGCTTAGGGAGGGGAACAAAGTGAACCGCCTTGGAGAACCGGTCCACAATTGTCAGAATGACGGAGTTGCCTTCTGACAATGGTAGACCGGTGACGAAGTCTACGCCAATGTGGCTCCAAGGACGGCCCGGAACAGGGAGGGGAAGGAGAAGACCAGAGGGAGGCTGGTGGGAAGCCTTGCTCCTGGCGCACACCGCGCAGGCCAGGACAAAAGCACGGGTATCCTCCTTGAGCGTGGGCCACCAAAAACTCCTCCTGACGAGGGTGGTCGTTCTGGCAACACCTGGGTGGCACGCCAGACAGGAGGCGTGAACCCACTCAAGGACCTGGGAGCGGACGGGGTTGGGAACAAACAGGGAGGAGTTAGGGTTACTACGGGGGTCAGGGTGGGAAGTCTGGGCGGACCTCACAATCTCCTCAATCCTCCACGAGACCGCAGCCACCATACAGGAAGCCGGTAGAATGGACTCGGGGTCAGCAGGACTGGAGGGAAGGGAAAAAACACGGGATAAGGCATCCGCCTTGATATTGCGGGAACCGGGGCGGTAGGACACAGAAAAATTGAATCGGGCAAAGAATAATGACCACCTCGCCTGTCTGGCATTAAGCCTCTTAGCAGATTTTAAATAAATGAGGTTTTGGTGGTCAGTTAAAACAATAAAGGGGTTACCTGCCCCCTCCAGCCAGTGGCGCCACTCCTCAAGAGCCAGCTTGATGGCCAGAAGCTCCCGATCCCCGACATCATAGTTCCGCTCGGCGGAGGACAGCCTCCGGGAGAAGAAAGCACAGGGATGGAGCTTGTTGTCCAAGGCGGCTCGTTGGGACAGAATGGCCCCCACGCCGGTGTCGGAGGCATCCACCTCAATCGTAAATTGGCGGGTAGGGTCAGGGTGACAAAGAATAGGGGCTGAGGAAAACCGAGTCTTAAGGCGTTCAAACGCGAGCTGAGCCTCGGAGTTCCAACAAAAAGAAAAAGCAGTGGAGGTGAGTTTGGTTAGGGGAGCAGCAATGACACTGTAATTACGGATAAATCTACGGTAAAAATTGGCAAAACCAAGGAACTGTTGTAGGTGCTTACGAGAGGTGGGTTGGGGCCATTCTGTCACCGCCTTGATCTTGGCAGGATCCGCCCGGATGCTGCCCTCCTCGATGATGAAGCCGAGGAACGGGACTGAGGAGACGTGGAAGGAGCACTTCTCTGCTTTGACAAAGAGCTGGTTTTCCAGCAGACGCTGGAGAACCTCCCGGACATGGAGAATGTGCTCCTGAGGGGACTTAGAAAAAATCAAAATGTCATCGATATAAACAAACACAGTTTTCCCCAACAGGTCTCGCAGGACGTCATTTACCATGCCCTGAAAGACTGCCGGGGCGTTAGTAAGGCCGAAGGGGACCACTAGGTACTCGTAGTGGCCCAACGGGGTATTGAAGGCAGTCTTCCATTCATCCCCCTCCCGTATACGCACCAAGTGGTACGCATTACGGAGGTCGAGCTTTGTAAAAATGACGGCCTGCGAGAGGGGTTCAAATGCAGTATTAATAAGGGGAAGAGGATATTTGTTGCGGATGGTTATTTGGTTTAGCCCTCGGTAGTCGATGCAGGGCCGTAGTGAGCCGTCCTTTTTCCCCACAAAAAAGAACCCAGCACCAACAGGAGAAGAGGAGGGGCGGATGATGCCCGAGGCGAGGGACTCATGAATATACTCCTCCATGGAGAGTTTCTCCGGGCCCGACAGACTGTAGAGACGACCCGACGGGAGCTTAGCTCCTGCCAGCAGGTCGATACAACAATCGTAGGGTCGGTGAGGAGGTAGGGACAGAGCGCGTGATTTGGAGAAGGTGAGGGAGAGGTCGTGATATTGCTTGGGGACGTTGGACAGATCGGGTTCGGGTAAGTTGGTGCTGGAATTCTTGGACCCCGGAGGGGGGAGAGCGGAACGGAGACAGCTAGCCAGGCAGTGACTGCTCCACGCCAGGATACGACCGGCTTGCCAGTCGATATGAGGGTTGTGAAGGCGGAGCCAGGTCTGACCCAAAACTATGGGGGATTGTTGCGAATTAATGAGCAGAAGTTGAATACTCTCCCTATGATTGCCGGATAACACGAGCTGTACGGGAACGGTGGAGTGGGTGACTAACCCCAGACTTCTACCGTCTAACGCAAAGGCAGTGATGGGAGAGGGTAGTAGATCCGTGGGGATGCCGGCCCTCCTGGCGAAGGTGATGTCCATAAAGTTGGCGTCGGCCCCAGAGTCGATAAGGGCCGACGAAACTTCGGACTTGTCCCCCCAAAGGAGAGTGGCCTTGAAGACCAGGCGATTCTGAGCTGCATGGCAAGGTATGATTGGGCTCGTCAGTACGCCCAGTTTTACTGGCGAGCCTATTCTTTTGGGCGAATGGGGCATGAGGCGATCTGGTGGCCTGGTTTGCCACAGTAAAAACAAGATCTTGATCGCAGGCGACGTTGGCGCTCTTCGGCGTTGACCGCAACTCTGCCCAGTTGCATGGGCTCTTCCTCAGAGACACCAGACGCCGCCCTGGATCCAGAGGCAGAAGGGTGCGAGCGAGTGTGTTGTTGATGTTGATGCTGATGACCGGAGTTCCCCCCTCGCTCACGGGCCCGGATACGGAGTCGGTTGTCAATAGCGATGGCCAGGCTAATAAGGCAATTGAGTGACGTTGATTCCTCACGGGTGGCAAGTTGGTCCTTTAATTCTTCGCTAAGCGCCTGGCGGAAAGCCCCCTGAAGGGCGGTGTCATTCCATCCGGACTCCGCTGCGAGGGTACGGAATTGTATTGCCATTTCCGCGACACTGCGGCTTCCTTGACGGACCCGAAGTAGGCGTTGTGTTGCGTCCCGCCCACAGGTAGGGTGATCGAACACTCGCCGCATCTCAGCAGTGAAGGCGGCGAAGTTGATGCAGAGCGCGGCCTGGCTGTCCCAAATGGATGTAGCCCACTCCAGGGCACCACCTCCCAAACTGCTCATAATGAAGGCGATCTTACATGGGTCGGAGGCGAAGGAGGAGGGCTGCATCCGGAATACAATGTGGCATTTCATCAAAAATTCGCGACACTTTCCCAATTCCCCGCGGTATAATTCTGGGTGTTGAACGCGGGGCTCACGGAGAGAAGTGGGCACAGAAGGATCCACCGGCGGGTCCGGCGCGGGCGGTGTAGGGCCCACAGGAATACGCGGAAGCGGCTGGTGAAGAGCTAGCTGTGCTACTTGCTCCGTGATGACCCTCAGCACCTCCAGCACGTCATCCAAACGTCGGCCCTGTTGGTCGCTGACCGCAGTTTGGCAGGAGAAGGCGTGGCGAATTTGCTCTAGGTCGGCTGGGTCCATGATTTTTGGCCAGTTCGTTCTGTTACGAACCAGAAACGGGACGAACCCAAGTGCAACGACCAGGAGACAGATTCACAAAGAGGGTGTTTAATAAATTAAGTGTTGGGGTAGTCCCAACACTGTACAAGAGGGGAAAAAACACGATATCACACAGGAACAGTATGTAGCCCGGGACGGGCTGCTCCAAGCCGGAGCTGGACTGGCAGGCCTGGAATGTTTCGTTCCCAAACCGGAACTGGACTGGACAGGAACTGGACCGGGAGGTCCACACCGGAATCTGGGTCTGGAACAGTTTTGTTCCAAACCGGAACTGGACTGGACTGGAACTGGACCGGAAGGTCCACACTGGAACACGGGTCTGGAACGGATTTGTTCCAAACCGGAACTGGACTGGACTGGAACTGGACCGGGAGGTCCACACTGGAACTGGGGTCTGGAACGGATTTGTTCCAAACCGGAACTGGACTGGACTGGAACTGGACTGGACTGGGACTGGACCGGGAGGTCCACACTGGAACAAGGGGTCTGGAACGGATTCGTTCCAAACCGGAACTGGACTCGACTGGAACTGGACCAGGAGGTCCACACTGGAACAATGGTCTGGAACGGATTTGTTCCAAACCGGAACTGGACTGGACAGGTAGGTGCGAGACTCACACCTGGACTGGAATTGCTGGGGAGCGGCTCACTACGGCAGGACAGGAACTGGACCGGATTGACTGCACCGGTACAGAACAAAAACAAAAGGTAGGGTTAGTGCAAGGGAAGGCACGGGAATGACCGGGAGGTTCTCACGGAGGTGCAGGGTTTGAGAGGGAGGTGGTTGGTGAAGCACGGCAGAGATGGGTTGTGTGGCGTAGCTGCGGTAGGTCCGGAAGGAGCTGACTGTCTCCAGAGCTCCAGGAGCCGGTGCCGAAGAACTCGTTGGCTTCTTCGGTCGGACAGGAACAACTGGAGGGTAGCCAGGTAGCAAGCTCTCCCGGAGCCTACACGAGCTGGAGGTGGAGGTACCGCAACACACACAACGATAACGGGGGGAAACGAACACTGCCACGGGTGAATGGGAGCTGGGTTAGATGGAGGAGAAGGGAAACAGGTTAGCTGCATGCACGACAAGAATTGACGGGGTGGTTAACTACCAGACTGTAGTTAGGAGCCGAACCCAAGCTGCACGGGGATAATATTCCCCGACCAAGCGAGTAGTTCTCTTTAACACGACCAGGAAAACAACGAGCATGAACACCGGGTGACGAACGTTAACGAACTGGCGCCGACTGGCAGCCAGCCGAAGGACTAAATAGTGAGGTTAATAATAGAACTAAACAAGGGACAGGTGTGGAAAATCAGCAGGAGTGATTACAAGACACCAGGTGAGGGAATGCATGCAACGAGGGGGGACGGAGTGAAAAGGCGGGAAGTGAGACAACCAAACGAACAAGACAGGGAAGGAAACGCCCAGACCGCAGCAGCGGGGAAAACACGGACAAAAGGATCCAACATGACACGGAGGGAAAACAGGAAAATACAGAAAACGAACAGGAAGGGAGCGGAACATTACACCGTGGGTATAAATAGTGACGTTAATGAAAACCTAAATAAGGGGCAGGTGTGGAAATTAAACGGGGAGTGATTACTAAACACCAGGTGAGGAATGCATGCAACGAGAGGGAGAGGAGTGAAAGGCGGAAGTAAAAACAGAAAACCAGACGAACAAGTCAGGGAAGGAAACGCCTAGTCCGTAGCAGCGGGGAAAACACGGACAAAGGGATCCAACATGACACGGAGGGAAAACAGGAAAACACGGAAAACGAACAGGAATGGGGCGGAACATTACAGTTACAGCAGAGCCTGTCATACCTAGAGAAATTCTGTCAGACCTGGGCACTGACAGTAAATCTGGAAAAAAACAGAGTTATGGTCTTCCAGAAAAAATCCAGATCACAGGGAAACAGGTACCAATTTACCCTTGGAACCCACACCCTGGAGCACACCACCAACTACACTTACCTGGGGCTGGTGATTAGTGCTTCAGGGAATTTTGAAATGGCAATAAATGCATTACGGGACAAAGCACGCAGGGCCTACTATGCAATTAAGAAAACTATTCCAAATTCAATCCCCCTATAAAGATCTGGCTAAAAATATTTGACTGCATTATCCAGCCCATTCTCCTTTATGGGAGTGAAATATGGGGCCCTCTATTGCACAACAAAAACAAAAAATGGGATAAAAATCAAATTGAGAAATTTGTTGTTCATGTTTTTTTTTTTTTTTTCTCTCATCCTTCTTGGGTATGGGGGCGTGTTTATTGTCTGTCATATATGTATCAATGCTTGTGCAACACAAGTTTA
Source organism: Synaphobranchus kaupii (assembly GCA_029718625.1). Taxonomy (NCBI): domain Eukaryota; kingdom Metazoa; phylum Chordata; class Actinopteri; order Anguilliformes; family Synaphobranchidae; genus Synaphobranchus; species Synaphobranchus kaupii. The sequence goes on along the minus strand of CM056389.1, from coordinate 1,656,814 downwards.
CTTGTCATGCAAATAAAGCACATTTGAATTTGAATTTGATTGAGAAAGAGAGGGAATGAGAGAGAGATTGAGAAAGAGAGGGAATGAGAGAGAGAGAAAGAGAGAGAGAGGGAGAGGGAGAGAGAGAGGAAGAGGGAGAGAGAGAGAAAGAAATAGAGATAGAGAGAGAGAGGGGGAGAGGGAGAGGGAGAGAGAGAGAGAGAGGGAGAGGGAGAGGAGAGGGAGAGGAGAGGGAGAGGGAGAGGGAGAGGGAGAGAGAGAGAGGGAGAGGGAGAGGGAGAGAGAGAGGGAGAGGGAGAGAGAGAGAAAGAGAGAGAGAGAGAGGGAGAGGGAGAGGGAGAGGGAGAGGGAGAGAGGGAGAGGGAGCTCACGTTAATCCATCACATTAAGTCACGTATGAGCCCCTCTCAGTCCCTCTGTTAGAGTCGCTCTGCCCGGTGAATATAAAATCGGGCTCTTCTCCAGCGCGAGGCAGGGAACTGAGCAGCCAGTCAACAACAGTCTGCCAAAGCCAGTGCACTCTACTGATGACGACAGACAAGCCAACAGAAAGAGAAGTGTGAATCCAGAACCCTAGAATGATCCATCATTTGTCTCCTTTTCAAATTTAGTTACTTATCTATTTAGTTATTGATTTTCTCAGGCTGCTGATTAACTGGATTTTAATGAATTGCAGTCAATCGAATTAGCCTCTTGGAAGGGGTGGATCTTGGAGGGTGGGGTGTGGGGATAATCCTGTTTGAGCTAGGTGGGGGGCGGACTGAATTTCCCCCGTGGTGGTCCCCGAACATCCTGGTCCACTTCCTGGTCCAAGGAGGTAATGATAGTTAATGAAATCAGGTGGCGCAGTGTATGGTTGGAGTAGCTGTCTGTGTCTATGGGTGGAAGAAACACATGGCAGGACTTTTACTTTATGTCCCCTGGATTTCAACCCTCTGCCGATGAGACCAGGGGTGTCAAACTAAATTCCCAAGGTGCCGAAAGTGTCTGAGGGTTTTTGTTGTTACCTTTCAATCAGCTGCCAGTTAAGACTATGAGACCAAGGGGTGTGGATTCTTTAGCCAATCAATGACCCACTAGTGCCGAAAACACCCGGGAAATCCGCAGACACTGTGGTCTGGAGTTTGACATCCGTGCGTTAAACCGAGGTCCTGATCCAGTGTTACTACAGATCCCACATCCCACTGTGTTACCGACGATCTCCTGGTGAAACTCCCACAGAAATGTCTCCCGGGGTGCGTCCCAATAGTCGAAAAATGCCACCTTTCCTCCTCGACTACCACTCCTCTACTCCGTGCCCCGGAAACGGATCTTTGTATTTTAATCTAATGTCGCTGATTACATCTTAATTACGTATTAATGCTTACATATTAATTAATGTCTCGACGAAAACCGCAATGTCATGTACATTGGATTCTGTACATGCAAATACTTGTACTCAAAACGTTCAGGCAGTTTTGCATATTTCCGGGTAGGAGAGGAGTGGTAGTGGGGGAGTGGAGGAAGGGAGGAGAGGAGTGGTAGTGGGGGAGTGGAGTTAAGGAGGAGAGGAGTGAAGAATATTGGGAAGCACCCATCATTTTTAAATAGAAGAAAGAGTTTTATGATAAAATAACATTTTCCTAGTTTTACATTGGTTGTTCCACCTGACATGGAAAGTGTACCAGCCTACCTACGAAGTTGCTATTTTTATCAATATTTGAGAGAGATCTACAAACCTTGGGTGCGTCCCAATAGTCCGGGTAGGAGAGGAGTGGTAGTGGGGGAGTGGAGGAAGGGAGGAGGGGAGTGGTAGTGGGGGAGTGGAGGAAGGGAGGAGAGGAGTGGTAGTGGGGGAGTGGAGGAAGGGAGGAGTGGAGGAAAGGAGGAGAGGAGTGGTAGTGGGGGAGTGGAGGAAGGGAGGATAGGAGTGGTAGTTGGGGAGTGGAGGAAGGGAGGAGAGGAGTGGTAGTGGGGGAGTGGAGGAAGGGAGGAGAGGAGTGGTAGTGGGGGAGTGGAGGAAGGGAGGAGAGGAGTGGTAGTGGGGGAGTGGAGGAAGGTAGGAGAGGAGTGGTAGTGGGGGAGTGGAGGAAGGGAGGAGAGGAGTGGTAGTGGGGGAGTGGAGGAAGGTAGGAGAGGAGTGGTAGTGGGGGAGTGGAGGAAGGGAGGAGAGGAGTGGTAGTGGGGGAGTGGAGGATGGGAGGAGAGGAGTGGTAGTGGGGGAGTGGAGGAAGGGAGGAGAGGAGTGGTAGTGGGGGAGTGGAGGAAGGGAGGAGAGGAGTGGTAGTGGGGGAGTGGAGGAAGGTAGGAGAGGAGTGGTAGTGGGGGAGTGGAGGAAGGGAGGAGAGGAGTGGGAGTGGGGGAGTGGAGGAAGGGAGGATAGGAGTGGTAGTCGGGGAGTGGAGGAAGGGAGGAGAGGAGTGGTAGTGGGGGAGTGGAGGAAGGGAGGAGGGGAGTGGTAGTGGGGGAGTGGAGGAAGGGAGGAGAGGAGTGGTAGTGAGGGAGTGGAGGAAGGGAGGAGAGGAGTGGTAGTGGGGGAGTGGAGGAAGGGAGGAGAGGAGTGGTAGTGGGGGAGTGGAGGAAGGGAGGAGAGGAGTGGTAGTCGGGGAGTGGAGGAAGGGAGGAGAGGAGTGGTAGTCGGGGAGTGGAGGAAGGGAGGAGAGGAGTGGTAGTCGGGGAGTGGAGGAAGGGAGGAGAGGAGTGGTAGTCGGGGAGTGGAGGAAGGGAGGAGAGGAGTGGTAGTCGGGGAGTGGAGGAAGGGAGGAGAGGAGTGGTAGTGGGGGAGTGGAGGAAGGGAGGAGAGGAGTGGTAGTGGGGGAGTGGAGGAAGGGAGGAGAGGAGTGGTAGTCGGGGAGTGGAGGAAGGGAGGAGAGGAGTGGTAGTCGTGGAGTGGAGGAAGGGAGGTGGGGAGTGGTAGTGGGGAAGTGGAGGAAGGGAGGAGAGGAGTGGTAGTGGGGGAGTGGAGGAAGGGAGGAGAGGAGTGGTAGTGGGGGAGTGGAGGAAGGGAGGAGAGGAGTGGTAGTCGGGGAGTGGAGGAAGGGAGGAGAGGAGTGGTAGTCGGGGAGTGGAGGAAGGGAGGAGAGGAGTGGTAGTCGGGGAGTGGAGGAAGGGAGGAGAGGAGTGGTAGTCGGGGAGTGGAGGAAGGGAGGAGAGGAGTGGTAGTCGGGGAGTGGAGGAAGGGAGGAGAGGAGTGGTAGTCGGGGAGTGGAGGAAGGGAGGAGAGGAGTGGTAGTGGGGGAGTGGAGGAAGGGAGGAGAGGAGTGGTAGTGGGGGAGTGGAGGAAGGGAGGAGAGGAGTGGTAGTCGGGGAGTGGAGGAAGGGAGGAGAGGAGTGGTAGTCGTGGAGTGGAGGAAGGGAGGTGGGGAGTGGTAGTGGGGAAGTGGAGGAAGGGAGGAGAGGAGTGGTAGTGGGGGAGTGGAGGAAGGGAGGAGAGGAGTGGTAGTGGGGGAGTGGAGGAAGGGAGGAGAGGAGTGGTAGTCGGGGAGTGGAGGAAGGGAGGAGAGGAGTGGTAGTGGGGGAGTGGAGGAAGGGAGGAGAGGAGTGGTAGTCGGGGAGTGGAGGAAGGGAGGAGAGGAGTGGTAGTCCTGGAGTGGAGGAAGGGAGGAGAGGAGTGGTAGTCGGGGAGTGGAGGAAGGTAGGAGAGGAGTGGTAGTGGGGAAGTGGAGGAAAGGAGGTAGGAGAGGAGTGGTAGTGGGGGAGTGGAGGAAGGGAGGAGAGGAGTGGTAGTCGGGGAGTGGAGGAAGGGAGGAGAGGAGTGGTAGTCGGGGAGTGGAGGAAGGGAGGAGAGGAGTGGTAGTCGTGGAGTGGAGGAAGGGAGGTGGGGAGTGGTAGTCGGGGAGTGGAGGAAGGGAGGTGGGGAGTGGTAGTCGGGGAGTGGAGGAAGGGAGGAGAGGAGTGGTAGTCGGGGAGTGGAGGAAGGGAGGTGGGGAGTGAACAATGTTTGGACGCAGCCCCTGCGTCTCTCCGCCTAATCACCCCCCTACATCTGATTGGCTACACCTAATCACCCCCCTACATCTGATTGGCTACACCTAATCACCCCCCTACATCTGATTGACTACATCAATCCCTTGCATTCCTAACCACTTGAATTCCCTAGCTTATTCATTGCGAAAGAGAGTCGTGTTCTCAGGTGGCCTTCCTGGTTAGATAAAAATGCAAACTGAAATAATGTTCTCAGCACACTCCTAGTTTACCAGTCTATCTATGCTACACAATGAACACTGAAAGCAGTGCATTCCCAGGCTGCCTTGTGAATCCACTATGGCGCTTAATAGTATGCTGTATATGTTAAGGCATTAGCTACTGCAGTCCATCCTGCCAGTAATCTGGTATCGACACTTGTCAACATCTAAGAGCTCCCTCTAAGTGCCTAAATGTAATGTAATGTACCCGTAAGCGTGTGTCCGTGTTCGTGTCCATCTCCCGCACCTAGAGGCGGCTCCAGCTCCTCCTTTTGACACCTCTGGCCGAGCATCGGAAGTTAATTATTATAATTTATGCATTAATTTCCCCCATTAATTTACTGGAGACTTTTGCCCCAATCTCTGAGGATTCCCGGGAATGTGTATCAAGCCTAGTTGGAACATGTTTAATGATCTGTCCATCACGATTTAAGGGTTCTTCTTCTTCGTCTTCTTTTCCCGGCTGTGAGCCAATCGGGTTTGAACCAGATTAATAAGAGCCTCTTTACCCAGAATTCCACTAGGTGTAATCAATCCACGCTTTCACATCTGGCTCAGGTTAAATGATTGATTTATTATTTAACCCCCCCCCCCCCGCCATTGCTTCACTTTAAGTCTATGTAATAATTTTTCCCCCCTTCATGTTAATCAATACTGAAGTGTCCATCTGAAGTATTTCTCTCTGTCAAGCATTATCTCATATCTTATGTCCTTTGAAATACTATAACTTTTAAACATGTTTACGACAGTTGTAAAAGCTTGTAGGCGCACGTCTGGCCAGTCCCTGATTGATGCCTGGTTATGTAACATAAACACCGGGAAACTGAGCATTAATAATGGATTGTGGGTAAATTTTCTCCTGTGAAACTGACTCTGAGGTCAGGTGCTGGGATGGTTTGACTTGCCTCCCAGACACTGTGAGTCTCTGGTGCTGTATATTTAGAGAGCTCTTCAGATGAAGAATTCATAGGCAGCAGATGGAGGTGCATTAACTGGCCTGAGCTTATCTGGACCAGAACCTCTCAGCTGAGCCTGGAGCAGAGATCTCTCTACGGCCCTGTATAACCACAGCACACGCACACACACGCACGCACGCACACACACGCATGCATGCACGCACGCACACACGCAATGGATGAAGCTTGAGTGGCATTCGATCAACAGATCGCCTTTTACTTTTTCCGGAAGATTCATTCAAAGGAAGATTCATTTTCTCATCAGTTCAATTCTGATTCCACAAGCACACCTAATTTAACTTCACCAAACCGTGTTTGCCAAGGGAAAAAGAAAACCGACACCCGCATTTAATCGCTTGTCAAAGTTACGAACAAAATGTTGATTGAACCCAGCCTAGTGCATAATTTAGCACCTTGTGCCTCGACCTGTGCGTCTGCTGCTCTAATGACTCTCACTGCTGCTGTGCCTACCCTTGTGTCTGCTGAACACTAATGAATAATGATCGACAGCGCTGTGAGGTTCCGCTGGGTTCTAGCAGGTTCTACTGTGTGAGGTTCTGCTGGGTTCCAGCAGGTTCTACTGTGTGAGGTTCTGCTGGGTTCCAGCAGGTTCTACTGTGTGAGGTTCTGCTGGGTTCCAGCAGGTTCTACTGTGGCTACATCATGCTTACTACTGCCTTTCGGAACGATTCTGCACTTAAGTGCTTAATTTAAGTCAGGGTCTGATTGGCTGACAGGGTCCACACAGCTTACTGCTGATTGAAAAGAAAACACAAACACCAGTAGGCCTTATAGTCCTCCAGGAGAGATCGCTGTCCTAGACTTTCAGTGGAAATAAAACTTGCCTGGTTTTCCTATCCGTGGTAATATTTGAGACTACTGAAATTGTTAATTGTGTTTTAATTAGCTATAAACACTGTAATGCTGATGTAACAATCACTACTGGTAATTGAAAGTAATGGAGTTCAAGAACATTGACATAGAATTTTGAAAGAAATGAGCATTGCGAACGTTTTTTCTGTCAGGAAACTTTTATCATAGCCGACCATGGTCGGCTAGCAATCAAGCGTCCCATACTCAACCAATCACATGTACACACCTCTAATGGAGCGCCCTTTTTTAGCCAATAATCCATTCTCTCTGTACTGCTTGAATGCTGATGCGCTGCTCTTTGTTTGCTTACGGCTTGTGTCAAAAGAAATTTGCTGTCACCCTCCACCACCCCAGCTTCCGCCTGTTGTTTGGATGTGCTTTAGCATGGGGGGTTTCTGCTTTAGAATGGGGGGGTTTCTGCTCATCTCCTGTTTAAGGGATTTAGGGGAGATTCCCATGCTCCGGAGCAGTACTAAAGCAGATCCATTCACCGCCAAACTAAAATATTTATGCTGCACATTCATTCATTAAACATGTCATTTAATATGTGAGTTGTCCTGAACAAACTAAATCGAATATAATTACATCACAATGTCGACATACTAGTGTTTTGCTGTGACATCATAATGTAGTCAAGCTGTACTGTAGAGGGTGTTCGATAAAGGTGTCAAACATTGATCATTTTTATTGGGGGACGGGGGACGGGAGTGTTCACATTTTAGGGTACTTTGAGATCAATATGATTGTGAAGGTGAACACTTGCCGCCAATAAGGAGAAACTTATCCTGTGTAAACCTATTTCTTAAAAACATGTTTTATCTTCATTTTAAAATTCTCAGGGATATTTACATAAGGAGTGGTATAAGAGCTTGTTTCATTGTATTGCATTTTAAAAACACTGAAACAAGGCATCATGGGAAAGAGAAGAAATAAGTTTCTGTTCAGCTGGATGAGGGTGGTGAGTCAGGGAAGGGGGGGTTATTTCTCTAACTGTGTACCATATGTTACTTCTACAGGCATCTCAAGGACTTTCAAGATTGTTCATCACACGGCTGGCAGATCCCAAGGTTAAACTCCAGTTCTGTTTTCAGGGCAATGAAGGAAAATCTCCCACTGGGGCCAGATGGCAGTATATCCCACAGAGTGCAGTCACATTGAGCAGCCTGTCTCTATTCTATTCTATTCAACTCTGTCTCTATGGTACTCTACTGAACACTCTGTCTCTATGTTACTCTACTCAACACCCTGTCTCTGCCTTACTCTACTCAACACCCTGTCTCTATATTACTCTACTCAACACCCTGTCGCTATCTTACTCTACTCAACACCCTGTCTCTATCTTACTTTACTCAACACCCTGTCTCTATCTTACTCTACTCAACACCCTGTCTCTATCTTACTCTACTCAACACCCTGTCTCTATCTTACTCTAATCAACACCCTGTCTCTATATTACTCTACTCAACACCCTGTCTCTATATTACTCTACTCAACACCCTGTCTCTATATTATTCTACTCAACACCCTGTCTCTATCTTACTCTACTCAACACCCTGTCGCTATCTTACTCTACTCAACACCCATCTTACCCTACTGAACACCCTGTCTCTATCTTACTCTACTCAAAACACTGTCTCTATCTTACTCTACTCAACAGCCTGTATCTATCTTATTATACTCAATACCCTATCTCTATCTTACTCTACTCAACACCCTGTCTCTATCTTACTCTACTGAACAGCCTGTCTCTATCGTACTCTACTCAACACCCTGTCTCTATCTTACTCTACTCAACACCCTGTCTCTATCTTATTCTACTCAACACCTTGTCTCTATCTTACTCCACTCAACACACTGTCTCTATCTTACTCTACTCAACACCCTGTCTCTATCTTACTCTACTCGACACCCTGTCTCTATCTTACTCTACTCAACACCCTGTCGCTATCTTACTCTACTCAACACCCATCTTACCCTACTGAACACCCCGTCTCTATCTTACTCTACTCAACACACTGTCTCTACCTTACTCTACTCAACAGCCTGTCTCTATCTTATTCTACTCAACATCCTGTCTCTATCTTATTCTACTCAACAGCCTGTCTCTATCTTACTCTACTCAACACACTGTCTCTATCTTACTCTACTCAACACCCTGTCTCTGTCTTATTCTACTCAACACCCTGTCTCTATCTTACTCTACTCAACACCCTGTCTCTATCTTATTCTACTCAACACCCTGTCTCTATCTTACTCTACTCAACACCCTGTCACTATCTTACTCTACTCAACACCCATCTTACCCTACTGAACACCCTGTCTCTATCTTACTCTACTCAACACACTGTCTCTATCTTACTCTACTCAACACACTGTCTCTATCTTCCTCTACTCAACACCCTGTCTCTATCTTACTCTACTCAACACCCTGTGTCTATCTTACTCTACTCAACACACTGTCTCTATCTTCCTCTAATCAACACCCTGTCTCTATCTTCCTCTACTCAACACACTGTCTCTATCTTCCTCTACTCAACACCCTGTCTCTATGTTACTCTACGCAACACCCTGTCTCTATCTTACTCTACTCTACACCCTGTCTCTATCTTCCTCTACTCAACACCCTGTCTCTATCTTCCTCTACTCAACACCCTGTCTCTATCTTACTCTACTCAACACCCTGTCTCTATCTTACTCTACTCAACACCCTGTCTCTATCTTACTCTACTCAACACCCTGTCTCTATCTTACTCTACTCAACACACTGTCTCTATCTTCCTCTACTCAACACCCTGTCTCTATCTTACTCTACTCAACACCCTGTCGCTATCTTCCTCTACTCAACACCCTGTCTCTATGTTACTCTACGCAACACCCTGTCTCTATCTTCCTCTACTCAACATCCTGTCTCTATCTTCCTCTACTCAACACCCTGTCTCTATGTTACTCTACGCAACACCCTGTCTCTATCTTACTCTACTCAACACCCTGTCTCTATCTTCCTCTACTCAACACCCTGTCTCTATGTTACTCTACGCAACACCCTGTCTCTATCTTCCTCTACTCAACACCCTTTCTCTATCTTACTCTACTCAACACCCTGTCGCTATCTTACTCTACTCAACACCCATCTTACCCTACTGAACACCCCGTCTCTATCTTACTCTACTCAACACACTGTCTCTATCTGACTCTACTCAACACCCTGTCTCTATCTTACTCTACTCAACACCCTGTCTCTATGTTACTCTACTCAACACCCTGTCTCTATGTTACTCTACTCAACACCCTGTCTCTATCTTACTCTACTCAACACCCTGTCTCTATCTTACTCTACTCAACACCCTGTCTCTATCTTACTCTACTCAACACACTGTCTCTATCATTCTCTACTGAATGACATGTTTGTCTTACTCTGTCTCTATCATAGTCAATCTAATAACCTCCTCACCTTTCTTCGATGAGCAACCTGTCTCCTCCTTAATCCAAGAGTTCCATGGCTCTGTCTCATTTGACTGAATCTCTTGACTTATTCCAGGGAGTAGCCTGTCTATGTCCTCTTCTGCATTGCCCGTCTCTTCCCTTGCTGTATTGAATGCCCTGTGCTTAGGGGATATTGTGCATAATAGTCACATCACTGCTCATAGGCCAGGTAACTAAGCAACTAGCCAATCACTGCCTCTGACATTTAAAAAAGTGTATCTTATCAACTTGTTTTGTTTTTATCAGCAGTTTTAAATTTATTTTTTATGTCGCTGTCTTCCTCTCTATCTTTCTTTTACCATCTCTCTTTCTCTGCACCCTCTCTCTCTCCTCCCTCTCTCTACTCTCTCTCTTTCACCCTCTCTCTATTCCTCTTTCTCTGCCCTCTTCTCTCTCTCTCTCTCTCTCTCTCACACTGTGCCTATACCCCCCCCCTCTCTCTCTCTCCACCTCTGTGGGATAATGGATGCAGTTGATCTTTGACCCCTCCTCATCGTCGCTGGCACATCTCAAAGCAATCCTCGCAGTCTCTCCATCACTGTCCATTATCCCCCCCGGGCCTGTTAGCCCGCAGGCTGCTCCGCCCACGCCGACACGGGTCACGGCCAATTATACAGATCACCTCCCACTGGAGATATTCACACCACAGTCAGAGCGAACGACATCCGTCCCTCAGGAAGCCTGTTCACACTTAGGCAAATCAGGAAAACAGACACTTAGCACGTTGACATGCCGGTGCTGCGCGTGCTTGACGAGGGCATTTATTTCATGGCAAAGGAAGATAATCCTGTATTAAAACACAAAAAGAATGTATCGAGCATTACACGCAGCGGTGCGGTATTCATCAATTCTTAAAGTTATGTAAGATTCATGAATTTCAGTGCCAGTCTGTGGGCGGCTGAATAACCTGAGCCCTTAATATACTGCGCGGTATGCCAGGGCATAGTACAATGAAACACTAAAATGTGCACAGTGTCATCTCTAGACACAAAATGAAATGTCAGGCTATTGTTAATTTATACAATAGTTAGTTCCAGTCGGGAGTTATCATGCTCTCTCTGTTTCCTCCCATGGCCCATCTCACTCAGACATGGAGGTTAGGCTAATTGGAAAGTCTAAATTGGGAGACTCATAGCTCGGTGTCCCATAGACATGAGTGTGTGATTGAATAGTGTGTGTGCCCTGCGATGGATTGGCGACCTGTCCAGGGTGTATTCCTGCCTCTCACCCCATGCATGCTGGGATACGCTCCAGCCCCCATGCGACCCTGTCCAGGAACGGGTTAGATAATGCGTGAATGGACAATTCGGGTTGAGTAATCTGATTGGAAAAGAGGCATCCCGTGAGCACGTTTACTGTAACTCATCACTCCACTTTGTTTACATTCCAATTGATACATTGTTGGAAAAAAACGTTTTTCTTTTTTTTAATGTAATCTTGAAGGAACTATATTTGTTGGTGATGGTGGAGCCAAATAAATGACAACATCATAGTCTGTTGTCTCAATCATTACTTGATAGATGGTTTATAGGCTATAGTAGAACTGTTGTATAAAAGCAATATCATGCTCAAGGTTGTGCTGTTATACTGTGTATCAGCACGACTGAGATTATCTTCGGAACTCAAACTGCGGCCTTGTGCCAATGACCAAATCACAGCCATGCTGATATACAGTATAACTGCACTCCCTTTCCTGTGATATTAATTAAACATTCTCATGTATCCATATTTGTCATTATTTGTAAAAAATTGTGTTGAACCAAGTTGAAACTGGAGGTGGTGCTGATAGGAGGTCTGTAGTGGTCTCTTTGGAAGTTAAATCCAAATACCCAAATTCGGTGATGGGGACACTGTGTTGTACGATGAGACCCTATAACCCAGGTCCTGACTCATTAGTCAGTGGTCATCAAAGATCCCATGGCACTTCCCAGGGGAGCAATTTGTTGAGATAGTAACCTATAGTTTCTCAGGTACATGATCAATAAAAGCAGTTTATAACACAATTAGCTCACCTCACTTGGTTTCTTGGTTCTGAATTGGTGGCTGATTTTCAGTTGAAAAATAAAAACCAGTAGACTCTGTTACTCTGCAGGACCCATTATAGACCAAATTTAAAACTGCATTCACTTGGTTATATTATCATTATAGCCTGTAATTCAAATGCATTACATAGCTATGACGTCAGCCATGTTTATGCCATCATTTATAAAACCCATCCTTTGTGAATTACCCTTACCTACATCAAACCTTTATCATTTAATTTATCGTTGCGTAGGAGATACTGTATTGATTAATGCATTTTTTAAATGTATGTATATATATATATTTTTTTTTTTACAAATGAGGTTCTCCTTTCTTTTTCTCTAGACATATTTTCTCTTTATTTTAAGGTAGCTTCATCATCATGACATTGGTATAGGTAGAAATGAGTAGACTCACTGCACATGTAAAACATGTTGTTTTATGGCGTGTCCCGTTCCACTGCAAAACCACAGAAGAAGAGGCTACAGGAGGTCTAACGTATGAATACGGACTGATGAGGGACAGCGCTATACACAGACATTAGCCTCCACTGTGATTGCAGAGTGCTCTTAATTCTCAGTCATCTGCTGCTGGTCAGTACAACTGAAAATGTCCACGTTCTCACAACGCGATGCAGACCATTTCCACGGGTCCAGTTGCATTATGGTCGTCTCTGTGCTTTTAGGACTCTCTCATAATTCTCTTTTTTTTTTAAATGGCTCAGTTTTTTCCCCCCTCCATGAACACAGTTGAATTCTTGAGGGCTGATAAGGCAGGAGAAGATCATCCTTTGCAGGAGATCCAAAGTAGATTCATGGCTTGAGGACTATGCGTTAGCTATATGTACTTAATTTTTTCTTTAAATCATGCATTAGTTTCTTCAGGAAAACACTTACAAAGGCAATGAGAGTAATTTTTTTTACGATGAGGATCTAATGTACAGGAATGTAAAATGGCAAATCACAATGTGCATTTGTGTGTTGATACTACAGTATATAGTCAAATGTCACTGTATGGTGCTTTTAGGAATTCATTGGTAAGCACTCTGCTCTGAAATGTACCAAGCATACTTTAATGGCAAACATGCCAAAATGAGAGGGAAAAAAAGGCTGAAAATATTCTCTTTAATTCTCGAAGCCGAAGCAAATTCTCCTCAAAGCTGAAGTGAGCTCTTCTTGAAGCAGAAGCAAATTCTCCTCAAAGCTGAAGTGAGCTCTTCTTGAAGCAGAAGCAAATTCTCCTCAAAGCTGAAGTGAGCTCTTCTTGAAGCAGAAGCAAGAAAAGAAAAAAAAAACAAAAAAAAACAAAAACAAAGCAGCACTCTCAATGCGAATGCAAATACTACCCACGATGCACTCTTCTCTCGGGAATCAGTAGCATCTCTTGAACTTCATGAGTTTCTGGAAGGCCTGCTTGAACTCATCGTTGAAGGCGGTGTAGATGACAGGGTTGATGAGGGAGTTCAGGTAGCCGAGCCAGGTGAAGACGTCGAAGAGGACGGGGTCGAACCAGCAGTCCTTGCAGATGGCCGTGACCAGCGTGCCAACGAAGAAGGGCAACCAGCAGATGATGAAGGCCCCCAGGATGATGCCGAGGGTCTTGGTGGCCTTCCTCTCCCGCGCCGCGCAGATCCTCTTCCTCTCCAGCACGCTGTCCGCCAGCTTCACCTTCACGCTGTTGACAAAGATGGGCGAGGCCCCGGCGCCGGCGGCCTGAAGCCCCGCCTCCTGGGCCGACGAGTTGATGGAGCAGAGCGACGACCCGGCCGAGGTTTGGATCAGCTGCGCCGTGGTGAACCGCTTCCCGCGCGCGGACGGCGTCTTGAAGATCCGGGAGCGGGCGGCCACGTAAATCCGGCCGTAGAGGATGACCAGGAGCACGGTCGGGACGTAGAAGGCCCCGAAGGTGGAGTAGAGGGTGTAGGAGATCTGGTCGGTGTTGACCATGCACTCGGTCAACTCCTCGTGAGCTTTGGCCTGCCTCCAGAAGAGAGGTGGCATGGAGATGGAGATGGATATGACCCACACCACGCCGATCATGATGGCGGCCCGGCGGGTCGTCCGGCGCTTGGAGTACTCCAGGGCATCGGTGATGGCCCAGTAGCGGTCCAGCGCGATGACGCACAGGTGCAGGATGGAGGCGGTGCAAAAGGTGATGTCGGACGAGAGCCAGACGTCGCAGAAGATCTGACCCAAGGACCAGGTCTTGCTGACGGTGTAGACGATGCTGATGGGCATGACCAGGATGGACACCAGCAGGTCGGTGACGGCCAGTGAGCCGATCAGGAAGTTGGCGGGTGTGTGTAGCTTCCGGGTCAGGAAGATGGTGATGATGACGAAGGCGTTGGAGAGCACCGTCGCCAGAGTAACCACTGCCAGGAACGCCGAGAGGGAGATCTGGAGACCCAGCAGGGTGGTTTTGTCCCACGACGGGATGGGCTCCCCGGGCGTCTCCTCCGTGGCATTGTCGAAAAACTGGTCCTCCGTGCCATTGCCTGGATCCATCCCAGAAGCCCCTGCCAAATCCCGTAGCACTTCCAGTTAAAAGGGAGGAGCAGATCCTCAAGGGGTAACGCCAGAGCTCAGCGTTTTACTGTTCCTCCCAGCATGCTGCGAGATAAAACCGTCCCCAGTTGGCGGCTCGTGGGGTTGGCTGTCTGGCTTGGATTCAATGGAATCGGAGCTAGTCTCGGGACATGTTCTTGCGGCGTGTCAGATCTCCATGCCGATGCTGTCGTCGCTGGCTCGGGGGGCTCTCTCGGAGCTGACCTATTCAGTGCCAGGCCTCTCCGCCAACAGGGCCTCACCGATAGGCTCTTATCTCCCCCTATGCCATTCCCGACAGAGCGCGCTCAGTCACTGAGCCCCTCCCCCTTTTTGTATTTACCGACTCAAAAAACAACTCTCAGAAATGCAGGCATTGTCTTTTTTTCCCCCCACAATTGTATACGGCGAGTCTCAATGAACTTCCTGCTTCTTTTATGCTGTTTATTGACTTGCTTTTTCTTCTCTCTCACTCGCTTAAGGCCAGCGTCAGGACGAAGGCCGAGTGAGCCAGCCACATCGACAGGTCTCGGTCTGAAGCTAAATGCATGGGAAGATTTACAAGTTGTGCAAAAAAAACAGCTGCTATACCCTCCTTGGACCAGCACTGAATCTGGCAGGCTGACTTTCCAATTACAGACGATTAGCTTGTGATGAAACCAAGAGACTCAGGGCTGGTTAGTGCTGTGGCAGGGAAGCTGGCTGCAGAAGGCCTTACTCCAACAGAACTTCCTGCCCTCCTCCAATAACAGACTGTCTCATAAGTGGGCGGGGCATTGAGACTGAATGTTCAATCTAAGATGGGTCCTCCAATGGGATGGCTGTTTGGGAAGAGGGGTGGGAAGGGTCTTGCCACAGCTGTTTTCTGATTGGTCAGACAACGAGAGGCTGACAGGTGTGAGCCGTCAGGGCCAATCCTTCTCCGGTACGATTCACACGTCTGTCGGATCTGGGAGGGAGAATGAGAGAGAAAATACAACTTAAAATCTGTGCACATGCACACACTGAACAAGCAGACACACACACACACACGTGCGCACACACGCACATGCACACACACTCACATGCACACAAACGCACATGCACACGCGCACACACACACACACACACACACACACACACACACACACACACACACACACACACACACACACACACACACACACACACACACACACACACACACAAAGCAGGCTCTGTCACTGCAGGCTGTAGTAAGCCAGACTCTTCATCAGGCCCGTTCAGTACCCCCCTCCCTGAACCCCACACCGCTCCCACAGACGAGCACTAAGCGTAGGTTTCAACAGCTCCTTAATTACGACTGTGTGAATCCCAGGTCCATCCATCACTCATCACTCTAAATAACCAGGGGCTACGAGGCTCCCCATTGTCTGAGGGACCAAAAACAGGAAGTGGGGGTAGTAATGGGCGGAGCTTATTAATCATAAAATTGTTCTTGTTTTTTCCCTCTCTCTCCCCCTACGCCTGCGAGCCTTATTCATTTAATTGGCCGGAAATTATATTTGAAAGCTATTCGCGGCGGGCACAATACCCCACAGCCAGGGTCAGCACGAGCCTCCGGAACATTCTCACACACCAGCTGTTGGGCCGGCGAAGGATGCCTACGGCTAAATAAAAAAACTAAAAAAAACTTTCACTCCGAATGTGCGATCCTACCGGAGAGCGGGATTTCATAAGGAACCCGTCTCTACTCAGGCCTGGAATTCACCCGGATTTAGATCCTAACTGTTCCACAAACCCCTGCCTTTCCAAGGTTTGGATCTTTAACCCGTGTGACCACATTGCACCATGGGAAGATTTTTGTGAGCAAACAACAGCATAGCAGTGTTATATATGGTTATGTCTTAGTGCTTTACTTTGCTTTACTGGATTTGAGCAGATGGTCTTATCCGGAGTGACTTACAACACAAGAACTCAAGTGCAAAGTGAAGTGCAGTAATTCCCCAGAGCGAGAGAGAGAAAAGTCCCAAGAGAGACAGCAAATACAAAAAGTGCACACTCAACTTCTCAAGCACCACTGTATTTGAACACGAGCGCAAAAAATAAAATGGTTACTGTTACTTGAACCCCTTTGACTACAGGCGTAATCCTGGTTTCCTCTGTAAGGTAATCCTTAGGAGGTTGTTTTCCAAGAGTTAGAAGTACAGGCTATTACTGAAACAAAGTAACAGAAGGTCAAACATAGTGGAAGTGGAAGTTCTTTTCTCAACTAAAATATATATTTTCTTGTTTGCCTGGATAAAGATAGCGACTTTACCATGATTCTTGTCATCTGTGGATTTTCAGAACGCTTAGAACGTATGGAATCGCTTTGATCAAGCCTGTTTTGTGTCATGTTACAAAATAAGGGAACATTGTCGCTATAGCATTGGAATCGTAAAATAGTTTATAGAGATAGAATCGTGAGTTTTAACACTTTCAAACAATATATTGTGACCAGATTTATTGAAAATGTCACCGTAATGTGAAATAAAATAAACCACTTCCTTAAGGGGCTAAACTAAGTTATATAAACAAGAACAGAACTACGATAATGATCATTTTCATCCATATCATATAAGCAAGAGCAAAGAACAGCTCTGAAGACAGGCAAAGAAGTCGAACCTAATGCAATGATTGAAGTAGGAGCCGGGTGGCCAGGTCTTTAGCCTGTGTCGAAAAAATGGCCGACATCTAATCATCTGCTTTAATTGACTATTTGCACTCTAAGTGACAATAAACTCATGTGTACTTGATTTCTATCTGTATAAACGTTCACCTTTTTGTGACCCTGTTCTTGGAACTGGGATTCTCATCAAGGGGTGCAGACTGCAGTGTTGACAGATTGACAGATTGACAGGTTGACAGGTGTGTAATGAGACTGACAGATTGGGCTCATAACCTGTAACCTTCTGTGAGATCACTTTATTTGGACCCTATGGATTTACAGGCCTGTTCCAGCAGTCCTGGGCATTCAATAATTGAATTGAATATCCTCCTAAGACCCGCCATTCATTTTTGTCCGCTGTAGCGGACATGAGTCTTTGGTCTTCATATCAACAACCTACTATGCTACTATGCTCAAACCTACATTACGGGATTAAGGGATATTCCATTGTGTCAAAAATGTAAAACACTTAAAGATTTTTTCTCCTACACCGCAGCTAATGTTACCCTCCTACACCACAGCCAATGCTAGCCTCCTACACCACAGCCAATGCTAGCTTCCTACATCACAGCCAATGCTAGCCTCCTACACCTCAGCCAATGCTAGCTTCCTACATCACAGCTAATACTAGCCTCCTACACCTCAGCTAATGCTAGCTTCCTACATCACAGATGACGCTAGCCTCCTACACCTCAGCTAATGCTAGCTTCCTACACCACAGCTAACGCTAGCTTCCTACACCCTCAGCTAATGCTAGCTTCCTACACCACAGCTAACGCTAGCCTCCTACACTGCAGCTAATGCTAATCTCCTACACCGCAGCTAATGCTAGCCTCCTACACTGCAGCTAACGCTAACCTATACCACAGCTAAGGCTAGCCTCGTATACCGCAGCAAACACTAACCTCCTCCACTTATGCTAGCCTCCTACACTGCAGCTAGCCTCTGTGGTCGGAACCTTGCTCCCCCGGGCTGGCAGTAGCCAGGGAAGGAGCTCTGATTGTTAGGGTATTTGACAGAACAGCTAAAGGCACTTAGCCCAGGCCGCTAAGGTTAAAATAAACTGTCACACACAACACACTTGCCAGCATAATTTTTTCAATTCATCCCTTCCCTCCCTCCCTCCCTCCCCAGCGTGGCCTGACCTTACAAGGAAAGCACAGCAGAGGCCTAATGTAATTAGACCTCAGACTCGTAATTTCCTGTGTGAGCGTGTCGTAATTTACATGTTAATTATGGTTTATTATTCAGCGTTCGGCTGACTGGAGGTTTTGATACACCTGGCTGAAGTGTTAGCGTGTGCGCAGAGGGAATCACCAGCAGTTAGAGGTGTCCTCATAAAAACCTTAACCCCCCCCCCCCCCCCGCCGAACATGGAAAACAACAACCAGGCCCCAGGGCCTGACGTCAGCTGTAGTACCTGAGAATAAATCTCGCAGGACGAAGAGCTTCAAATGCCACGGTTTGACATTTAATAAATTTTTTAGTCTATTTAATTACTTATTTGTTAATTAATCTAAATGACATATTGTACATTTGCATGTCATTACTTTGACTCACTTGTGACAGTCAAGTGTTTATATAATTTTAAAGACATTTGATGGTAAAAACAAACAAACAAAAAAAAACAACACTACAACGTGTGTCCTCGGTACAAGCCTTGCAAATAAGGAGCATTTAGGGGAGTATTTCAGACGACTAACTGGTGGGTTTACGGCTATTTGAGTCTCTGTTTGTTGAATTGTTTGTTGAACTGTTTGCGGCTTTAATTATGCATGCGTGGGCATCCAGCCATGTCTTGGTTTAGAGGTTTTAATTTGACTGCGTAGGATTTCACGTGGATAAGCTATGTGCTCAGCACTCAGTCAAATTTAGCTGACCGACTGAGTGCCATATGCTATAGTGCTTGCAGCAGAACCTCGCTGGCATCCTCAATACATGGAGAAGAGGGTGGAGAGAGGGTTAAATAATGCACGCATATTTAATTTAGGAATGTTTAAAGAGCCAGATTGAGTGGGTTATTATTTTGTGGTATAAAAAAAAAAGTCATTAGCAAATTATATCTTTTATTCATGTTTTTGCAATGGAACTTTTTTTTTTTTTTTTTAGAGAGATGGTGAATCCATAATGGATTTGTGTCTTTGGTTGCGATTCAAGCTGCACTCCAGAATACACATGATATTTCCGCAGATCTTTGAATAACGAGTCTATTTCTTCTTCTCTTTCAGTGTGGCTGCTCTGAAATTCAAAGCACAGTTTTCTCAGTAATTTAAGATTGCGGTTTCATAAGACATTAATGGGATTCAGCCACCCGGAAAGAGAGCGAGAGAGATTAATTAACTATTAATTAACAATTAACAACCCCTTAATCAATAGGACTGTGCATAAGTACCGGAGCTGCTTGGTAAAACTTTGATCAAGTAGTTTCTTATTATTTGTTTGTTTATAGCAAAACTTCTTAATGCTTTCAGAGAGAGAGAGAGAGAGAGAGAGAGAGAGAGAGAGAGAGAGAGAGAGAGAGAGAGAGAGAGAGAGAGAGAGAGAGAGAGAGAGAGAGAGAGAGAGAGAGAGAGAGAGAGAGAGAGAGAGAGAGAGAGGGAGAGGGAGAGGGAGAGGGAGAGAGAGAGAGAGAGAGAGAGAGGGAGAGGGAGAGAGAGAGAGAGAGAGAAAGGGGGGTGTGGGCTGAAGAAAGAATATATATAATCTGTATATATTTATTACTGCATGTCTTGTTTATATCATTGTTTGGTTAAATTCTGTTTTCTGTTGGGATGAGTGTTCTGTGTGTGTGGGAGGGAGGTTGCTCATGTTTTGTTGTTAATGTTATCTATGACATTAGCTGAATTATTCACTGCTTTAGCAACACAAATTATCTTGTCAAGCAAATAAAGCATACTTAAATCTGAATTTCAGTTACAGAGGGAAACATTTACACCCAGCAACACACACACTCGCTCACACACACACACACACACACACACCATGCACACGCGCACACACACACACACACACACACACACACACACACACACACACACACACACACACACACACACACACACACACACACACACACACACACGTGAGAATCTCCTGACAGATGGAGTCAGCAGAGCAGCCAGAGAGCCCTACACTGAGAGGCCAGGCTAACTTGTCCATGTGCTACACTGACAGGTGAACATCGGGGGTCAGGCTAACCTGTCCCTGTGCTACACTGACAGGTGAACATCGGGGGTCAGGCTAACCTGTCCCTGTGCTACACTGACAGGTGAACATCGGGGGTCAGGCTAACCTGTCCCTGTGCTACAGGTGTTACACTCATGGGTTATATTCCTTGAAGGTCTGTTCTCAAACAGAGCAGCATTTCCAGCCTCTCATTCAACACCTATCACCTGTAATCCAGGTTATTTTCACAAAAAGGGGCGATAGATTTCTCCTGCTCTTTTTGGAGTTTTTCACTCTCAATTGCAAGCCTTGAACACACGTGGCAAAGCGCGTTCATGTAGGCAATCAGTAAATCTGCAATCGTTCTCATCCCCCTGACTTGTTTTGCTTTTGCATCAAACTTTTGCGTGTGCCAAGGGGCTAAAGCTGGGCTTCGGTGTTGAAGCTCACTTCCTGGTCAAGAATCTTTTCCCACGAGTCGCAATTGGTGCTTTTTCTTCGTATAATGTCTCCCCATGTGCCGATTTGTTATTGTATCATCTGGGCACTGTATTTAATATTTTGTGGACCAATTGGTTTGCCGCACTTCCTTGTTACTGCAGGGTACTAGTACCGTACGCGCTTAGTGGACGAACCGGACCCCGCCGGACCCCGCCCGGACCCCGCCCGGACGTAATGACCATATAAGGGTCCCCCTGTTCCCTACTGCGCAGTCTCTGGCTCCAATGTTTGTGCAAAAATGTAGTCACCTGGCTGACTGTGCAGCACCATGTGACAACTGGTTTGGAAATGGCACCATATAACAGCAATTATTTGATTGATTGATTGGTTGACTGATTAATTGGTTTTTTGATTGAAGAGTGTAACATTGTAGCACTCTTTATGCCAGACAGCTCCACCTCTCAGATTTAGTCAAACGTAGAGGCATTAGGAGCATGTCACAGGCATCTCTAAGGTCAAGGGTCATGTGGGATTCATCTCCCAGAGCAAACTGTTGCAGAACAGGATTCATTTCAGTGCAGGGTGATCAATTTACCCTGACAAGACTGCAACATTTCACGCACACAGACACACACACACACACACACACACACACACACACACACGTTTGCACCCACACGCAATCACTCATATACACACATATCTACACACCCGTGCACATACATAAGCATACATACAGGCATGCACACACACACACACACACACACACACACACATGTTTGCACCCACATGCAATCACTCATATACACACATATACACACACTTGTGCACATACATAAGCATACATACAGGCATGCACACACGCACGCACGCACGCACGCACGCACGCACGCACGCACGCACGCACGCACACACTCCCCTGTGCTCTTTAAAACCTGTTGCATCCAGCTGATAAACATGAGGCAAATGAACATGATCATTCCTGTAGCTCATCCTGTTACCATGGAGCTATATCGACCGGAAATTAAAGTGCAAATAAGCTCGGACATCTGATTTGCCACCTTAAGATCAACCATTTATTTGTTTATACACTGCCTGGCCAAAAAAAAGTTGCCGTTGCACCCGTCATGCATAGTGCCCACTGTACAAGCCTCTGGAGGCAGTGTTATGATCTGGGGTTGCCTCAATTGGTCAGGTCTAGGCTCAGCAACATTATGCAGCAATACAATTAAGTCAGCTGAGTACCTGAATATACTGAATGACCAGGTTATCCCATCAATGGGCATATTCCAGGACGACAATGCCAAGATTCATCGGGCTCAAATTGTGAGAGTGGTTAAGGGAGCATGAGGAATCATTTTCACACATGAATTTGCCACCAGAGTCCTGACCCATTGAAAGTCTTTGGGATGTGTTGGAGAAGACTTTACGGAGTGGTTCGACTCTCCCATTGTCAATACAGGATCTCGGCCAAAAATGAATGCAACTTTGGATGGAAATAAATGTTGTGACGTTGCATAAGGTTGTCGAAACAATGCCACGACAAATTTGCGCCGTAATCAAAGCTAAAGGCGGTCCAACAAGGTCGATTTTACAGTTAGTTTTGGAATCATAGTTTTTCATAACACCTTTTCATTCTCCCTCACAGTGCCATGTGAAAAGGGTCAGTGCCTGAAAACCGTTTTCCGCTCACTAACGCCAACGTGATCAGAGATATTCCCTTTGAGAGACAGAGAGAGAGAGAGAGAGAGAGAGAGAGAGAGAGAGAGAGAGAGAGAGAGAGAAAGAGTGAAGAAGCCTTTGCTTTGAGGGAGAAATTGACCTTGTGATCGCTTTCACTTTGGGGGGAAAATGGTTTCTCTTTCTCTTCCCTGTAATTAGAGAAAAATAAAGAGTATAAAAGGAATGTCTGCCAGCTGGTTTGGTTTGGTGGTTGCCACATGGGTGGAGAGCGGCAAATTAAATTCAAATATTACGAAAGCGACTAAGATGAGATTTTTTGGAATAAATTATTTGGGGCGTGGGATGGTGAACGTGCCTGCGGTGTAATAATACTGGGATCTGAAGCATAAAAAGGAGGAGGTTTAGATTTATGTGCCATTGTGCTTCTAAAGGGCTGTGTGTGTGTGTGTGTGTGTGTGCGTGCATGTGTACTTGTACGCATGCATGCATGTCTGTCTGCTTGTGTGAGTATGTACATTTGTGTGTGTATTTGTGTGCATACGTGTAACTCTTTTATCTGATAGAGGATAGGATATCCTTTGTGATGGTGTTTGCAATGTCTTATTGGATGCTTTGAACAATAAATTACAGCCGTGTGTAACAGAATTTATAGTTTTATCAGTTTAGTATTATGCAAAAAGCTACAGAATGCACATTCGCTCACCGAGGTGTAATTTCT
Organism: Synaphobranchus kaupii; assembly: GCA_029718625.1. Lineage (NCBI taxonomy): Eukaryota > Metazoa > Chordata > Actinopteri > Anguilliformes > Synaphobranchidae > Synaphobranchus > Synaphobranchus kaupii. The sequence continues at coordinate 1,634,099 of CM056389.1, read as the reverse complement.
TCGCTGATAATAGTATGAAGGATATTTTTCACATACTGCGTGTCACTAAACAGTATGCAATAAGCAGTGTACACTAAGCTAGTATGTAGTAAACAGGATGCAGTAGGGTCTGATTTGGACACAGCCTAGGTCTATTCAATTCACTGCACCTGTACATTTTCTCATCTTTATTATAGAATACATGAGTTATGACCTATGGGTCTGATCTGGGACCAGGGTGCAGGTGGTGTTCAGAGAGGTTGCCCTGGGTTACTGCAATCGAGGTGTAATGCTTACAAATCCTGTGGTGTTTTTTTTTCTTTCTTTCTGAGAACGTGCAAGATTCTCCGAAGCCTCCCATATGGTAGTTTTTTTAAATTTGCACAACAAACTGTGCTACTGTAACCCAGGGTGAGGATATAATGGAGTATGACTGCTGATAAGGACTGAAGATCACACTGTCACACTCTAACCCAGGGTGACAGGCTAATATAATCTGATCTCCTGTGGTTCTTCAGTACAGCAGATGATGTAATTATCTGAAGGGCATGAGCGTTAAAAACTATGGTAGTTTCTACTCTTTCAAAAGTGTGGTTTCTATGGCCTCTTATCCGTTTGGGCACGTCAGCACAAAATTAATGCTTGCTTTTTTTGGGGGGGGGGGGGGGGGACCTTTCGCTTGTCACAGACGAAGACTGGATGTAAAATTGGCAGAGCCGTCCTCTTCATTTTCATAAGAGAGACAAGGCGAAAATAAACACTCCGCTACCTCCATTTGACAAGAAGGCAATACAGGACATTGTAAATGGGAGAGTAATCAGTCTGAGAGATGTGATTACTCACAGAACGCTCCTGGCCTTTAGATGCACACAGCTCTGGCCTGGCTTCAAATCACGCAGAATTTAAGAAACTGTGTGTGTGTGTGTGTGTGTGTGTGTGTATACATGTGTGTGTGTGTGTGTGTGTGTGTGTACATGCTTGTGTGTTTTTGTGTTTGTTTGTGCGCACTTGAGTGTAGATGTGAGTGTGTGTGGGTGTGTACATGCTTGTGTTTGTTTGTGTGTAGCAGTACTGGACTGTGTGCACACAAAAAAACACAAAGACACACACACACACACACACACACACACATCTCAGTACAATACTGGACCTATCTCTTCATCCATGAAATCCTTCTTTCCAGTGAATCTCAACCACATGAGTTCACTGCATACGCTCAACGCCGTATAGACATTTAAATTATTAGCTATTCTATAGCCATCACATTGAAGGAGTATAGATTTAAGTCAGTGAAATTCAATGGTCAGAAAACCAAATCGATAATTCAGAGGTTGCAGCATTCCCGGACGCTGCCATTGTACACTTGGACAAGGTACCTAGCCTAAATGTCTTCAGTAACATATACAGCTCTATAAACTAATCTTATAATAAAAAATAAAAAACAACTGTAAGCCAGAGGTCCCCAACCCTGTTCCGTCCTCCAGGTTTTCACTCCAACCCTAACAAAGCACACCTCATTCAACAGCTAGAGATCTACCGTCCTGTAGGGTTTCACTCCAACCCTAACAAAGCACACCTCATTCAACAGCTAGAGATCTACCGTCCTGTAGGGTTTCACTCCAACCCTAACAAAGCACACCTCATTCAACAGCTAGAGATCTACCGTCCTGTAGGGTTTCACTCCAACCCTAACAGAGCACACCTCATTCAACAGCTAGAGATCTACCGTCCTGTAGGGTTTCACTCCAACCCTAACAAAGCACACCTGATTCTGCGAATTAGCAGCTCAATGAGATCTCTATCTGTTGAATGAGGTGTGCTTTGTTAGGGTTGGAAATTAAAACCTACAGGACGGTAGATCTCCAGGAGCAGGGTGAGAAGGACCACAGCTGTGTTGCTTGCTCTGGACCGCAATTTTTGTTTAAAAAAATGTAAAGCTTACAGAACGTATTTAAAGAAAAGACAAATGCATGTGAACACATCCTGTTGTAAATGAAAGACAGCACCTTTCAATTATCTGGGACTGCCTCTTGTTTCTTACACCAAAAGAACATAATGTGGATTTTAGTAACGTAGCGCGCAACGCCACAGAGTGCTCCTCCTCTTCAGCCACAGTGATGTCATAATGCAGATTTCAGTAACGTAGCGCGCAACGCCACAGAGTGCTCCTCCTCTTCAGCAACAGTGATGTCATAATGCAGATTTCAGTAACGTAGCGCGCAACGCCACAGAGTGCTCCTCCTCTTCAGCCACAGTGATGTCATAATGCGGATTTCAGTAACGTAGCGCGTAATGCCACAGTGTGCTCCTCCTCTTCAGCCACAGTGATGTCATAATGCAGATTTCAGTAACGTAGCGCGCAACGCCACAGAGTGCTCCTCCCCTTCAGCCACAGTGATGTCATAATGCGGATTTCAGTAACGTAGCGCGTAACGCCACAGAGTGCTCCTCCTCTTCAGCCACAGTGATGTCATAATGCAGATTTCAGTAATGTAGCGCGTAACGCCACAGAGTGCTCCTCCTCTTCAGCCACAGTAATAATAATAATAATAATAATACATTCAGTTTATATAGCGCTTTTCTGAATACTCAAAGCGCTTTACAGATTAAAATTACACACACAGTAAAATCATTTAATAGGTAATTATTAACAGTGATGTCATAATGCAGATTTCAGTAATGTAGCGCGCAACGCCGCTTTTTTGACAACAGTTCAATGACATCTCTATGTTCTGCCCCGATATTTAATTATTTATGTTTTTTTTTTTGTTTTTTTTTCCTTTGACACATTCTTTTCTGACAAACATTAACAGACGTGTGATGTTTACGTTCGGGAGAGTTGAGTGAATAATTTAAAAAGTCTCCCGCTGGCAAAATGCTTGGGTAATTGGTAGGTTTTTGTGACATCACTTAACCTACCCCCCCCCACCCCCCTCCCACCCCAGAGGGTTTTGAAGGAGAGAGGCTTTGCAGATGTCTGTGTGACTGTGGCCAAATCCAAATGTAATAATTTGGTTAGGGTGGGGGTGTAAGGATTGACTATAAGATCCGGGGGACGCGGGCATTGCACCTCTCCCTCCCAGACTAACTGGAAGGACCCAACTGAAATGGAATTCCAAAATATGAAGAAGGGATGATGAAAAAAAAAGAACTTCAAAAAATAAATAAGCGAAATGACACTGTGCACCGGACACACAGCCCGTTCCCATTGGTCTCTTGTCTGAAGCCGTATCACCGCGTCTAATTAATGATGGCGCTGATAACAAAAACACCTCGTAGCAGCGGAAATGAAAGGGAAGGAGAGCAGGGAAAGAACGGAGCGCCCGTCCGTCGTAGCGATATGGTCCGGCTGAAACCGCTCTGGTGCCGTTCGGCCCGCATTAGAGCAGAGATAGGAGGAGCCAGGTCACCATGGAGATTGTATGACGCTGGTGTGCGCCATCCGTGTGCGGACTCCTCTTGGCTCTGCCTGTCCTTCCCCTCCACAGCCAGGCAGGGCTAATTAATTTAGCTAATTAAATTACCTAATTAATTTAGCTGGAATGAGCGACTGGCTTCCACCGCCCACACAGAAGAGAGCTTGGCTGCCGCTGAGGGACACACATACAACAATGAGCCAATCAATAATGGAGAGGCGTCGCTCCAGCCAATCAGGAATCGAGAAGCCTTGCTCCGGCCAATCAGGAATCGGGAAGCCTTGCTCCGGCTAATCAGGAGTCGAGAGACCAGGGATTCTCAGAGCAGGTATGCTGATCTAAGAGGTTTGTATTCAGGAAGTGTCACAAAGATTATTTATTATTTGACCTTTATACAACCAAGGTAGGTCAACTGAGATGTCCTCAGTTCTGTAGTAATAGTCTAGTGTAGTGTCGGAACCAAAGTGGGCGGGAACACAAGGAATTGTGTAGCCAATCAGATTCTGAAGCTGATTAAGTTCCCACAAGTAGAGAGATCTAGCGCAGCAGTGTAGAATAGTGGTTAGGAAAATGGATTCCCAGAGCTGTGTCTGAATCAGAGCCCTATCTACTGTGTCCTGTGTACAGTGCACTGTGTCTGAATCAGAGCCCTATCTACTGCGTCCTGTGTACAGTGCACTGTGTCTGAATCAGAGCCCTATCTACTGCGTCCTGTGTACAGTGCACTGTGTCTGAATCAGAGCCCTATCTACTGCGTCCTGTGTACAGTGCACTGTGTCTGAATCAGAGCCCTATCTACTGCGTCCTGTGTACAGTGCACTGGCAGATGTGTGCTGTTTAATGTGCACTGTTTAGCTGCGACGTGCAGTAGGCAAAAACAATATCCTCAATACTATTTTCCAACCGTACTGTGGAAGTGTCGTAAGACATGACGCCCTTGTGCAGCCATGTCACGTGTTGTTTTTGTTGTTATTGAAGAAAAACGTCAGCGACGCTGCACCTCATTTTTTAAAACGAAGCTTCACGTCATATTTATGCGGGCCAAATGTTTGTGCACTTCTTGAAAAGTGAAAAATACAAGTAAGTGTATCATACGGGGGTTTTAAGTATACTATATTTAGAGAGAATTGTCCCTACTTAACGACTTTCTCATCCTGTCTACTCAACAAGCCTACCTAATAGTATGGAAAGGTGCTGATTCGGACACAGCCCAGGTAGGACCGTAGGACGCTGTTATTGTACCCTTAGGTTAAGGTACTTAACCTGAATTGCTTCAGTAAATATCCAGCTGTGTAAATCCAGGCACTAGGCCACATCACTCAGCCCAGAATCCTGCCGTGATTCAAGGAATTCTACGGAATGCCAGATGGCTACCTGTGAATGGACACTACATTTTAAGAAAATTTTAAAAACCACCATGGATAAGAGTGTCTGCTAAAATGGCAGCAGTGTAATGTGTGAGAGACAGTTTTATGGAATGACCCGAGGGTTAACACCCCTATTCTTCACCCCTAAAAAGTTCTTGGGGATCTATAATGACAAAAGTGAATCTGAGCCCTCGGTTTAACCTCTCATTGAAAGGACATCACCTCCTAAAGCACCTTCCACCCATCACTCCGCTGGGGCAGTGGCTTTATATTCAGTCCATTATAGCGCCCCCTACGGGCCCAACAGCACTCAATCCAGTAGCACCCTGGTATTCAAATCACGCTCCTCGAGGGCCGAGAACTGCTGGTTTTCCACCCTCCCTTTACCTGGGAGTCAGGTGTGAAGGCAGTCTGGCAGTCAGTAGCACTAAATGTTCAGTTAATTACCTGGGAGAAAGAAAACCAGGGCCGGATTTAGATTCAAGGTCCAGATTTGAATATCCTTAGTTTTCCCAGGAGGTCTCCCATCCAAGTACCAACCACACCATTACAGCAGAGACGCTCAAATCAGGCCACCCAGGCCAGTAGAGCTGCTGGTTTTCTTTTCTAGCTGATAGTTACTTGAGCGATTAACACCAATGACTGGCCAGACAGTTAAATGACCTGGGCCCCGTTTCCCAGAAGCATCTTAGAGTTAAGATCATGTTAGATTTTGTGTTTGTGCTTTATTAATTTTATGATTAAAATGATTACAGTTGACTGACATTACATAAAACAAATGATAAAAATAGAGGAAGACAGACAACAAACAAATGCTAAAAAAACAACAAGCAATGAAAGTAAAAACAAAATAGCCTAAGATGATCGGTCTGCTGCTGGTTTTTGCTCCAACCAATTACGATAGTTTTAGTTTTCTGACAGCTCTATAAACTATGCTGGTTCACTCCTGTACTTCTTCAGCACAGTAAAATCTTTAGGATACACTTACATGTGGCTGTAGCTGATGCTTATATGAATGTCAGCTCAAGATATGATTGAGCTAATTAAATAATGAAGAGTAGAAGCTGGCACAAAATCCTGAACTGGATTTGGCCCTTGTTGAGCATCCCCTGAATTAGAGCAGTGGTTCTCAAACTCAACCTTGGGGCACCCCGTGTATTCTGGTTTTTGTTCCAACTGCAATTGCAATCCCAGAATTTTAACAAACTGTTAATTTTTTGTAATTACACTTTTCATGTTTTGATGGATTTTTTTTGCCTCTTAAGACACATTATGTAAGGAATAGCCATGCATGCCATGAAGAATAAAAGTTCCATATTCACACTGAGCTATATTGCAAATGATTACATAAAGAGAGGTAAATAAATAAATAAAATGATCAAATTAAAGACTGAGATGAATCAATGGGCTCCTAATCGGTGAAAGTATGGACACATGGCCTCTAAACTAATCACTTGGAAGATAATGAATAGTTCAAAGACAGAGCAAATGATAAGGAGCCAAACCTGCATTGTGTTCATTAATACAGTAATGGAAAAATAAATTATGAAAGAACCGTTCAACAACCTTAATTTAGCAAGAGATTGGCTGTACAAAAAAACAGCACACACAGGGCTCCCCCAGGACCGAGTTTGAGAAGCACAGCATTAGAGGCTTTTAGCACACACTCTCATCCAGACTTATACAGCATTAGTACATTTTTGCATAATAGCCCTTTTATACAGCTGGATATATACAGAAGGAATTTAGGTTGAATGCCTTGAGGTTGAATGGACGGCACACCAGCCATGTTCTACTTGGGAATCGAGCCTGCAACCTAGTCAGTAGTTCCCAAACCTCTCCTCGTGTACCCCCAGCCAAATCCAGGTATTTTAAGTGTCCCATCACAAGCACACACCTGATACCTGCTATTGAACCACTACTGTAGGTTACATGTCCATTATACTACACTTCCATCCCACATGAGATGGCTACAGAGTGTTGTACTGTGATATAGTCACACAAGTGTAATCCACAGGCTACATAAGGATAAAGTGTTTTAACTGTACATATGACCTTGTTTTATGTATATGCTCTCCTTTTTGTTTCTGTATGGTCTTTTCAGGTTGAAAAAGAGTGACATTAAATTATGCGCTGTCCCTTTAAGACTCAGGTGAGGCTTACCTGAGAGGGGAAGTGGTCATTATTTATAAGGGAAGGAGATGGCCGCTCGAGAAGAGTAAAATGGCTGCCGGTAGCTGCTAAAGGGTCTTGGAACTGTTGATCGTATGATGATGGTAATACTACCAAGCAGGATTACTTAGTAGCTTACTTACGTAGTAGTTACTTACGGACTGAAGTAAAAAGAGCTGTATCAGCTAACTAAGTAACCCTGCTTTGTAGTATACCCCCCAGATGTTGGATGTCAACTTCCATAAGAAGAAACAAAGATGAGGAAGATGATGATGATGATGATGATGATGATCTCTAACATTTTTGTGCATAGTTGTAAAATAGCCCTCTCCTGATTTGAACTCAGCTTTCTTAACAGAATTCACATAAGACCCTGCTGGAAAGAAGAGGTGGAGAGTTTATGCGGGGTGGTGGGGTTTTGTTTGTTGTCTTATCTTTTCTTTTAATCTTTTTTGCTGGGGACAGAGTTTGGGTGACCTTCTTTTTTTTATTTATTTATTTTTTTTTTTTTTTGAAGATGCCTTTTGAGGGGATTCTTGAGATTCCTTTTGATTGCTTGGGAAGCAAATCTTTGCAACAAATGTGGGGAATTATTGTTTTAGCTTGGACATTTATTATTATATCTCATTATTAGTTTTTTTTGGAGACTGCACTTTCTGGTCCATCTGCTCCCTGGCTGTGCTGTGTTGGCTAACATTGCCTTGCTGCTCTGTTTGTCATGCCTCTCAGTGCTGTGAACTGAATGCCATTCCAAGGCTATTATTAACCTGCCGGTACTATTCTTCTTGTTAATGGTGGATTCATTATGCAGCTGTAATTAAGCCATTCCTGAACTTAAATGGTATAACGTTCTATTTTTAGTTTTTTGTGTGTTATACTGTTTGGTTGTTTGGGGGGGGGGGGGGGGGGCTGGGGGGGGAGGGGGGGGCTGGGCGGGCGATCTCACACCTTCAAAGGTTGAAAGGGTAAAATGGGTCTTAGATCAGGGGCCATATTCATATCCATATGGGTCTTAGATCAGGGGCCATATTCATATCCATATGGGTCTTAGATCAGGGGCCATATTCATATCCATATGGGTCTTAGATCAGGGGCCATATTCATATCCATATGGGTCTTAGATCAGGGGCCATATTCATATCCATATGGGTCTTAGATCAGGGGCCATATTAATATCCATATGGGTCTTAGATCAGGGGCCATATTCATTTCCATATAGGTCTTAGATCAGGGGCCATATTCATATCCATATGGGTCTTAGATCAGGGGCCATATTAATATCCATATGGGTCTTAGATCAGGGGCCATATTAATATACTCGCAGTAGAAGGACTACTTTTTCCCCTCACAATCGCAGTCCTCACATTGAGAATAACGGAGGCGGTTGTGATGACCGCAGCCCATGAGAAAGGCCCCGAAGGCTACAGGAAGTGGTTTTAAAAACTCAGGAACTGCAGCTGTTAGATTCCCAGAAGGGCCATTGATGCTGTATCCTGGAGCCAAGGTGCTTATCTTGAATTGCTTCAGTAAATAGCCAGCTGGATAAATGGACTGAAATAATAAGTATGCTGTGTAAGTCACTCTGGGTAAGAGAGTACAAAAGGCCCAGTTCCTCTAAATGAAAATGCATGTTTTACTAAATAGCACCATGAACGATAATGCACAACATCAGGATTAAGACATGCAAACCTGAACTGGGGCAGGTAATCCGGGTCCTGGTGTGCCAGTGATGTTTTTATTCCATCTAAGTTTTATTCGCAGAAGTTTCACGGATTTTAATTTTTGCTTCTTATTTCTGCATGTTTGTCCAAGAGAAAGATTGCCATCTCATCTGTTTCTGCCAAGAAGGCAGAATATACCAATAGGAATACCCAAGCATATGCAAGACAACATTAAAATGAGAATGCAGTAAAGTAAAAAATGGGTTCACTATTCAGTTCCTGCCTCTAAAAATTAAACGTGTGAACTCCACAAATGGTATTAGCAGGTACATTTTTATCTTTTCCTAAAGTGTGCTCCAATAGCAAGGTGCCTCATAGCTCTCTTGCCAACTTCAGAGAATGGACAGGATACCATAAAAAGTAACAGCTTGAGTGAAATGGAATGTTTGCAGCATTCTAGATTAAAGAAGAACTCCGGTAAGCAGGGAGTTTTCCTATAATGTGCTTGTAAATTGTAACTTGTGCTTGTAAAGGCCGGTGAATACATTATTAAGAGCCACTGCCTTTACAATTTACAATTTATTCAATTTCCGTAAGGTTTGATCCACAGGTTCCTGTAGCTCGGATTATATTCCCGCGGCTCGGATTATATTGCCGCGGATTATATTCCCGTTGCTCGGATTACGTTCCTGTGCCTCGCTGTGTTATTCCGCAGCACAGCCACCCCCCCCCCCATCCCCCGTCGCCTCGACAGACGCGTGCTAATTAGTGTGCTGCGATGCTCGAGCAATAATCTCATCAAAACTGTAATCATAATACATCATAATAATGTAAAATAAACAATAATAAAAACTGTGCATACAAGTGGTGTATCATGTGAAAATAGTGTATAAAGAAAATTACGCTTATTCATGTTTTTTTATGGGCCTGTCCAGGGTGTATTCCTGCCTCTCGCCCAATGCATGCTGGGATAGGCTCCAGCACCCCCCGCGACCCTGACCAGGAATAAGAGGATTAGATAATGGATGGATGGATGTTTTCTTATGTTTCCACTTGCTGTAGTTATATTATAAAATATAAATATATTATACATACATTATATTATATAATGCAATTATAATTGAAGGGTCATTCTATGCTGAATATGCCAGAGGTGCATCTTTCACCATGGGCTGATATATGACTACCTCTTAAGGAGCTTAGTTTTTCTGCGGTTGCCAGAGCACACCAGCCATAAAGTGACCGTTTGGGTTGCCTTGATCACATCAGAATCCTCGCCCTCCTGGAGGATTCCGTCAACCTCCGAGATTCCGAAAACCGTGCGAGAGTCACGTAGGCCCGCGAAGGATGAACATCAATCAAGTTCAATCTCTCTTACCCATAAACCCCTGCCTGCCGTGTCTTATTTAAAGACCTGGCTTCAAAGCATTTGCCCACCCAATAACCCAGGAACGCATTTTTCTGTTTTCACTGCTTTTCACCATTCTTTTGAATAATTTTTTCTCCTTTTGGAGTTTTTGTTTGTATGTAATGTCATTTATTGTGGTGTTTTGACTGTTGTGTGTATTTTAAATGGGGGGAATTAAAGAAATGGAAACCCCCCCCCCTTACAAATGTGTTTTAAATCGTAATGTCATTTATGATTTGATGCAGTGAATTTTTTGTACGAATGTTTTTTAAATGAAAGCTTTTATTGGAAAGTGAAAATTTAAAACCAATAAAAGACAATTCAAAGCATTTAAAAGGACTCTAAAAAGCAAAGAGATAAATAAAAAAGGCTGGGCTGTTTCTGTAATGTGGTTGATTGTGCAAGGTTGGTAGCAGGGGTCCACACACAGACCACAGATTAGACAACAAGTTCTTAATGCAAGGGCCTGTAACCCTGGGCCGAGGGAACTACTGGTTTTTCACCTTAAAATCAGCACTCAATTCAGACCCATGAAACTTGGGGCCTGCTCCACAAAGCAGGATTACTGAGTTAGCTGGATAACTGCACCGAGTAAAACCTGGAACAGCTCTTTTTACTTCAGTCCATGTTCCAGATTTGGGAGGGTTCCGGGTTTTACTCAGTGCTGTTATCCAGCTAACTCAGTAATCCTGCTTTCTGGAACAGGCCCCAGATGAGGACGTTTATTTACTGTTTGTAGTGTTTAAGTCAGGGGTTCTCAATCCTGGTCCTGGGGGACCCCTGTGTATGCTGGCTTTCGTTGCAACCGCAGTTGCAATCCCAGAATTTTAACAAGCTGTTAATTTTTCTTAATTAGGTGCTTGTCATGTTTGGAGGAATTATTCACCCTCTTAAGCCACATTATATCAGAAATAGCTATGGATGCCATGTAGAATAAACACCCCATGTTCACATTGTGCTATATTATTTAAAAAAGATAAGAAAATTATTTAACAGATCCATTTAAAGACTGATTTGAATCAATAGGCTCCTAATTGGTGAAAGTGTGGACACATGGCCACTAAAATTAACCATTTCGTAGATAATGAAGAATTCAAACACAAAGCAAATGATAACGAGCCAAACCTGCATTGTCTTAAGCTTAAAGAAAAAATTGAGTTAAACACATCTGTTCAACAACCTAATTAGGAGCCTATTGATTCACTTCACTCTTCATTTGAGTGAAAATACATTATTTTGTAACCTTTTCTTATGTAATTGTTGCAATATAGCACAATAAGCACAATGTGAAACATGGGGAGTTTGTTCTACATGGCATGACATAGCTATTTCTGACATAATGTGTCTTAAGTGGGCGAATAATTCCTCCAAACATGAAAAGCACCTAATTAAGAAAAATTAACAGCTTGTTAAAATTCTGGGATTGCAACTGCGGTTGCAACGAAAACCAGCATACACAGGGGTCCCCCAGGACCAGGATGAGAACCCCTGGTTTAAGTAATTGGATTTAGAAGCTCTTCTAGGGACAAACATTGGGAATTAGAGTAAGCTGCAAATGTTATGATTACAATGCATCGGATTATAGTTTTAAACACTATATCTATGCTAATATGTATCTGTTCCTTTCAAAAAATGCTGAATAGAAAATAAATGAATCACGTGACTGCGGCTGCCGGCTGATGGATTCCACTCATTTTTAAGCGGTTTTCCCTGCCCTTGCCGCTCCGTAATCAGCGGTGATCCGGCACCCGGGTTTTGGGAGCGCACCCAGTCTTAAAGCCTGTCTTAGAGCAGGGATCTCAAACTCAAATCCTGGAGGGCCGCTGTGTCTGCTGGTTTTCGATGTGTTCCTGCACTTAAGTGTTTAATTTAAGTCATTGATTGGCTAAAGAGTCTGCACACCTTGTTTCCAAGGCCTAAATTGGCTGCTGATTGAAAGGAAATCACAAAAACCAGCAGAGACTGTGGCCCTCCAGGACTGGAGTTTGAGATCCCTGTCTTAGAGCCTCATCTCCCCACTTGAAGACATCACAGCTGACCTCACAGCACCTGAGGAAATCGACACCAATCAGCATTCAGGATCTGCACATGTTCTCCAAACTGGGGTCCGACGGGAGGAGGAAAGGGGTCCACTGAATGAATGTTGTGAAAATTATATTTTTTTAATTCTGCTGTATATCTTAGATCTTCAGACTATTTCCCAGGGGTTCACAGGATTACAAAATCCTTGACAGAGAGCACATCAAACATGGCAGCGAGGCTGTTGCCTAGCGATACAGTGCTGATGCGAGCAAGGTGAGCACCGGTACTGTAATTACCCTGCGCTTTGTCTCACAATTTAAATTAAAAATCCTCACATTACAGGCCTCAAATTCATGTGAACGAAAACTGATGATGTGCAAGATTCGCCTACACAAAAAAAATATCTCATGGAAACATGGCCAGCTGCTGAAATCTTAAATCACCCCCCCCCCCCCCCCCCCCCCATCCACTCATTAGAACAGCCCCCCCTCTCATTCATGCATTACGAGAAATACAGTAACCAGGAAATAAACGCAGTCCAGAAAATCACCCTCACACTCCTCTCTGTGAGAATCCTACTGCTTCACCCACACACTCCCCTGTGAGAATCCTATTGCTTTACCCACACACTCCTCTCTGTGAGAATCCTACTGCTTCACCCCACACACTCCTCTCTGTGAGAATCCTACTGCTTTACCCTCAAACTCCTCTGTGAGAATCCTACTGCTTTACCCACACACTCCTCTCCACACACTCCTCTGTGAGAATCCTAGTGCTTCACCCACACACTCCTCTCTGTGAGAATCCTACTGCTTCACCCACACACTCCTCTCTGTGAGAATCCTACTGCTTTACCCACACACTCCTCTGTGAGAATCCTATTGCTTTACCCACACACTACTCTCTGTGAGAATCCTACTGCTTCACCCACACACTCCTCTGTGAGAATCCTACTGCTTTACCCACACACTCCTCTCCACACACTCCTCTCTCCACACACTCCTCTGTGAGAATCCTATTGCTTCACCCACACACACTCCTCTCTGTGAGAATCCTACTGCTTTACCCACACACTCCTCTGTGAGAATCCTATTGCTTTACCCACACACTCCTCTCTGTGAGAATCCTACTGCTTCACCCTCACACTCCTCTGTGAGAATCCTACGCTTCACCCACACACTCCTCTCCACACACTCCTCTCTCCACACACTCCTATCTCCACACACTCCTCTCCACACACTCCTCTCTCTCCACACACTCCTCTCTCCACACATCTCCTCTCTCCACACACTCCTCTCCACAACACTCCTCTCTCTCCACACACTCCTCTCTCCACACACTCCTCTCCACAACACGCCTCCTCTCCACACACTCCTCTCTCCACACTCTCCTCTCCACACACTCCTCTCTCTCCACACACTCCTCTCTCCACACACTCCTCTCTCCACACACTCCTCTCCACGACACACTCTCTCCACACACTCCCTCTCCTCTCCACACACTCCTCTCCACACACACTCCTCTCTCCACACACTCTATCCACACACTCCTCTCTCCACACACTCCTCTCTCCACACACCTCCTCTCTCTCCACACACTCCGTCTCCACACACACTCCTCTCTCCACACACTCCTCTCCACACACTCCTCTCTCCACACACTCCTCTCTCTCCACACACTCCTCTCCACACACTCCTCTCCACACACACTCCTCTCTCCACACACTCCTCTCCACACACTCCTCTCTCCACACACACTCCTCTCCACACACACTCCTCTCTCTCCACACACTCCTCTTCCACACACACTCCTCTCTCCACACACTCCTCTCCACACACACTCCTCTCCACACACACTCCTCTCTCCACACACTCCTCTCCACACACTCCTCTCTCCACACACTCCTCTCTCCACACACTCCTCTCCACACACTCCTCTCTCTCTCCACACACTCCTCTCTCCACACACTCCTCTCTCCACACACTCCTCTCCACACACTCCTCTCCACACACACTCCTCTCCACACACTCCTCTCTCCACACACTCCTCTCTCTCCACACACTCCTCTCCACACACACTCCTCTCTCTCCACACACTCCTCTCCACACACTCCTCTCTCTCCACACACTCCTCTCCACACACACTCCTCTCTCCACACACTCCTCTCCACACACTCCTCTCTCCACACACTCCTCTCCACACACACTCCTCTCCACACACTCCTCTCCACACACTCCTCTCCACACACTCCTCTCTCCACACACTCCTCTCTCCACACACTCCTCTCTCCACACACTCCTCTCTCTCCACACACTCCTTTCCACACACTCCTCTCCACACACTCCTCTCTCCACACACTCCTCTTCTCCTCCACACACTCCTCTCTCCACACACTCCTCTCTCCACACACTCCTCTCTCCACACACTCCTCTCCACACACTCCTCTCCACACACTCCTCGCTCTCCACACACTCCTCTCTCCACACACTCCTCTCTCCACACACTCCTCTCTCTCCACACACTCCTCTCTCCACACACTCCCTCTCTCCACACACTCCTCTCTCCACACACCCTCTCTCCACACACTCCTCTCTCTCCACACACTCCTCTCTCCACACACTCCTCTCTCCACACACTCCTCTCCACACACTCCTCTCTCTCCACACACTCCTCTCTCCACACACTCCTCTCCACACACTCCTCTCTCTCCACACACTCCTCTCCACACACACTCCTCTCTCCACACACTCCTCTCCACACACTCCTCTCTCCACACACTCCTCTCTCTCCACACACTCCTCTCCACACACACTCCTCTCTCTCCACACACCTCCCTCTCCCACACACTCCTCTCTCTCCACACACTCCTCTCTCCACACACTCCTCTCCACACACTCCTCTCTCTCCACACACTCCTCTCCACACACACTCCTCTCTCCACACACTCCTCTCCACACACACTCCTCTCCACACACTCCTCTCCACACACTCCTCTCTCTCCACACACTTCTCTCCACACACACTCCTCTCCACACACTCCTCTCCACACACTCCTCTCTCCACACACTCCTCTCCACACACTCCTCTCCACACACTCCTCTCTCTCCACACACTCCTCTCCACACACTCCTCTCCACACACTCCTCTCTCCACACACTCATCTCCACACACACTCCCTCTCCACACACTCCTCTCTCTCCACACACTCCTCTCCACACACACTCCTCTCTCCACACACTCCTCTCCACACACACTCCTCTCTCTCCACACACTCCTCTCTCCACACACTCCTCTCCACACACTCCTCTCTCTCCACACACTCCTCTCTACACATACTCCTCTCTCCACACACTCCTCTCCACACACTCCTCTCTCTCCACACACTCCTCTCTACACATACTCCTCTCTCCACACACTCCTCTCCACACACTCCTCTCCACACACACTCCTCTCTCCACACACTCCTCTCCACACACTCCTCTCCACACACACTCCTCTCCACACACTCCTCTCCACACACTCCTCTCCACACACTCCTCTCCACACACACTCCTCTCTCCACACACTCCTCTCCACACACTCCTCTCTCTCCACACACTCCTCCTCCACACACTCCTCTCTCTCCACACACTCCTCTCCACACACACTCCTCTCTCCACACACTCCTCTCCACACACTCCTCTCTCTCCACACACTCCTCTCCACACACTCACAGTCAGGAAATCAAGCTCATATCCCGGATTGCAGGTTCGATTCCCAGGTGAGAAACTGTTGCTGTACCCTTGAGCAGTGTACTTAACCCTTTGAAGAGTAGGTTTTTGGAATGGTTTTTCAGATTTCTAAGTCAGTATTCTAGAACTCCATTGCTTTCAATTACCAGTAGTGATTGTTACATCAGCATTAGAATGTTCAGTTAAGAACATTCTAATCACATATTTATGATCGTGGACCTTAGAGTTAAACTGAAGACATGCTTCAGTAAATATCCCAGCTGTGTAAATGAACTGCACCTATAAACCTGTAAGCTGTGAAAGTTACCTGCTAAATGCAATGCACGGTAAAGTGGAAAAAATTAAAAGGTAAATCCGCACAGGTATGCGCACACGCACACACCCACGTACATGCACGTATGCACCCACGCGAGCAGGTTAGTTTAAAAAAAGCCTGGATGTGTGTCACGCATTTCATACCTGTGAACCAGCACTCCACGTGTGCTGATATCTGCATGTTTGAGCTTTGAACCACAGGTGCGAGTAACACGTCTCGGTGTCGATGTTTGATATCGCACGTAACAAGAACACTTCCACAGGCAAGAGCAGAAAACACAAAACCGCACGGGGCCCACTGAACACAGGGCGCCACTTCCCAGAGAGCATATTGATACAACGCGCACTTTGGAAGTAATAAATATCTCATACGGCCGCTACATGGAGATATTAATTATGAATGGATGGACAGCTCTGATACGCTGCCTGCTGATTTCATCTGAAGTCCATTCCTTCAGGAGGAAATTAGAAGCCAGCACCAGGGAGAAGTCTTTTTGTTTTACATATAATCAGCTGCTGGAGGACTGGCACAGATGCATAAATCATGCAACAAAAGAGGCGAGCCTGCCTGCTGTAATAGGTGAGACAAATGAGCTGTGTGTGTGTGAGTGTGTGTGTGTGTGTGTGTGTGTGTGTGTGTGTGTGTGTGTGTGTGTGTGTGTGTGTGTGTGTGTGTGTGTGTGTGTGTGTGTGTGTGTTATCGTGCGCTTCTAGGCATGATGCGAAACGCGTGGGTAGCACTCCAAACAGACTGCCAAAGAATAAACAATCATTGGCTATAGCTACCTACATTCAGTATGGTGACCCTTTAAGCAAACACACACACACACACACACACTCTGTTACCAAAGGAATACTAGAATGATGTGGACAGAGTCAAGGTGCATGAAGAGGGAGAGAGAGGGGGTAGAATGGAGAGAGGGAGAGAGAGATGGAGAGACAGAGGGAGGGAGGGAGAGCGAGATAAGAGAGAACTCTTCCAAGTTGAACAGCCTACTGTTTTGCTAATTGCTATGCTATTTTAACAGTTCTACACATAATATTTTATGTTGTATGCAGATATATCCTTACCTCTGTGTAAAAGGCACCAATTATATAAAAACTGCATGTTTTTTAGGCTAATTTTTATTCATTGATGCGTAGGGGGAGGGGTGTGCATGTGTGTGTGTGTGTGTGTGGGGTGGGGGGGGGGGTTATGGTGATTCCAGAGAATTCTTGGGAATTGCACTGCAACTCTGACTGGTGACATTCGGCTGGAATACGAAGAATGGCCACACACTGCTTATTAGCTCCCAATCATGATTCAATTTTTGTTTGCTGTGAAAAACAACATTTCGACCAAAGTCTGGTCGTCATTCGGCTGCCAGACTGTGGGGCCTGTGGTCAGTGCCTTGTGAGGCAGACAAACAAGTATTCTGAATAGATAGAAATACAACGGAATTCAAAACAATGGGACTGAAATCTTAGTGCAGCTGTAGCCTCTTATGTGAGCGGTGGAAGCAAATATTGTAAAATATGTAGACGGGGCAGCAAAAGTAGTATTTCCACTGCATTGTGTTTATTTATTCCGTTATGACTATCTGCGGTTTCCATATTCCTGCTAACGACTGTGTATCTCGTGTTTTCCCATTCTCACTAACAGCTGAATCCATGGCTTTCCCTGTTCCTGGTAACGGCTGTATCTACGTCTTCCCCATTCCCGTTCCTGGTACTGGGCGTATTTCCTGCTTTCCATGAAGAAGCTGAAGGATATAAAGTAGGACAGAGCCGGGAGTGAAGTGGGACACCTGGGGCCTCATTTGTAAAAAGTTAATCTTTGATTACGTGTGGCGTACGTAGATTGATTACGTGTGGCGTACGTAGATTGATTACGTGTGCGTACGTAGATTGATTACGTGTGGCTACGTAGAAAATCATGACAAAGTAGTGATATATAAAATCCCAACCTGAATCCACTTGACCGTGGAAACGGTCGTAGCTCCACGTCAGGTCTTCACTTGACGTAAGCACATTACCTGCTGGTTATGCCGAAGTATTGCAGGCTTGAGAGCCGCACGGGAACGCTTATTGGTATTGAAAATGAAACTTTCTATTAAATGTATGTGACCAGTTAGCCCCAGGGCGCAATCACAGAGCTCATTCATGTGCATCAAATTTGAAGTCCATTTGAGATTTATAAATATAAGTACGTACGACAGCTATTTTAAACAAGCGCAGCCAATTTTATAAATAATGCTTACGTCCATTTAAAGAAAGGTGCTTACGTGAAAGTTAAAGATGACGTCCAAGTACTTTTTAAAAAATATAAATAAGGACCCTGGGGTATATGTACTCTGAGTGAGGAGCTGGCGTGGGGGCTGATACTGAGGTTATGGGGGGGTGCACTGCTGTCAAACTCAAACACACGCACACACACACACACACACGCATACACACGTATACATGCAGTATATGCACGCACATATGTACACACACACACACACACACACTCAGGCATGCACAAATGTACACACACATGCACACACCATGCTCTCTCTCTCTCTCTCTCTCTCTCTCACTCACTCACTCACTCACACACACATACACACACACACTTGAATACATAGCTGACAGGCCAGTATGATACGGTATCAGTAATAGGCTACACACACACACACACACACACACAGACACACACACTCACACACACTTGAATACGTAGCTGTCAGGTCAGTATGATACGGTATCAGTAATAGGCTACACACACACACACACACACACACTCAGGCACGTAGCTTGAATACGTAGCTGTCAGGCCAGTATGATACGGTATCAGTAATAGGCTACACACACACACACACACACACACTCACACACTCACACACACTTGAATACGTAGCTGTCAGGCCAGTATGATACGGTATCAGTAATAGGCTACACACACACACACACACACACACACACACACACACACACACACACTCACACACACTTGAATACGTAGCTGTAAGGCCAGTATGATACGGTATCAGTAATAGGCTACACACACACACACACACACACACACACACACACACACACACACACACACACTCACACACACACTCACACACTCACACACACTTGAATACGTAGCTGTCAGGCCAGTATGATACGGTATCAGTAATAGGCTACACACACACCACACACACACACACACACACACTCAGGCACGTAGCTTGAATACGTAGCTGTCAGGCCAGTATGATACGGTATCAGTAATAGGCTACACACACACACACACACTCAGGCACGTAGCTTGAATACGTAGCTGTCAGGCCAGTATGATACGGTCTCAGTAATAGGCTACACACACACACACACACACACACACACACACACACACACACACACACACACACACACACACTCAGGCACGTAGCTTGAATACGTAGCTGTCAGGCCAGTATGATACGGTATCAGTAATAGGCTACACACACACACACACACACACACACACACACACTCAGGCACGTAGCTTGAATACGTAGCTGTCAGGCCAGTATGATACGGTCTCAGTAATAGGCTACACACACATTGTCAGAGCACATTATCTGGCCTGAAGAGCTGCCATGGCATACTTTAGCAAGCATTACTAAGCCCAGGTGCAGTCCGAGAGCATGAGAGATGAGGAAGATGAGGGAAGGCTGCCAACACTGTAAGGAGTACACATTCCTTCAAACCAAAACCTTTTTTTTCCCCCCTTCTTTTATTTTTATGGGACCTCCAGTGGTGACAAGCGCATAAAACCCCACTGCACTTTTATAAATGACTTGGTTTAAGAGAAATGAACCCAACCCTTGGATGCTGCACAAGTCTGTAAATGATGGCAGTCTATCCTGGCACCCTGTTCAGGAGACATTCACAGCCGCAGGATAAAACTGGCTTTGTCCCTCCACACACAAGGGGGGGGGGTGGGGGGGGGGGGGGGGGGGCTACGCTTCTGCTCTTTGGCTGTTGTCAGAACTTCCTGATGTCTCTTCCAAAGCCTTTTTTATTTATTTTAACACTAAACTAACACTACAGAAGGAAAATAAATTGTCAGTGGGCAGTTTCAACATTCCTCCACTTCCTTCAGCACAAAGCCACACTTCAGGTACATGGTTAATTTTAGAGGTGCAGGTGACACAGTTGGCAGCGCAGGTAGCTCAAATTTGAACAGCCAACACAATTGGGGGTTTCAGGATTTTGGTATCGTTTGCAGGTTCAACCCCCAGGTGGGCCACAGCTGTTGTAGCCTCGGGGGCAAGGTGCCTGACCTGCATCGCTTCAGCAAGCACACAACAGCTGTGTGTGAATGGATTGTACGCTGGATAAACTAAGCCCGCCGTGCAAGCCTCTCTCTCGATGACAGCATCTGCTCCGAGGCGGAATGGAAATGTCACGTAATGAATAAATAATGTGAATGGAAAAGGGGAGGACCTGAAACTGCCTGCAGATAACCTGATAGGCTGTCGATGACCTTGCCTTCTCTCACCTTGCCCTGTGATAGGCTGTCGATGACCTTGCCTTCTCTCACCTTGCCCTGTGATAGGCTGTCGATGACCTTGCCTTCTCTCACCTTGCCCTGTGATAGGCTGTCGATGACCTTGCCTTCTCTCACCTTGCCCTGTGATAGGCTGTCGATGACCTTGCGTTCTCTCACCTTGCCCTGTGATAGGCTGTCGATGACCTTGCACTCTCACCTTGCCCTGTGATAGGCTGTCGATGACCTTGCACTCTCACCTTGCCCTGTGATAGGTTGTCGATGACCTTGCGTTCTCTCACCTTGCCCTGTGATAGGCTGTCGATGACCTTGCGTTCTCTCACCTTGCCCTGCGATAGGCTGTTGATGACCTTGCACTCTCACCTTGCCCTGCGATAGGCTGCAGATGACCTTGCCTTCTCTCACCTTGCCCTGCGATAGGCTGTCGATGACCTTGCACTCTCACCTTGCCCTGTGATAGGCTGTCGATGACCTTGCCTTCTCTCACCTTGCCCTGTGATAGGCTGTCGATGACCTTGCGTTCTCTCACCTTGCCCTGTGATAGGCTGCTGACGGACCTTGCGTTCTCCTCACCTTGCCCTGTGATAGGCTGTCGATGACCTTGCACTCTCACCTTGCCCTGTTATAGGCTGTCGATGACCTTGCCTTCTCTCACCTTGCCCTGTGATAGGCTGTCGATGACCTTGCACTCTCACCTTGCCCTGTGATAGGCTGTCGATGACCTTGCCTTCTCTCACCTTGCCCTGTGATAGGCTGTCGATGACCTTGCCTTCTCTCACCTTGCCCTGTGATAGGCTGCTGACGACCTTGCCTTCTCTCACCTTGCCCTGTGATAGGCTGTCGATGACCTTGCCTTCTCTCACCTTGCCCTGTGATAGGCTGTCGATGACCTTGCACTCTCACCTTGCCCTGTGATAGGCTGTCGATGACCTTGCCCTTCTCTCACCTTGCCCTGTGATAGGCTGTCAATGACCTTGCCTTCTCTCACCTTGCCCTGTGATAGGCTGTCGATGACCTTGCGTTCTCTCACCTTGCCCTGTGATAGGCTGTCGATGACTTTGCACTCTCACCTTGCCCTGTGATAGGCTGTCGATGACCTTGCACTCTCACCTTGCCCTGTGATAGGCTGTCGATGACCTTGCCTTCTCTCACCTTGCCCTGTGATAGGCTGTCGATGACCTTGCGTTCTCTCACCTTGCCCTGTGATAGGCTGCTGACGACCTTGCGTTCTCTCACCTTGCCCTGTGATAGGCTGTCGATGACCTTGCCTTCTCTCACCTTGCCCTGTGATAGGCTGTCAATGACCTTGCCTTCTCTCACCTTGCCCTGTGATAGGCTGTCGATGACCTTGCCTTCTCTCAACCTTGCCCTGTGATAGGCTGTCGATGACCTTGCACTCTCACCTTGCCCTGTGATAGGCTGTCGATGACCTTGCCTTCTCTCACCTTGCCCTGTGATAGGCTGTCAATGACCTTGCCTTCTCTCACCTTGCCCTGTGATAGGCTGTCGATGACCTTGCCTTCTCTCACCTTGCCCTGTGATAGGCTGTCGATGACCTTGCACTCTCACCTTGCCCTGCGATAGGCTGCAGATGACCTTGCCTTCTCTCACCTTGCCCTGCGATAGGCTGCTGGCCGCACAGCCACACTGGCACGCTGACAGCACAAAATCAGCGTGACCTTGAGAGGGCACAGTATCACTTTATTAGCAGGACCGCGGGAGCCGCTAACCCAAACAGCAGGGGGTTTGAGACTTATCAGAGAGAGGGACAGAGAGAAGGAGGGACAGAGAGGGACAGAGGGACAGAGGGACAGAGAGACAGAGAGACAGTGATTGACTGACTGACTGACTGACTCCGTATTGTTCTGTCATAAATGCATATATTATAGTAATATTTGCTGATTTGATTTCATTCCAGTAAAGCACTTCAAATTGACCAACAGAGAGAGGAAAAAAATCCCTCCTTTAAGGAGCCAAAGTTGCTTAAGAAGGCTGTTGGCCCCTTCTGGCTTTCCCTGTGTGCTGATCAGACTGGCTGGTGTTTAATCAGGTTCTGCTTTAAATGGGTTGTAAGTGTGGGAAGCCATAGGGTTGGGGACAGACGCAGAGGTGGCTGCAACAAGGTGGATGACTCGCGATTTTTAAACCCTCTCAGCGGCTAACAGAGACGCGAGAATGCAGATATTCAAGGGGACGCGTAATTGTGCGTCTCCAAACCGAGAGAGAGAGAGAGAGAGAATCTACAGCCAGCTGACAAACTGACAAATCAGAACTTATTACACGCAACTATCCTGGACTGCCATTTAATAGAATTACCATGCAAGACTCTGGCGTTCAGAGTGTGAGGCAACATTATTTTAGACAGGGGAGGGATTTCAGCTGCATTGTGTCTGATTTGAAGCACCTGGAATCTATGGCACCGATCAGCTTTGACACGGTCTCGTTCCAGTTACACATCCAGACATCGCAATCGTAGGACAAGCTTGAAGATTTGAGGCAACAAAATTTAAATGTCAGCAGACTGAAGGGGGGGAAAGGTTCTCCAAAGGTCTTTAATTACCCACCGTTACCCTCTGGCTGTAATTGTCTCCTTAAGTCAGTACTCCCTGACCTTTGACCTTTGACACACGAGATCATCGCATCCTTTTACACAGGTTCTGGCTGTAACCTATCAGAGATTTACAATCTTGCAACTTAATGAAAGCTCATCCAACTTGTCAAAAGTTAATTATGGTTTGACACAATTGCGGTTCAATTTGTAGCAGTACCGAT
Organism: Synaphobranchus kaupii; assembly: GCA_029718625.1. Taxonomy (NCBI): domain Eukaryota; kingdom Metazoa; phylum Chordata; class Actinopteri; order Anguilliformes; family Synaphobranchidae; genus Synaphobranchus; species Synaphobranchus kaupii. Next base: position 1,610,752 of record CM056389.1, on the reverse strand, counting down.
TAGCCACCTGCAAAACTGCAGTCCTGCAAAAATATAATCAATCGCGAATCAAAGAAAAACAAATGGGCGACAACCGCTAGGCGGAGTGTAAAATAGCAGTGAGAAGAGAGCGCCACCTACTAGTGTGGTGTTGTAAGTGCAGTAAACATGTGCTATGAAGCCTGGTGAGGCCAAGCTATGGGCGAAATGCAAAGGAAGCTCTTTAAAAAGTCGATAATCTTAGAATGCTAAAAAGCAGTAAAAACATTTTGCCAAGTTAGTTCCGTTAGGATTTCTTGGCTGCCTGCTTGGGGGGCGGGAGTGAGAGTGTGCGAGATTGTCAGGTACAACTTTAGTTTTACACGTTACATTGGTGCATTTCAGGGAGGGTTTAAACCCAAAACAACCTCCCCCCCAAACCTTGGCCACTCTCTAATGCCCCAACCACTATGAACCACTATGATTGTTTGCCTGATATATTCTCCATTACCCTGGTATTAACATTTAGGGGAGTGGTTCCCGACCCTGTTCCTGGAGATCTACCATCCTGTAGGTTGTCACTCCAAATCTAACAAAGCACACCTCATTCAACAGCTAGAGGTCTCGTTGACCTGCTAATTAGTAGAAGCAGGTGTGCCAAATTAGGGTTGAAATGAAAAACCAAAGGACCGTAGATGTCCAGGAATAGGGTTGGGAACCACAGTCCTAAATGGTAATATCAGGGTAACGGATAACATGTTGGGTCAAACAATCATAGTGGTTGGACATTAGAGAAGTGTCCAAGGTTGGGGGGGGGGGGGGGGGGGGGCGGGTGTTGGCGACAACAGGCTTGGGGGGACGCCTGACTGATTTAGCCTGACTGATTTAGCCTGACTGACACCAGTTCAGCCAGTGGAGGATCAGCTCCCCCTCTAATTCGGATTCCTCCCGAGATTTCTTCCTATTGGGGAGTATTTTCCCCACGACTCTTTAAGTGTTTTTTCCTCTCACTGGAGGGGGGTCTTTACCTCGCTGGCTTTTGTGCGGATTCAGGTTCGGGCTTTCCCAGTTTTCCTCTAAAGCACCTTTGTGACCATATCTCCACTAAAAAAAGCGCTATACAGAATTGAACTCTACACATCAATTGAACCTGATGAATCTCTTCAGGTCTCCAGAGTGGAATTATGGCTTTGGAATGCCATCTGATTTCCTGTTCCGGAATTCACCGCAAAATGGAGACGACAGTCCTACGATCTAAAAAGAACTTTTGTAGCGCGCCACTATGTCAAACCACATGCTTAACCTGGATAGGAACACAACGACTCCAGCTGTACTTATAAAAGATGGATATCTCTCAAGTGAAGCGCATCTCCCTTCTGAAGATCGCATTTCTATACTGACATTTTTTCACCTAAAAAACATCCTGAAAGAAGGTGTTTTTTGGTCTTTTTGAAGATGTAAAAAAAAACATCATTAAAACTTTCCCTGAAACTCCTGCCACATTTCTGCAGCTGTCAACATCTTCAGAAACGAAACAGAAAAACTAGCACATGACTCTACACATTTCATCTTCTGCTAGCAAGCTGTATAACAACAGGATCGATTCCAAACAGTTACCCTTAAGCTATGAATCTAAGAAGGGCCTTTGGCCTTCTTATTTATGAGACCTTCTAACCCCCTACAATCCCCTTAGATTAAACCGTTAACAAGAGGCCGGGCTACC
>CM056389.1:1569111-1608571 GCA_029718625.1 Synaphobranchus kaupii | reverse complement strand
CTACCTGGTTGATTCAGGAGTAAAGAAAACAAAATAAATCTGGCTGTAGGGGTTTTTCCACATGAAGCCTCTCCCTGATGCGTTCTAGTTAATGGAGGGGGGGGGGGGGGGGGGGTGACACTGTCCTTGGGGTGTCCTCATATTCAATATTTGGGGGTTTTAGTCCTCCCCCTGTTCTTCGCAGAATGGGACAGTCTTTCATGGCCTTTGTGGCCGCGAGTCGCGTAGCCTTGCTTCGGGGCTCGTTGGTATGCTGCTGCTGTCCGTCGCTGTCCAGGCAGCGTACGCAAGTCTGATTGCATCTTCTGCCCAAGCTAACCAGGGCCTCTCATTCTCTTTAATTCTCTCTCTCTCTCTCTCTCTCTCTCACTCTCTCTCTCTCTCTCTCTCTCTGCCCCACCCAATAAACGGCATTAGGGCCACCTAATTATTCTAAACTTTGGGGGGTTTGGGGAGCCCCCGTAAAGGCTAGGGCCAGTACTGCCAGGAGGGGTACCCAAGAGTTGTCCCTCCTACATCATTGGGTAAGATGATAACATTGGTGAAAAGCACGAGGCTAAGGAAGGTGAATAAATAACAGCCCCCCCCCCCCTACAGACTGTGACCTCACCAGCTCCCATTGGGGGGGAACACTCTCAGATGAAAGGGTTCCAAAAGGCTCCTCTGTGTCTCCATAGTGGAACCATATCTAGCTCAAGAGTTCTAGCTCAAAATGGTTCAATCTGGAGCTTTCTCACTTTTCACACCTACCATAGATCGTTTCATAAAGACCCAAAAAGCTTTCTGCTAAGGAGACAAGCCAAAGAATGTATTTTTTTTTAAAAATTTCTGAGAGGGTAATCTACTCCGGGCAACAAAGATGTAACACATCCTGCATAGTATACTATGCGGGTACCTCTGAACCATGTGCTCACTGTAAAGACTGTACCTGTATGACACTGTAAAGACTGTACCTGTATGACACTGTAAAGACTGTACCTGTATGACACTGTTAAGACTGTACCTGTATGACACTGTTAAGACTGTACCTGTATGACACTGTTAAGACTGTACCTGTATGACACTGTTAAGACTGTACCTGTATGACACTGTAAAGACTGTACCTGTATGACACTGTAAAGACTGTACCTGTATGACACTGTTAAGACTGTACCTGTATGACACTGTTAAGACTGTACCTGTATGACACTATTAAGACTGTACCTGTATGACACTGTTAAGACTGTACCTGTATGACACTGTTAAGACTGTGCCTGTATGACACTGTTAAGACTGTACCTGTATGACACTGTTAAGAATGTACCTGTATGACACTGCTAAGACTGTACCTGTATGACACTGTTAAGACTGTACCTGTATGGACACTGTTAAGACTGTGCCTGTATGACACTGTTAAGACTGTACCTGTATGACACTGTTAAGACTGTACCTGTATGACACTGTTAAGACTGTACCTGTATGACACTGTTAAGACTGTGCCTGTATGACACTGTAAAGACTGTACCTGTATGACACTGTTAAGACTGTACCTGTATGATTATGTGGGTTTCGTCTGCTACACCTAGGAGGCGTTTCCCCTGGCGACGATCACATGACGTTCCGCATCACAGTAGAAGTCCCTCCCCACAGCACCTGAGTTGGAGTTTGTGTAATGGAGACCGCCGGTTGAATGTAAGCCAGAGCCTTGAAGGTGGATGAAAGGGACGGCTTTATGCGCATGTGAAGGCCAGCGGGATGAATGGGACGGCTTTAGAGAAAGGAGAACGTTGGTGTCGTTGTGGGCAACTCCAGAAACAACCTTGAGCGCACAGAGCCTCTATATCCACCATTTCAAAGGAGAACAGAAAGAAAGGAGCGTGTAGCCAGAATGATTACATCTCCAGTCGCCTTTTAAAGACCAGAAGGAAAAAAAAAAGTTTTGTTAGCAGATCCTGGGAGGGGGGGGGGGGGGGGGGTACAGATCATCATGTGATCGTCACCAGGGGATATAATCATACAGGCCCAGTGAGCACATGGTTCAGAGGTACCCGCATGGTATACGATGCAGGATGTGTTACATCTTTGTCGCCTGAGTGGATTACCCTCTCAGAAAAGAAGCGTTCTTTGGCTTGTCTCTGTAGGGGAAATATTTTTAGTTCTTTATGGAACCCTCTATGGTAGGTGTGTAATGTGTGAAAGCTCCCAGATTGAACATTTTGCCTGACAAAGAACTCTTGAGCTAGACATGGTTCCTCTCTGGAGACACAGAGGAGCCTTTTGGAACCCTTTATTCTGCCACTTTCATCCCAAAAGCCCCCCTCCACCCCCCCCCCCACCCTTTTCCACAGAGAGATTGTGTCTTCATGGGGAATGGGGGGGGGGGGGGTCTTTTGGGGTGAGGGTCTATAGGTCACTTGCTCCCCACAGTCCTGTCTGCAGCTCAAATACGGGCCACACCAAAAAAAAAAAACACATCTCTGTGTAAGTGGAGACACACCCCACACTTCCTTATTAAACGTATATGTTGCCACTTTGGAGGCAAAACGGCTACCACAAGTTACTCGTCTGAGCTACATGGACATAGTGATTAAGGTGAGGTTTCTTCTCTCTCTCTCTCTCTCTGAGAGATCAGGCACCTACTTCATTAAGCGTCTCAGAATATGTGTTGATTAAGGATCAGATTTTCCCATATAGATCATATAGATCACATATATCATATATATGTACATATCCCAATTGGATGCATTATGAGCTAAAAAAAAAAAGATATGCCCTGGTGTTAAATAAAATAAAATAAAAATAATAATAAAATAATAATTGATCTCTTTCTCTGCCTTTCTCTCCCTCTCTTTCTCCCCCTATCTCTCTCTCTCTATCTCTCTCCCGCTCTTTCTCCCTCTATCTCCTTCAATTTCTCTCTATCTCTCCTTGTATTTCTCTCTATCTCTCCCTCCCGCTCCCTGTGATTTTTAGCACTGTGGCAGTGACATTCCACTTCTGACAGTCTGCGTTCCGTCAGTTAGCACTCCAGTCATCACGATTACACCTAGTGCTACAGTTAGTGCCTGCCATCCTTCATTAAGAACCCCGTTTGGAGACGCGTAGCTGTAGCTAGCTGGTGTCCCGCTACCCTGATCCTCGATCACTGCCAGCTGTGCGTGAAATGGAGTTAGAATTAAGGTTTGCTTCAGCGGAATGCTCTGGCATCAGTGCTTTTGGGCACCATCTGCCAGCGAGGAAAGCGGTTAGAAGATGCGCTCCGTCATGCGCTAATCCACCGTCTCCACCCTGCAGCAAGCAGGAACAATGGTAGCAGTGTAGATTGAGATATATCATAATCTATCATAATAACTGACATATGATTGGGATGATAATAATAATAAATAATATTAACAATAATAATGCAGAGTACATTTTTTGAATGTGTACTATCAGATTAATGCAGGGTTATGAAACGCATATAACTCATCAATCTTATTCTAGCTATATTTACAGAACAGTTACCAGTTTTATTTTTAATTAAAGGGAATATCCGAAACAGACGGTATGATCAATCTAAACGGCTGCACTCAATCTGCAGGTGTATCTATATGCCCCGACTTCATCACCTCGAGAACATCGCATTATGTGGTGCCCAGTGCACGTGCGCTTGCGCCTGTGCGTAACCTGCATCCCTCACCACGCGAGTAGCAGCGACACAGGGCTAAACACCCCCTATGTCTGACTTAAGCCGTAGGTCCAGATTATCTGCCCATTGTAATTTTGGAAATTCTTGGAGGATATTTCCGCGTACGTTGTATCTGTAAATTCCAAACTCTAAATTCCATTTGGGCACGTCTAGAAATCCGTTTCTCCAGTTTTACAGAGCGCACAAAAAAAAAAAAAACAGCGGATCGTTAACGGACTGAGCGAGAGTGTGTGCAATTATGAGCAGTCAAAAAACACTTATTGCATATATTCAGTGCCACTGTTAAGAACTGTAAATGCGTTCATTTAAAGAGATTGTTAGACCAAATAAATTAAATATTTGTGCCAACGTTATTCGTTATTCAAACTTCCAACATAAGGAAACTGTCAACAGCTTTTGTTTTTCTTTTCTTTTTTTTTGCTGATGTATTACAGCTGTCATCGTATTGCTTCTCTCAGCAGATCAATTGTTATCATTTAAATCCAAATACAATCAGTAGAAGGACTGAATGAGCAGTAAAAGCAACACCAACAGCAATTTAATTAGGTTTGTTTTTTTCCCCCAAATCGATTAAGGACATATCAATATACACCACGTAATTTGAATAAATAGAACATTGCAGAATTATGCTTAATAGACACTTACCGTCCTTCATATATGGGATGCTTCGGAAGCTGTAAAAATGTTTTTGTTTTTTGTTTGTCCTTTCCAGAGAAGTTTGAGAGCAGCTTTTCAAAGCCGACGGTAGGCTACCCAAAATGGAATTTAGGTGCCAACATTTCCCGTTGTCAGTTTGTGCATTTGTAGCATTCTAACGTATTGGAAGCAAAGTAGCCTACTGAAATGGATGAAAAACGTTCTTACAAAGAACCAAAGCTCACAAGTGATCACGGGATTTACAGAACGGTCTTTAAGAGCGGCACTAATAGTGTCCTCACCTGCAAAAGCAGAAGAGAAAATATATATTTAAAAAATACATAAATAAAAACTCAATCCCAAAACATGACATCCGTTTAGAGCAAATATCCAAAATACCTCAAATTGACAAAATTTAGTTTTGTTGTTTTTTTTTCTTTTTAAAGACGGCTGTAGAAAATACTGTAGTCCCGTTTTTTCAGCGTCAAAGCGTCGCTCCGATGTAGAATCAAAGTAGATGGGAAGTGGGAAGTGAGCGGAGCTCCGTCTCGTGCAGCCGCTGTATAGACTGGCTCAATTGCGAAGGAGACGCGCGCTGACTTGTTACTAATACAGCCGTAGGTATACTATCCCCTCGTGGGGGTTCCCAACTGTGTCTGTCACTATGGTTGCGGATTACTAAAGGGGGGGGGGGGGGGCATCTCCAAAACTGCCCTCCCCAAACGGATCAACTCCGGTTGAATAGGTGCGTGAAATATTGTGTACTGTAGTTCGCTAGTTAGTAGCTATACACACGCAGTGCACGTGCAGCCTCCTCCTTATACTGGCTGATAAGGTGACTGACAGCTGGCGGCGACTCTTAAAGAAAGCCACGAAGACCGAGGAGTGGCGTTACCCTTTTTTTTTAGCTGCTCGTGGCGAAATGTAGATGGTTATAATTTCAGATTTAAACTCCATTGCATTGGTCATTCAGTTTTCCCGATCCAAATCACTGGGGCGGGGACAATGCCGACCGCCACAGGATATCCCAACAGACCCGACTCGGCAAGAATTTTGCGCTGCTTTTATGCGGTGCAAAGATTATAGATTTTCTTGAACATTATTTTTTAAAGTTGCAATCGCTTTGCGTTTGATAACACATGCTTTCATACTTGCCGAACAATCTATTTAAGCCGTGCACGGCTGCATTCCAAATGCTATTATAAAAGAAGAAAATCATGGAATGTAGAAACTAGAACATAGGAAAATGAGTCTGACATTGTTTGCATTGTTATCGCCTAATTGTGATCTTTATTCTTGCGTGGGTTTCTTGAGCAGGGAAACGAAACCTATGACAGTCCAGCTCTCAAGGTAATACCTCTCATTATAACCAAACCCCAACAAAGTAATTCCGCCGGTTTGGTTATAATGGACTCCATACTCGCTACGTTATAATGTAGCAGAGATGGAACGTTGCGAATTGACTCCAGTTGGTGTCACAACATCGAGTCAAAGGAAAATGTACTCTGTTCAACGACAGCTAATAGTGCTCATCCACTTTTACCTGTGTTGCATTAAATCAGCCCCGGTAGGTTAGTGCTGCAAGCAGTGTGTGATTGTGCTGTCAGACAACACAGATTCTTCTTCCTTTGAACTGTAGCTGTGTGGTCAAATCGCAACGTTCCATCTCTGCTACATTATAACGTTCTATATCTGCTACGTTGTTACATAAATCACCTTCAGTATCTCTATATCTGTTTCCATTTTTATTAATATTGAATTGTAACTTTTTTTTTCTAGAACATGTATAATAACCCTAGCTAATGAAAATGCCTACAAATCTGTAATACTTTGTGAAATTATTACGTGGTGTGATTGCAAGTTACCAGACTATGGGGCCCATCCACACACCACACTGGAACAGAGCCTTAGCATTTCGCACCAAACAGTGTGAACATAGATGACTTGCCTGGCCTAGGAGCACGCAATTAATGCTGAATTATATGTTATGCGAGAAGTAAACGTAGATGCATTTAATCTTATGGTATTTCCTTTTGTTAAGAGAGAGAGAGAGAGAGAGAGAGAGAGAGAGTAGAATACACATGAAACGGGATCCAGGCGGAGCAGACACCGTGACATTCGATTACTAAAAGTAATGGCGGTCTTTCTCCACTCTGGCGGCAGTTAATATGTTTTGTGAGCAGACGAACATGCTCACTGCTTTTCACTTTTCACAGTGGGTAAGGCTCCTTCACACAGGCTGAGTAAGGAGACAGAGATAGAGCCCAGCGGGGGGTGGTAGGGGACGCGCTTGCAGTAAGATATATGGCTCTCCTGCCAAATGAGCTCGCAGTTGATTGGAGCCGAACGGCCAGGGGGATGGAGAACGGGATCAACTGGGAGAGTTAAAATGAGTCCCTATCCCGAACGCTTGTGCTTTTATCCCTCGGAAAATTGGACATCTACAAGCGTTCCATTCCAGAAGATGTTCCCGCTGCCTTCCAATGCCTGGGAGACATTCAGGACCATGGACAGTGCTAACCTCCCCCTATATGCAGCACAGCTGGGTTTTACTGGTACTGGTAGTCAACACACTGGAACAGAACCTAAACAGATACCAGACTGTGGGGCCCATCCACACACTGGAACAGAACCTAAACAGATACCAGACTGTGGGGCCCATCCACACACTGGAACAGAACCTAAACAGATACCAGACTGTGGGGCCCATCAACACACTGGAACAGAACCTAAACAGATACCAGACCATGGGGCCCATCAACACACTGGAACAGAACCTAAACAGATACCAGACCATGGGGCCCATCAACACACTGGAACAGAACCTAAACAGATACCAGACCATGGGGCCCATCAACACACTGGAACAGAACCTAAACAGATACCAGACTGTGGGGCCCATCAACACACTGGAACAGAACCTAAACAGATACCAGACTGTGGGGCCCATCAACACACTGGAACAGAGCCTAAACAGATACCAGACTGTGGGGCCCATCAACACACTGGAACAGAACCTAAACAGATACCAGACTGTGGGGCCCATCAACACACTGGAACAGAGCCTAAACAGATACCAGACTGTGGGGCCCATCAACACACTGGAACAGAACCTAAACAGATACCAGACTGTGGGGCCCATCAACACACTGGAACAGAACCTAAACAGATACCAGACCATGGAGCCCATCCACACACTGGAACAGAGCCTTAACAGATACCAGACTGTGGGGCCCATCCACACACTGGAACAGAGCCCTAACAGATACCAGACCATGGGGCCCATCCACACACTGGAACAGAACCTAAACAGATACCAGACCATGGGGCCCATCCACACACTGGAACAGAACCTAAACAGATACCAGACTGTGGGGCCCATCTACACACTGGAACAGTGCCTTAACAGATACCAGACCATGAGGCCCATCCACACACTGGAACAGAACCTTAACAGATACCAGACCATGGGGCCCATCCACACACTGGAACAGAACCTAAACAGATACCAGACTGTGGGGCCCATCTACACACTGGAACAGAACCTAAACAGATACCAGACCATGGGGCCCATCCACACACTGGAACAGAACCTTAACAGATACCAGACAATGGGGCCCATCCACACACTGGAACAGAGCCTTAACAGATACCAGACCATGGGGCCCATCCACACACTGGAACAGTGCCCTAACAGATACCAGACCATGGGGCCCATCCACACACTGGAACAGAACCTAAACAGATACCAGACCATGGGGCCCATCCACACACTGGAACAGAGCTTTAAGAGATACCAGACCATGGGGCCCATCCACACACTGGAACAGTGCCCTAACAGATACCAGACCATGGGGCCCATCCACACACTGGAACAGAACCTAAACAGATACCAGACCATGGGGCCCATCCACACACTGGAACAGAACCTAAACAGATACCAGACTGTGGGGCCCATCTACACACTGGAACAGTGCCTTAACAGATACCAGACCATGAGGCCCATCCACACACTGGAACAGAGCCTTAACAGATACCAGACCATGGGGCCCATCCACACACTGGAACAGATCCTTAACAGATACCAGACCATGGGGGCCCATCCACACACTGGAACAGAGCCTTAACATATACCAGACTATGGGGCCCATCCACACACTGGAACAGAGCCTTAACAGATACCAGACCATGGGGCCCACAGATACCAGACCATTGGGGCAATATTGGGTTTAGTTTTAGAGGGGCATTGGGGTAATACTGAGTTGAGTTTTAGAGGGGCATTGGGGTAATACTGAGTTAAGTTTTAGAGGGGCATTGGGGCAATACTGGGTTAAGTTTTAGAGGGGAATTGGGGCAATACTGGGTTAAGTTTTAGAGGGGCATTGGGGCAATACTGGGTTAAGTTTTAGAGGGGCATTGGGGTAATACTGAGTTAAGTTTTAGAGGGGAATGGGGGCAATACTGGGTTAAGTTTTAGAGGGGCATTGGGGCAATACTGGGTTAAGTCATAGAGGGGCATTGGGGCAATAGTGGGTTAAGTTTTAGAGGGGAGTTGGGGCAATACTGGGTTAAGTTTTAGAGGGGCATTGGGGCAATACTGGGATAAGATTTAGAGGGGCATTGGGGGGAATACTGGGTTAAGTTTTTAGAGGGGCATTGGGGCAATACTGGGTTAAGTTTTAGAGAGGCATTGGGGAAATTCTGGGTTAAGTTTTAGAGGGGCATTGGGGCAATCGTGGGTTAAGTTTTAGAGGGGCATTGGGGCAATAGTGGGTTAAGTTTTAGAGGGGCATTGGGGCAATACTAGTTTCAGTTTTAGAGGGGCATGGCGGCAATAGTGGGTTATGTTTTAGAGGGGCATTGGGGGCAATAGTGGGTTAAGTTTTAGAGGGGCAATGGGCCAATACTGGGTTCAGTTTTAGAGGGCTATTGGGACAATAGTGGGTTCAGTTTTAAAGGGGCATTGGGGCAATTGTGGGTTAAGTTTTAGAGGGGAATTGGGGCAATAGTGTGTTAAGTCTTGAAGGGTTATTTGGCAATACTGGGTTAAGTTTTAAAGGGGCATTGGGGCAATAGTGGGTTAAGTTTTAGAGGGGCATTGGGGCAATTCTGGGTTAAGTTTTAGAGGGGCATTGGAACAATACTGGGTTAAGTTTTTAGAGGGGCATTGGAACAATACTGGGTTAAGTTTTAGAGGGGCATTGGGGCAATAGTGGGTTAAGTTTTAGAGGGGCATTGGGCCAATACTGGGTTCAGTTTTAGAGGACTATTGGGACAATAGTGGGTTCAGTTTTAAAGGGGCATTGGGGCAATTGTGGGTTAAGTTTTAGAGGGGCATTGGGACAATACTGGGGTTAAGTTTTAGAGGGGCATTGGGGCAATTCTGGGTTAAGTTTGAGAGGGGGCATTGGAACAATACTGGGTTAAGTTTTAGAGGGGCATTGGAACAATACTGGGTTACGTTTTAGAGGGGCATTGGGGCAATAGTGGGTTAAGTTTTAGAGGGGCATTGGGCCAATACTGGGTTAAGTTTGACAGGGGCATTGGGGCAATACTGGGTTAAGTTTTAGAGGGGCATTGCGGCAATACTGGGATTAGTTTTAGAGGGGCATTGGGGCAATACTAGTTTAAGTTTTAGAGGGGCATTGGGGCAATAATGGGTTTTACAGGTGCATTTACCAAAAGGGCACATGCAAATACAGCTTTCATATTAGGAATACTGAGTTATTAATGGATATAATAAAAAAATAATGTAGAGCATTTTTTGATGAAATTGGAATAGAACTGACAATGACAATTTTCTTATTTTTGGTCACAAATACAGTGTGCACTAATTATGAAGGTAATGTCAGGGAGAATCACAAATAAATAAGTTTTCTCAAAATAAAGCAGTGTTCTTATATAAGTATGTCACAATGTACTAGGAGAAATGCACATAAAATCAACTCAATGCTGGAGGATATAAAAAAGCCTTGGAGCCAACCTGAGCACGGTGTGTATTCCCCGGATCTGAGCACGGTGTGTATTCCCCGGATCTGAGCACGGTGTGTATTCCCCGGATCTGAGCACGGTGTGTATTCCCCGGATCTGAGCACGGTGTGTATTCCCCGGATCTGAGGGATCTTAGAGAAGCCCTTCTCCTTACTGTGGGTTTAGCTGCTGCTCCATGTATCCCTGTAAAAACGCACTGGCCTCTTCCAGGTTTAACGCAAACTCTCTCACCCGACTCTGACCTCCCCTGTGAAATGCATCGCTTCAGTGGAAAAGACATGCAAGATTACTACCAGGAACAAAAAACATTGCTACATGTATTTTCATTAAAACCCAAATCCTTACCATCTCATTTTTTATTTAGTTTAATATTTTAGATGCGAGTGCAAGGTGTTGCTCTGAGGCAGAAGGAGTGACATGGCTCAGTTAGGACATGCATTATTAATTACTGCATGCCAAAATAACAAAATCTTTCCTCTTCAGTGGAGACATTATATTGCGTTATAATCACTTGGCAGACGCTGTTATCAGGAGCGAAGTATGGAAGTGGAAAACATCGCTGTTACTCTCAGGAATACAGAAATCAGCAAGAAGGATCTCAGGCCCATTTATAGTCACTGAGCATAATGTGAGCCTAACAAACAATTTGTATTGTTACAAGTTGAGAAGTAACAAATTGTAGCAATTATAAAATGTTTCTTTCTTTTAGTGAAAAAGTGGAGTTTGTGGAGCGCCACTCCTCCTGGATTCCGCCAGCAGCCATTGGTCTTTACGACAGAGATTGCCCAAAAGTGACAGCCCTATTACCTGTGGGCCACTTGTATCGCTCGCTGAGCACGGTGCCGCCGTAAATCACGTCGACAGAAAGTTGAGTCCAGGACCATCGGCCGGTCAGTCAAGTGTACCGTGATCACCACAAACAGGACCATCGGCCGGTCAGTCTCAAGTGTACCCTGATCACCACAAACAGGACCATCGGCCGGTCAGTCTCAAGTGTACCCTGATCACCACAAACAGGACCATCGGCCGGTCAGTCTCAAGTGTACCCTGATCACCACAAACAGGACCATCGGCCGGTCAGTCTCAAGTGTACCCTGATCACCACAAACAGGACCATCGGCCGGTCAGTCAAGTGTACCATGATCACCACAAACAGGACCATCGGCCGGTCAGTCAAGTGTACCATGATAACCACAAACAGGACCATCGGCCAGTCAGTCAAGTGTACCATGATCACCACAAACAGGACCATCGGCCGGTCAGTCTCAAGTGTACCCTGATCACCACAAACAGGACCATCGGCCGGTCAGTCTCAAGTGTACCATGATCACCACAAACAGGACCATCGGCCGGTCAGTCTCAAGTGTACCCTGATCACCACAAACAGGACCATCGGCCGGTCAGTCTCAAGTGTACCGTGATCACCACAAACAGGACCATCGGCCGGTCAGTCAAGTGTACCATGATCACCACAAACAGGACCATCGGCCGGTCAGTCAAGTGTACCATGATCACCACAAACAGGACCATCGGCCGGTCAGTCAAGTGTACCATGATCACCACAAACAGGACCATCGGCCGGTCAGTCAAGTGTACCATGATCTCCACAAACAGGACCATCGGCCGGTCAGTCAAGTGTACCCTGATCACCACAAACAGGACCATCGGCCGGTCAGTCAAGTGTACCATGATCACCACAAACAGGACCATCGGCCGGTCAGTCAAGTGTACCCTGATCACCACAAACAGGACCATCGGCCGGTCAGTCAAGTGTACCATGATCACCACAAACAGGACCATCGGCCGGTCAGTCAAGTGTACCATGATCACCACAAACAGGACCATCGGCCGGTCAGTCAAGTGTACCATGATCACCACAAACAGGACCATCGGCCGGTCAGTCAAGTGTACCGTGATCACCACAAACAGGACCATCGGCCGGTCAGTCAAGTGTACCCTGATCACCACAAACAGGACCATCGGCCGGTCAGTCTCAAGTGTACCATGATCACCACAAACAGGACCATCGGCCGGTCAGTCAAGTGTACCCTGATCACCACAAACAGGACCATCGGCCGGTCAGTCTCAAGTGTACCGTGATCACCACAAACAGGACCATCGGCCGGTCAGTCTCAAGTGTACCCTGATCACCACAAACAGGACCATCGGCCGGTCAGTCTCAAGTGTACCGTGATCACCACAAACAGGACCATCGGCCGGTCAGTCAAGTGTACCATGATCACCACAAACAGGACCATCGGCCGGTCAGTCAAGTGTACCCTGATCACCACAAACAGGACCATCGGCCGGTCAGTCAAGTGTACCATGATCACCACAAACAGGACCATCGGCCGGTCAGTCTCAAGTGTACCCTGATCACCACAAACAGGACCATCGGCCGGTCAGTCAAGTGTACCATGATCACCACAAACAGGACCATCGGCCGGTCAGTCTCAAGTGTACCCTGATCACCACAAACAGGACCATCGGCCGGTCAGTCAAGTGTACCCTGATCACCACAAACAGGACCATCGGCCGGTCAGTCAAGTGTACCCTGATCACCACAAACAGGACCATCGGCATCGGTCAGTCAAGTGTACCATGATCACCACAAACAGGACCATCGGCCGGTCAGTCAAGTGTACCCTGATCACCACAAACAGGACCATCGGCCCGTCAGTCAAGTGTACCCTGATCACCACAAACAGGACCATCGGCCGGTCAGTCAAGTGTACCGTGATCACCACAAACAGGACCATCGGCCGGTCAGTCAAGTGTACCGTGATCACCACAAACAGGACCATCGGCCGGTCAGTTAAGTGTACCGTGATCACCACAAACAGGACCATCGGCCGGTCAGTCAAGTGTACCGTGATCACCACAAACAGGACCATCGGCCGGTCAGTCAAGTGTACCGTGATCACCACAAACAGGACCATCGGCCGGTCAGTCAAGTGTACCATGATCACCACAAAGAAATCACGATGCTTGATATATAAGCAAACCTGTGATATTGGGAAAATGCAGTTGGGGGACCTTTGCAAGTGAACGCCACCAGAGTGCTTGGAAAAATGCTTTACTCAAAATGTGTACGCTTGTGACTGGCAGGCGTTACCACGGCGATCAAACGGGTCAAGCAGGATTCTGAGCATCGAAATGGCAGGAGGCATTCCAGGTGAGCGGAGGGGGAGGGGCGGGGGGGAGGGGGGAGGGGGGGCAGTTGAGGGGTTTTTCATGTAGCAGCCATTGGGGGGGAAAACTGCATTATGGGAGCATAAAAATGTCAAGCTGATATCGATACAGTGTGACAGGGAGGAGGATGAGAGCAAAAAATGCCAATAAAGATGAACGTCAGAGTCGCAACTGGAAAATTGACAAGCTGATACAACAGAAAACTGGATAAGAGAAAATACCATCAAAGATAAACCGTGAAAGACCAAAAAAAAATAGATCAATATGATGGACAAATAAATAGCTGTAATAAATTTAAATGAGCTACAATTGAAAGTAATTATGTCAGCTGCAGCTCCAAGGCATGTGATTAGAGTGAAATCTACCAATAAAAATCTAATTTGACTTGATATCGCACGCTCTGTGGAGGTGGCCTGTAGAGCAGGGATGGGCAGTTTGCAAACCGTAAACCAGGAACAGGATTGGGTACACTCTTTTAAAGCACAGACTGAAGGATATCGACAGTTATATATTAATCAGATGTGTGTGTGTGTGTGTGTGTGTGTGTGGGGGGGGGGGGGGGGGATTTGGCTATTTTGTTTTAATATAACCATATTAACATAGAATGGGGGTCCCCTGGATGCCTTTGAGCCTGGATGTGGGGGTCCCCTGGATCAGAAAAGACACAGAGACACAGATGGATATAGATACTTTATTGATCACCGAGGGGAAATTGGCTTGTGATAAATAAATGCACTAAAAGGGGACACACAGGTGCAGAACTGGGCATCAACTTCCCCAGACCTGGAGGAGGGCGTTTAAGGTCACAAAGGCTGTGTTTGAATCAGAGCCCTATCTACTGCATCCTGTGTCCTGTGTACTAGCTTACTGTGTACTGTTTACTGCATACTGTTTAGCAGTATGTGAAAAATATCCTCCATACTATTATCAGCGAAAACTATATAATTTACTTTAGAAATAAGTAAATTATATCATCCGTGGATTTTTAGTACACTGCATTTAGGCAAATTTCACCTACTTAACAATGTTCTCATCCAGTGTACTCAGCTAGCATACTCAATAGTGTGGAAGGGTGTTGATTTGGACACAGCCATGGTGTCCGATGGTCTCTGCTCTGATTGGATGGATCAGTTTTGCTCTCACAGACTAGCAGTGACGGGGACCGTTGAAGGGGAGGTGGAGTGAATGTGGTGGTGAAGGACAGATGCTGGTGAAGGTGGTGTTGAAGGTGGGGGTGAAGGTGGGGTGAATGTGTGTGTGCATGCGTACGTGCATGCATGTGTGTATGTGTACGCGTGCGTGTGTGTGTGAGTCTAAATTATGGGCTAATCTTGTTTGAATTCAGGCCAAATGCCTCTGTGCATTGCGGCAGGCCTAATCTGGATTCCATGCTGCCATAACCGTTTCATCTCTGAAGGCGATTCCACGGCACGCAGAAAGAAGCTTCTAGCAAACATTACGCGGGCAGAGTATCGCCAAACATTGTCTGAAGGAATGAAACCATCTGGAGCTAAGTGACCGTGAGACCTCCATGTGCCAACCGTTTCATGAAGCCTCTTTCACCCGCTACCTCTGGCAAACGTGCATAGTGTTCAACCTGGCACTACTGTCAGCATTGGCATGTGTTTGTGTTTAGGAGGGGGAAGTCAAAAAAATAGGAGCAAGAACTGACGATTCACTAAAACGGCTGCTAGATCAAGTACAGGTTCAAGTTTCTTTTATTTTCTTATTTCTTTAATACGACCGCAAACATTAAACAATATTTCAACAAATAAAGACAACCCCAGAGCAACTGGGAGTCGGCATCCCAAGGCAGAATAAATCTGGAAATGATTGATATGGCTTGGGGGACGGAGGAGAACAAATAAATGTCTATGTCACCGTAAACAATGGCTTCCTGTCCAGGAAAGCTAGCCATGCAAACTGCAGAGCACTGTTGTGTGGGAAAGGTATATGGAAAATTAATAATTCTGCTTTTTTGCCTGCGGCTTTTTTGGGTAGGGTGCCCTTGCAGACACAGCGATGGATGCAAAGACTCATTTCTCTCCTCTTTTCCCTCCCTCCACTCCGTTATATCACCAGTTTACTGTGGAGCTGCCAAGCCTATCAATAGTACCCCTGACTTCTTGTCAAGATAACCCTCTTGGCTCTCCAAAGCCCCGGCTTCCTGCGCTGACTTGAAGGCTCAGCCGCATTCCCTTCCCAAAAAAATACAACCGGCGCGAGCCCAACCATTTAATATAGGAGAGGGAAGCTCTTAAATTAAAATAGTCTGAATGGAGCAGAGGTGTCTTTGCTCCTGATCTTTTTTTGCCTTCTTTTGTTTCCCTTTATATTTTCTAAATGGCGCTGTACGAGCTCCGAATGAAAGGCAAATTAACGGCCTCTTAAAGTCATATAAATGTTCATTTGGGGATGAGGCACGTCCTTTCTGCCTCCTTCTTCTAAGCTGGGATTCCATTTAAAGGAAATTGAAATCTTCGGGGAGGCAAAGGTTGCGTCGGCCGTCGATCTCCCCTGTCTCGAGCTGGAGAGGAAAGATGTGGGGAAGATGATTACGGCGGGGATTTACCTCGCAGTCACGCGGAGAGACTACAAACACTGCCGGCTGTAGCTCCGCGGTGAAGCGCGTGCGACTGAAGCCACGTAAGACGCGTGCTGAGACAGCGCTGCTTTCTGTTTATCGGTTTCGTATGAAAAGTGTACGTTTTTAACGTTGTAAGCGCCCGCTGATAATGAGCCTTTTTCTTGGCCTGGCTTACAAACCAAACGTCACACAGGGAACGTTTCATCCCCCGTACCATCTCGAAACGGTTTGAGGAAGTTACATCGTTTTATCGTTCCCCATTTTTCATAAAAGCACCTAGGTTTTGACAAAGTGGAATTAACTAGGAGAAAAGATGCATTGTGTGCATAAGGGTTGCAACGACACTGATTTTCTAGGTTGATACCCATCTTAAGCCCAACAATACCTATTGATTCCAAGACTGTTATTTATTGCCCAGATGCAGGGAAATCTACAATCTCCAAAAGCTGTCTCCGCTTTCCCAGTCAAACAGATTCAATGAAAGAAAGATAACCAAATCATACAATTTAAAATGAAAACTTTAAATGAATACAATTGTATGATATATAAGCAGGTAGATATCATAAATATTCCAATACAGACCCATGTAGATGGTATAATGTATAGGCCTAATAAAATATAATCCATAAACAAATAATAATTAAAATGTATATATTTTTAAGGATCTGTAACATAGTATTTGAAAGATTTTCTTTATCAAACATAGGCATTTTATTTTGTTTTTTTATTTATTTTTTGTATTTTATTGTAATTTCATGCCACTAGCTTAGCCAGGTCTCCCTTGAAAAATATATTTTTTATCTCAAGGGACTTCCTGTTAAATCAACGGTAAAAAAAGAACTTGTTCTCCCATAAGGCTGAGAAACGGTTTCACTACATGTGCTGTGTGGAGAACCCAGCCAGCCCCATCGCTTAAGGTAGAAGAACCTGCGAGATTACTCTACATGAATACTTTATATTAATGGTTCTCTCTCTCTCTCAAGTGTCAAATGGGAAATATACTTCAGAACAGAGAATAAATATTTCCAGGGTTTTCTTTGGTAGTGCATATTACCTGTCAGACCTGATTGTGTAGTTATACATTAATAACCTTGTATCCACCTGTGAATTGTTAGGGCAAAAGGGTAAAGTGGTGTTTAGTGGTTCAGGGCTGAGTTAAAGAATAAAGGGCTTTAGGGGTTTGGGAATGTGGGTATTTACGTTCAACAGCGAAAGGATTTAGAGGACGATTTCTAGAACAGTACTTTAAGCATAAGAATGAAGGGTCTCGAGATTCACAAATGGGTCTTCCTGTTCAAGAGTGAAACTTTTCGACTAAAGGCTGTGGAAGAGGTCTTTATGTGAATAAGTAAAGTGGCTTCGACTACAGGTTTATTAAAAGGTATTTTACTTGCATTTGCTCATTTTATTTCCCTAGACCTCAGTCTCTTTCCTGGGAGGGAGATGTAATTACACATTCTCTCCCACAGGCTCCCCAAGGGTTGTTTAAAAACTTTTAAAAAGGATAAGATAAGCGACACACGTCGCAGCAGATGAACGTGTTTTTGTGGGAGAGTTTGTGGAGAATTTCACCTTTGAAACTCTCCTTGGTTAGTTGAGGGTCATCCATAAATTCACTTGGTTGGTTAGAAGAGTGAGAGAGGGAGAGATAGTGGGAAAGAGAGTGGGAAAGAGCCTTAGAGCGTGTGAAGAGACAAGTCCTTTTTAATTAATCTCTGTGGGGAAGACTTAACATTCTGACAGAATAAGGTCTTGCTCCCCTTTCAGAAGACCGACACTTAGACGCACACGTTTTTAAGTCAACGGGGACAAGTAGTTTGGGTGTGTGGAAGTGATCTCTGTGCTCACAAACCCCACATAGAACCTGAGTGTGTGTGTGTGTGTGTGTGCGTGTGCATGCGTATGTGTGTGTTTGTGTGTGTGCATGAGCATGCATGCATGCGCATGTACGTGTGTTTGTGTGCGGATGTGTGTATGCGTTTATTTTTTTAATGACCCGAGTGTTATTTTTGACAACTACCACATAGAGATAACCCATCTGGGGACTGATATCTGATGCTGCCAAAAGCCAAGCAAACCAGCACCGATAGGGAATGATTACAAGAGAGCACAGGACCTGAGAGTCCCCACAACTACAGGATTGCAGGAGAGGACAGAATCACAGAGTCCCCACAACTACAGGATTACAGGAGAGGACAGAACCACAGAGTCCTCACTGCTACAGGATTACAGGAGAGGACATAACCACAGAGTCCTCACTGCTACAGGATTACAGGAGAGGACAGAACCACAGAGTCCTCACTGCTACAGGATTACAGGAGAGGACAGAACCACAGAGTCCTCACTGCTACAGGATTACAGGAGAGGACATAACCACAGAGTCCTCACTGCTACAGGATTACAGGAGAGGACAGAACCACAGAGTCCTCACTGCTACAGGATTACAGGAGAGGACAGAACCACAGAGTCCTCACTGCTACAGGATTATAGGAGAGGACAGAACCTCAGAGTCCTCACTGCTACAGGATTACAGGAGAGGACAGAACCTCAGAGTCCTCACTGCCGACAGAACCTTTAATTTACAACCAGCTGTATAAACAAAGCAGAACAAAGGTGTGGGCCCCAAAGCCAACCCATACAAGCGCCAAAAAGATAGACAGAGTGAGAGAGGGGGAGAGTGAAAGAGAGAGGAGGGAGTGAGAGAGAGATAGACAGAGAGAGAGAGAAAGAGAAAGAAAGAGCCAAGAGGAGAAAGAGATAAAGATGGAAAGAGGGTGAGACGGAGAGAGAGGGAGAGAGAGGAAAGGGGGTGGGCAGAGGGAGAGAAAAACACCTCTCGCCTCAAGGTATACTTTATTTCACAGTTTTTTCTGTGAAAGCTATAGTGTTTGTAGTATACATTATGGAGACATGGACGGTGGAGAAGGTGGAGAGATTCAAAATGAGATTTATCTACCAGCAGCCCAGAACATCACCATCCTTCTACTTTAAATGATTTTAGGGCTTCAGTGGACCAAGGAGATGATAGTGCCGACTGCCGAGTTTGGGGTCCTGAGTTGGGGTTTCTGAATGAGCGATCTCACCGATGGTGCCGTTAGCGACAGAAACGGCTTTGTCAGGAGAACCTAAGCACACATTGTTAACTAAGCACACACAGCTCCCTCCTCGCTGGCTGCCTCGCCTACGCCTCTCACACCCCTGCAGCTCATCCAGAACGCTGCTGCTCCTCTGATCTACAGCCTCCTGAGACTCAGCCATGCCCCTCCCCTTCTCATCTCTCTCCACTGGCTCCTGTATCGGCTCACATCAATACCTCGGTGCTAGCCTATCGGGCAGCAAAACGGACAGTTCCATTATATCTTCAAAAGATTATCAGACTCCACACACCTACCAGACCTCTCTGTTCTGCTACCTCTGGGTGTCTCACACCTCCCCCTCCTGTGCACCTGTACATCCAGGTGTTGTCTCCTGTCTGTTGTGCCCCCCCCCCCCCCCCCCCAGTGGTGGAATGAGCATCCCACCACAGTCAGAACAGCAGAAACCCTGCCCATCTCCGGCTGCAGACTGAAGACTCACCATAGCGCCTCCCGGACCCCCTCTAAATATCCTTTCATTATCTCCATCTGTCCTGGATTTCCTTTTGGATAATGTGCTAGGCCTAGCTGTGCAAGAAAGGTTATCTGCCTAATTATGACTTCCTTTGTTACAATACACATTGTTCTTTGCTCTAGGTTAATATCACAGTCATTGATTATTAATGGGCCTTTCTACTCAAACCTAGAAAAATGATATTATTATATATATATATATATATATATATATATATATATATATATATACTTTTTTTTTAAACTAAAATTAACTAATGAAAATTAATGACAGAAACAATAATAATACACATTTTTTAATTGTGTTTATGAAATCTGAAGAGCACATCAGGCACTTGGGGCACAAACGGGCATAACCCCAACCCCCCCCCCCCCCCCCCGGATAAGAGTGTTAATGCAGATGTAATAATAATATATTACTCCTTCTATATAAATAGCATGATATACCAGGCTTATTCCACTAAAACTATATTAAATGTATTATGGCCTTGCTGAGCATTATTGGGAAGTATGGAGTAGGGAAGTACGTACTGTATATTGCTATATTGTTCTGGAAAAAAAGCTGCCTTAATGAATGCAATGTAATATAGGCTAATGAGGAAGTACTGACCAGGCTCTCACATTTCACTGGGTCAAGGAGATGATGTTGGTGGACACTTTAGTAGGCTGAGATAGGTCTATTTTGAAGCAGATTACAGAATGATTAGTGTATCCTAGATTTAACAAGGACATATTATTTACTGCTACCCCCAGAGAGATTATGAGGTCAAGAGTGTGACCTTTGATATAAGTTGGGAGTGTTCAAGGTTGGTGTTGTGATTTGCTTAGCTAAAAAATGGTTTGTTACTCTAGCCTCCGAGACCTGTCTTCCTCTTCGTTAGTGCCTGTTAGCGATGTAGGATGTTCAGGTGTAAGATGAGACCTGTCTCCTTCTTCATTAGTGTCTGTTAAGCCATGTAGGAAGTTCATATGTAAAATGAGAATTGTTCAATATTTGCTTGCCCCAGTGGAAACTGACACGCCACGTTCTCGACTCTCCATTTTGTTTTTGACCTTTGACATTGAGCACCCATCCTGGCTCCCTGCATGGGAGGGTGAGGATGTGGGACCAAACCAGTCACTGACCAGTAAAATAACCAGACACTGTAGCGGTTCTCTCCCAAAAGCAAAACGGAGGAGGTTGGCCAAAGGCTTTGCTGAACTGGACTGGAATTTAAGGACAGAATGTTGATTGATTCCGGGCCTTATTTGAACTAGACCCCGATTCTGGAGAAGCTTGTTGGAACCAAACAATGACTTTTTTTTTTTTGTCAGACCACACTTAGAGGTGGATTTACTAAAGGTTTGCGTCTACAAAAACATGTGTAAAACTGTTACCACCCACAAAAAAACGTCCGAGATGATCCACTAACGAGGTGTAAAGAGGATTGAGCATGCTAAAATTTAAAGATACATTAATTTCTCATTTTTGCAGGTTAGCCTGAATGAATATACGAAATAGTGGGAGGTGGTCATGTGCAAAGTGATTTACTAAGCTCGAAAGAAAGTTTTTGAAAGGTATTTGCGGATGCATTTTAGTACAAATGGAAAGCAGGTATTAAAAGACACGGAATCGATAAGATAACGGCTGTCAGTGTAGCATGATCAAATGGAAATGTGACACTTATGGCCCGAGTAGGTTTAGTGCTAGTAAGCATAGCCTAGTTATGATCATTTCAGTCCTGACAAACTGTAACTGTAAATCTGTAACTCCCGGCAGAAACTAAGAGACATCCAGTGAAACGGTTCATAATAAATCGCCAGCTCATTCAGTGTAACAGTAGCCTATACCTACACTGTAAAAAGAGACTTTGATAGAGGCGTTTAAATTCATAAAAGGGATTAAGTAAAGTGAACTACAGGAGATTCTTTGGGTTGAGTTCTGTTAGTAGAACGAGGGGGCATAGATGGAAATTAGCAAAAGGTAAATTCTACACAGACAAGAGAAAGTACTTACACAGACAAGTTAGAAAGCACTTCTTTACACAGTAGTCACTGTGTGGAATAGCTTGTCAGGTCATGTAGTAGAGGCAGAAACTCTGGGTGTTTTCAAGACCAGACTTGATATGGTGCTGGATACTATCTAGTTTGTAGGGGAGCGCTAGGTACCTTTTAGTGGTAGGAAGATGGTGAGCATTGTTGGGCTGAATGGCCTGTTCTCATCATTAAGTTATGTTATGTCCTGGTACCCCGATTTGCATGGCACAATGCCGTAGAGTACATCATGTTCTTAGGGTTACATTATGTTTCATCACCCCCCAAGCCTGTTAAAACCAACGCAGGAGATGTTGTCAAGCAGATCCACTTCTAAGGGAAGAGAAGTGTTTTTTTTTCTTCTTCTTTTGATTCTAAGCCAGGGCAGAGGAAATCGCAGAGGAGAATAGATCCATTGTTTGCTTTTATAGCAGAATTTTCTTTAGAAACCCACCTTCTCCCTAATTCATTTATTTACTTATTCTTTAAAAGGGTTCAATTCTCTCTGTTGTTCACAAAAGATTTTTTTTTAAAATGTGAACTGCTGCAGGATGTTCCTTGTTCTTTGATACTTGTACATGAACAGAAATTATGTAACTCTTCCAATGAACACTATTCTTATGCACCAAAGGTTTGGAACAAACTCCCATTAGAAATAAGACAAGCAGCCTCTGTTGATAGTTTTAAGAAACAGCTCAAAACCCATTTTTATGATCTTGCTTTTAATTAATTCAACCTTTTATTTTTTAATACCATTGTTATTATGTTATATTTGTTTTATATTTCTTATACTTGTTTTATGCGTTTTATATCTTAGGATTGTTTTTATCATTATCAATTTATTTTATTACTATTATTATTTTCTTTATCTTTATAAATTTTATTTTTACTATTATTATTTTTTTTTTTTTTTAATTTCATTTCTACTATTATCATTATCAATTTTTATTATCTTATGTTTTTTTTATCTTATCTTAATACCTGTGTCATTTATTTCTATTGTTGCTCTTGTAAAGCACTTTGAGCTGCATTTTATGATATGAAAGGTGCTATATAAATAGTTTATTATTATTATTATTAACACACTGTACATAATATAAGTGCCGTTAAACCGCTGAACCTATGGATAGTGTATACCACAGAAACACAAATGCTGTTGTCTTACGAGTTGGTGCCATAAATCCTGTCACCATAAGACCTAGATTGTCTTTGGACCGTATCTTCCCAGATCATTGATAATGGATTTGTTTTATACATTTTCTTTTACCCTTAGCAAGAGTTTACACACACAGTCTTAAGAGAAGTGGGGACGAAACGCTGTCCGCTGCAAAGTCAAACATAAAGCCATTATCTATGTTTTTGGCCCCTGTATCTATCATGATAAAACGCTGTACTTACAGTGTAAGATGCGGGAGCTCAACATAACTCAGATGGAAACCAGTCCACTGGCTGATAACATCATCTCATTTCGGCTATATTAGCTAAACAGCCTGTAGTGTAAGTGTCAGCGGGAGCGTGATTTGAATGAGAGTTATCGGCTAAGATGTACGACCCACGGTGTGTGGGCTCACGCTTGTGTCCTGTGGTGGTGTGGTGCATTATGGGAGATGGCATGTGATAGGCCAGAGGCTCCGGATAGAGACCTCAGAGACAAGCATCCCCTCTGGGCCATATCCATATATAACTTTAATCATTTCAGGAATCAGTGTTTTCGAGTGCAAGGGTGGAAGAAACACATGGCAGGACTTTTACTTTCTGACCTCTGGACTTTCCACCTGTGATACTTAGTAATAATATTATATATTTTGTATAGCTAACATATACAGTGTATTCTCTTGTGTTCGTTTGGCCCAATATGGAGGATTCTGGGTAAACCTGCAGCATTGGTTTAACGTTGTTCAACACTTATTTATGTGCAAGTTGTGGTTAAATATTGATCGGATCCAGGCCTCTATCTACCTGTTCCAGCTCAACAGTCTTAAATACATGGATGGAGGAGTTTTGCAGGGCAAAGCTTTTCTGACACAAACACATGGAGGGGTGTAATTCATGTTGGCACAGCAGTGAACGGCATTCTAGTTTCCCACGGCAACCCCAACACAACCTGCGCATATTGTAAGCCACGATAAGTTCAGAAATAAACAGGCATAAGCTTCAACCCCCCCGAGGGGAGCCCGGTTGGTGTTTTACTCCGAAACATACTGTAAGCTCTGCGCATTTTATTTGTCTTTTTTAAACTGCAAATTTGAAACAAATGGCACACAATGAAATGATTCCTCTCCGGCCCAACCCCTTACTCTTTCTGCAACAATCCCAGAGCGTCAGTCGCGAGAACGGCAAAGAGGAAAAACGAGGCTTTGATGATTCGTTTTGTGGGCGTGATTATGCACATGACGCCATTCTGTCGTTGCCGCGAGAGACCCGATTTAACAACTGCAGCGGAGATTTTTGTTGTATAGCGAGATTCGTGAGTGCAGGGCACGTTCTTAGACTGCTGCTTGGAGATCTTAAAGGCCAGCTTTACTTTTTTTTTTTTTTAAATGGAGCTTTTTGCAGAGATCCAGTCAAAGTTATGTAAACGCAGCGGACAAAAAACGGGAAAGACCGCCGCGTAGGTCAGCGTTTAAAGAGGGTGTGGCCAAACAACGCACCTGCACTGTGGCACGGAGTCCAACGGTCACTGGAATCACACGTTACCCACTGATGGAAGTAGAGAACGCTGTCTCAAGCATCGTTTCAGAATGTCCTATTTAAAAAAAACACACACACACAAAACCGCTGCTTATGAAAACTCCAGCAAGTGGGTCACTGCCCCAAAAATCACCCCCCTTCCAAAGTCACAATGAAGCCATACAGCGAGCCAGACCTGTCCAGCCCCCTACATGCTGGGGTTTCATTTGTTTAATTAATGGGGGAAATGTTCCCAAGGTTTCTGGGTTGTGTTACGGGGCAGGGAAAATTGGCTCTGCTAGGTTAGCGGTGGGGTGACGTATTGCAACGAGTTTGCAAACTCAGTCGCCCAGACCTGCAATGTTCAACAACCGGATATTGAGTTCAGTCCCGTTTCCAATTAAAAACCATTACACATTTACCCAGGTATTCCGATTTCTGTACACTATCTATATATCGTGCAATCTGAAATGTAGGAGAAAGAAAACCACTGCAATGCACAAAATTTCATTAGAGAAAGATAAGATGCTTGATGTCCTTACACACTGTACGTGTGTCCACAGCTCCAGATAAGATGCTCTTTGTCCTTACACACTGTACGTCTGTCCGCAGCTCCAGATAAGATGCTTGATGTCCTTACACACTGTACGTGTGTCCACAGCTACAGATAAGATGCTCTTTGTCCTTACACACTGTACGTCTGTCCGCAGCTCCAGATAAGATGCTCTTTGTCCTTACACACTGTACGTCTGTCCGCAGCTCCAGATAAGATGCTTGATGTCCTTACACACTGTACGTCTGTCCGCAGCTCCAGATAAGATGCTAGATGTCCTTACACACTGTACGTGTGTCCGCAGCTACAGATAAGATGCTCTTTGTCCTTACACACTGTACGTGTGTCCACAGCTACAGATAAGATGCTTGATGTCCTTACACACTGTACGTCTGTCCACAGCTCCAGATAAGATGCTCTTTGTCCTTACACACTGTACGTGTGTCCACAGCTCCAGATAAGATGCTCTTTGTCCTTACACACTGTACGTGTGTCCACAGCTCCAGATAAGATGCTTGATGTCCTTACACACTGTACGTGTGTCCGCAGCTCCAGATAAGATGCTTGATGTCCTTACACACTGTACGTGTGTCCGCAGCTCCAGATAAGATGCTTGATGTCCTTACACACTGTACGTGTGTCCACAGCTACAGATAAGATGCTCTTTGTCCTTACACACTGTACGTCTGTCCGCAGCTCCAGATAAGATGCTCTTTGTCCTTACACACTGTACGTCTGTCCGCAGCTCCAGATAAGATGCTTGATGTCCTTACACACTGTACGTGTGTCCACAGCTCCAGATAAGATGCTCTTTGTCCTTACACACTGTACGTGTGTCCACAGCTCCAGATAAGATGCTCTTTGTCCTTACACACTGTACGTGTGTCCACAGCTCCAGATAAGATGCTTGATGTCCTTACACACTGTACGTGTGTCCGCAGCTCCAGATAAGATGCTTGATGTCCTTACACACTGTACGTGTGTCCGCAGCTCCAGATAAGATGCTTGATGTCCTTACACACTGTACGTGTGTCCACAGCTACAGATAAGATGCTCTTTGTCCTTACACACTGTACGTCTGTCCGCAGCTCCAGATAAGATGCTCTTTGTCCTTACACACTGTACGTCTGTCCGCAGCTCCAGATAAGATGCTTGATGTCCTTACACACTGTACGTGTGTCCGCAGCTCCAGATAAGATGCTTGATGTCCTTACACACTGTACGTGTGTCCGCAGCGTCAGATAAGATGCTTGATGTCCTTACACACTGTACGTGTGTCCGCAGCTCCAGATAAGATGCTTACGCTGCGCCCCCGCGCATTCACAAGTCCTTGATGATTGTGATCTGTGCAGGTTCTGCTTAACATTCCGACCGCCACACGCCGGACTGCGGTTTGTTACCTGCGCCAGGTGTGATGTCATGCTGCTGACACATAGGTTAGCATTCCGCCCAGCAGACTGTGTCCAATATCAGAAGCATGGGTCCGCCGTTGCAGAAAGATCAGGCCCCACTGCGTGCATTCCCTCTGTCACTAGAGAGATGAAGGGAGAGACGGAGAGAGAACAGGGGAGAGGAGAGAGGAAAGGAGAGGAGAGGAGAGAGAAAAAAGTATTACAGAGACAGTGAAAGAGAGATGAAATGTAAATGGCTGTTTAGCATTGCATGTAAATAATTGCTTTGGCAGCATACCGTGGTCATGCCAATAAAGCTTATTTTGAATCAGAATTTTATAAGAGACTATTTAGACCGGCGGTTCCCAAACCTGTTCCTGGAGATCAACTGTCCTGTAGGTTTTTATTTCTACCCTAATCTGATTCTACTATATAGCAGCTCAACGTTTCTACTAATTAGCAGTGTGCTTTGTTAGGGTTGGGGTGAAACCCGACAGGACAGTAGATCTCCAGGAACAGGGTTGGGGAAACACTGATTTAGACATTCATAAAAATATATTTTTATTAAAAACCTTCACTATCAACCCATGTCAATCAATTACATTATAAAACTATTATCCAAATGACATTTTTGTTAAACAAACATAAAACCTTGATTTTCACTCCACACACGATTATGAATAATCTTGTTACAGTGTATGATAGTACCAGATTACTCCTCTATGTTTAAATACATCGCTGTGCCCTTTTCCCAAGAGTTACACATGCATGTCCTGCCAATGAAGCATCCTGCATTTGCATTTGAAAGAGAAAGACAGATGATGTGATTGGGTGAAAGATAAAGGAAGAGAGAACGAAAGAGTGAACAGGCTGTCATTTCACATCCGTCAGTCCACATTCTCCCTGGGGTTCTGAGATAAAATTTAAAAAAATATATTTGCTTCAGCTTCAAGGATTTTCCATCATAGGGGATGGACTGATTGTTGGCTAAAGGCGGTGTATGATGTGTGTGTGTGTGCCGGGGGGGTTTGGGGTGGGGGAAGTTTGGGGTGGAGGGGAGGGGAGGGGAGGGGAGGGGGGCAGATACTGTTAGCAGTAAGTTGGTGCTTAGGATGAGAGTGTTGCCTATTCTGTGATGCTGAAGTTTTGCCTCATTTTTGGGAAAACAGGGCGGGTGAGTTTCTGACACAAACACGCATACACACACATACACACATGCACACACACACACACACACACACACACACACACACACACATGCATGCACCCAGACAAAATAGCAACAACCATGACATTTAGAAAAGTGGCTTACATAGATTACATATAGTCCATTTACACTTTATAACAGTATCTTAACAAGCCATTCAGGTTAGCACCTTGCTGCTGTGGCCCAGATCTTACAACATTTGACTTATAAATCCAGTTCCCTAAACGTTGCACTACACTCTCGACCCGCGTCTGTGTCTGGTACACTGTGACGGCGATACTAGCAGGGCAGAGCTGACCTTAGCGATCAGGTTTGGATGATTAACACACCTGTGTGATATACCTGAGGATCCCAGGTACACAGTCAATAGAGACGCAGAAACTCGATGATAAGCAAGCAGTGGGCTGGCCAGTATGCACACAGGAGCACAATCGGACGGATATGAAACCGACAGAGTGTAAATACTAAACGCTTTAAGACCCCCCCCCCACGCTCGCCCCCGCCCCTGCCGCTGCCTCGTTCTCCGTCAACCGTGGAAATCTGTTCAGACAGCACAGCATGAAAAGGTCTGCCTCTCGCTCACACCCAGGGGAAACAGTCACCGCATCCAATACAACTCACCTGTCAGCTCCTGTTCCTTCAGCGTACCTGTTCAACCCCCCCCGATCGAGCTAGAGAGAGTGAGTGAGTGAGGGAGAGAAAGAGACAGATGTTACATCGTTGTTAGTTATCAATTTACTTACCTGTACATTATTATTGTTATTGTTATTGTTATTACAGCTGCTTTTTAAATTGTTTGTCTCTGTGTAACAGTAAAGTCATTGTGTTATACAGTATTATCATTTACATGGTCTCTATGTGCTTCGGAAATACAAACTTGGTTCGCCTGCTGATAAAGCAGCATTGGATTGAATGGAATTGAATTTAAATTAATTCAATTGAACTGAATTGATAAAGAGAAGGAAAGATACACCGCCCGTCCAAAAAAATAGTCGCCGTTGCACCCGTCATGCATAGTGCCCACTGTACAAGCCTCTGGAGGCAGTGTTATGATCTGGGGTTGCTTCAGTTGGTCAGGTCTAGGCTCAGCAACGTTATGCAGCAATAAAATGAAGTCAGCTGAGTACCTGAATGTACTGAATGACCAGGTTATCCCATCAATGGGCATATTCCAGGACGACAATGCCAAGATTCATCGGGCTCAAATTGTGAAAGAGTGGTTCAGGGAGCACGAGGAATCATTTTCACACATGAATTGGCCACCAGAGTCCTGACCCTAACCCCATTGAAAGTCTTTGGGATGTGCTGGAGAACACTTTACGGAGTGGTTCGACTCTCCCGTCGTAAATACAAGATCTCGGCCAAAAATGAATGCAAACTCTGGACGGAAATAAATGTTGTGACGTTGCATAAGGCTGTTGAAACAATGCCATGATGAATGCATGCCGTAATCAAAGCTAAAGGCGGTCCAACGAAATATTAGAGTGTGCGACTTTTTTTTTTGGACGGGCGGTGTAGAAGAAAGTGAGGGAGAAAAAAAAGGAAGATAGAGGGGGAAGGATATAGAGGGATAGAGGGGGGAGGGAGAGAGACGTCTTTTGCTGGACCATATATATATGGTCATATAACCCCCCCACCGCCACGGGAATGCAGTGGAGTAAGCATTAGCGGCAGTAGCAGTGGAGTAAGCATTAGCGGCGGTAGCAGTGGAGTAAGCATTAGCGGCGGTAGCAGTGGAGTGAGCATTAGCGGCAGTAGCAGTGGAGTGAGCATTAGCGGCAGTAGCAGTGGAGTGAGCATTAGCGGCGGTAGCAGTGGAGTAAGCATTAGCGGCAGTAGCACTGGAGTAAGCATTAGCGGCGGGTAGCAGTGGAGTGAGCATTAGCGGCGGTAGCAGTGGAGTAAGCATTAGTGGCAGTAGCACTGGAGTAAGCATTAGCGGCAGTAGCAGTGGAGTGAGCATTAGCGGCGGTAGCAGTGGAGTGAGCATTAGCGGCAGTAGCAGTGGAGTGAGCATTAGTGGCAGTAGCAGTGGAGTGAGCATTAGTGGCAGTAGCAGTGGAGTGAGCATTAGCGGCAGTAGCAGTGGAGTGAGCATTAGCGGCGGTAGCAGTGGAGTGAGCATTAGCGGCAGTAGCAGTGGAGTGAGCATTAGCAGCAGTAGCAGTGGAGTAAGCATTAGCGGCGGTAGCAGTGGAGTAAGCATTAGCGGCGGTAGCAGTGGAGTGAGCATTAGCGGCAGTAGCAGTGAAGTGAGCATTAGTGGCAGTAGCACTGGAGTAAGCATTAGCAGCAGTAGCAGTGGAGTGAGCATTAGCGGCGGTAGCAGTGGAGTGAGCATTAGCGGCAGTAGCAGTGGAGTGAGCATTAGCGGCAGTAGCAGTGGAGTAAGCATTAGCGGCAGTAGCAGTGGAGTAAGCATTAGTGGCAGTAGCACTGGAGTAAGCATTAGCGGCAGTAGCAGTGGAGTAAGCATTAGTGGCAGTAGCACTGGAGTAAGCATTAGCGGCGGGTAGCAGTGGAGTGAGCATTAGCGGCAGTAGCAGTGAAGTGAGCATTAGCGGCAGTAGCAGTGGAGTGAGCATTAGCAGCAGTAGCAGTGGAGTGAGCATTAGCGGCGGTAGCAGTGGAGTGAGCATTAGCGGCAGTAGCAGTGGAGTGAGCATTAGCGGCAGTAGCAGTGGAGTAAGCATTAGCGGCAGTAGCAGTGGAGTAAGCATTAGTGGCAGTAGCACTGGAGTAAGCATTAGCGGCAGTAGCAGTGAAGTGAGCATTAGTGGCAGTAGCACTGGAGTAAGCATTAGCGGCAGTAGCAGTGAAGTGAGCATTAGTGGCAGTAGCAGTGAAGTGAGCATTAGTGGCAGTAGCACTGGAGTAAGCATTAGCGGCAGTAGCACTGGAGTAAGCATTAGCGGCAGTAGCAGTGGAGTAAGCATTAGTGGCAGTAGCACTGGAGTAAGCATTAGCGGCAGTAGCAGTGAAGTGAGCATTAGTGGCAGTAGCACTGGAGTAAGCATTAGCGGCAGTAGCAGTGGAGTGACCATTAGCGGCAGTAGCACTGGAGTAAGCATTAGCGGCAGTAGCAGTGGAGTAAGCATTAGTGGCAGTAGCACTGGAGTAAGCATTAGTGGCAGTAGCACTGGAGTAAGCATTAGCGGCAGTAGCAGTGGAGTGAGCATTAGCGGCGGTAGCAGTGGAGTGAGCATTAGTGGCAGTAGCACTGGAGTAAGCATTAGCGGCAGTAGCAGTGGAGTGAGCATTAGCGGCAGTAGCACTGGAGTAAGCATTAGCAGTAGTAGCACTGGAGTAAGCATTAGCGGCAGTAGCAGTGAAGTGACCATTAGCGGCAGTAGCACTGGAGTAAGCATTAGCGGCAGTAGTAGTGGAGTAAGCATTAGCGGCAGTAGCAGTGGAGTGAGCATTAGCGGCGGTAGCAGTGGAGTGAGCATTAGTGGCAGTAGCACTGGAGTAAGCATTAGCGGCAGTAGCAGTGGAGTGAGCATTAGTGGCAGTAGCACTGGAGTAAGCATTAGCGGCAGTAGCACTGGAGTAAGCATTAGCGCCGGTAGCAGTGGAGTGAGCATTAGCGGCAGTAGCAGTGGAGTGAGCATTAGCGGCAGTAGCAATGGAGTAAGCATTAGTGCCGGTAACATTCATGGCAGACAGCGGTGAGGAAAGCCAGACTCATAAAGATGCCAGCTGTCAGTTCCGATTCTGCCTCTAACACTCCACCAAAAAGCCATGACCCCTGACCCCAACCCCAGCGGGGTGCAGTCTGCCCATCTCATGAAAATCCGACAACAAATACAATTATTAAACTGCATGAGATCATGCTCATTAGCCTTTATTTTACAATGCATTATCTGTAGAGATTTTAGCATGATTTTATCTTTTTCTGGGTGATATAGACACCATTAGCATGCAGCGAAGTGTGTGGTTTAGAAGGCACTGGGTGAGGACAGGGTCCAAAAGGTAGAGAGGTACTTTGCCTTTCCATCAGTGTTTCCCAGGGGACTTTATTAGATGATGTGAAGGTTCATCTTCACCTCGATTTGCCAGAAAAAAAAAGTAAAGTAGGCTTTAGGAACCGATAGGTGCTGGTCTATAAACTACTGCCGGCTATGTGTGTTTCAGCAGCAGGTGCATTGTCCCTTTGTGTGAATCAGAAAGACTCATGCACTCCTACATGCCGGAGGCAGCCATTGCGTGTCAGCAGAATGCCCAACGGAGAAGCAGTTTCCATCAAGTATGTGGTGGACTGCTGGGACAATGAGCGGCTGGTTTCTCTGGGAAACGCATCAATGTGGCTTCTTTCATCTTACCTCCACCTGGATTTATGAGAGACAAAAAGGGGCTGAAACAGGTCTGTCCTCTGGAGGTCACGCCCCTAACTCCCACGCCGATGACAGACTTTTATTCGCCAGGCCAGCGGTCTAAATGTACATCATAAAATGTGTACGAGTACACCCTGTCAACGCAAAAAAAGACAAAAGGGCTGACCGTTGTTCAGTACTGGTCTTTGTGTATTGCTTGTGGGGGCAGAACGTTGACTCGGAATGTTGCATGAGCTGTTCTGTACTTCACGGTGACGCCAGCCTGGACAGCGTGTAACAGCCTTATGAGCAGCCTGGACAGCATGTAACAGCCTTATGAGCAGCCTGGACCGCGTGTAACAGCCTTATGAGCAGCCTGGACAGCGTGTAACAGCCTTATGAGCAGCCTGGACAGCATGTAACAGCCTTATGAGCGCTAGTAATGATGAGGTACATAAAGCAATTTCACACGCTTCAGATGAACTGTACATTTTTTTTTTTTTTCTCCTCTCCTCTCCTCTCTAACTCTGTCTCTCTCTCATTCCTGCTGGGTGATGTGTGCCGAGTAAAACCAAAAAAATTAATTAAAAGTTTTTTTTTTTAAATTATTCCTCCAGTTGTCACACTATCACCCCTCCCCCCTCCCCTCCCCCCCCTCCCCTCCCCCCCTCCCCCCTCCCCTCCCTCCCTCCAGGAGGCAAACTGAAATTAACATGGTCAGGAGGGGGTACACAGTCACATTCAAACAGGGCGCCTCGAGCTACGCACCATTGACAATTTAATTGCCCAGCGGTTGGTAGTGTAATGTTGGTAGTGAGAAATTTCAACGTGCTTTGCAGGGGGGCATCCCACTGCGTTAGCTGGAGAACTGTACTGAGTAAAACCCGGAACAGCTCGTTTTACTTAAGTCCGTGTTCCAGATTTGGGAGGGATCTGGGTTTTACTCAGTGCTGTTATCCAGCTAACTCAGTAATCCTACGTTCTGGAAACCAGATGAGGATGTTTATTTACTGTTTGTAGTGTTTAAGTAATTGGATTTAGAAGCTCTTCTAGGGACAACATTGGGAATTAGAGTAGCTGTAAATGTTATGATACAATGCATCAGATTATTGTTTTAAACAGTATATCTATGCTAATATGTATCTGTTTCCTTTCAAAAAATGCTAAATAGAAAATAACCCAGTAATATACTATGAAGGAAGCAAAGGGTAGCCATGGTTTCTTTGTGTTAGCTGGCTTCAGAAAGCCTAACCACCGCAATCTAGTTTAACCGGTACTACGAACGTGGTTATGAACTTGCGAAGTGAACACGGGCTTTATTAATCAAGGTGCGTGCGCGTCTCCCATAAAAGGGGCGGTGTCTGCAACAACGAGCCTATTACTGATGGGCATTCCGGCTCTTTTCAGTGAGTCAGATCATTTGGCTCAGCTCACCAATAAGAGCCAGCTCTTTCGGCTCCCAAACGGCTCTTCATTCAGTAGCATTTCCGGTTTTTCAAAATCGGCCAAAGTTAGCGATATTTTGACCTATGATTGGTGTTTGTGCACATCTATCACTTAAATTGTTCAAAGGAATCTTACTCTACCTTCTAATTACCAAAATAACATTATTTTGCATTTTGTTTGTTATAAAAACTATTTAAATAAATGTAAAACCAGTAAGACGCTATTACACATGTGCATTGAAAGTAGGGCATTTTTATGTCTTGAAATAAATTGCACAATAAGCAGCGCGTAGTTGAACATTTCAAAACAAAATAGACACTCATAAAATAGAACATAATTTTGTGTCATAACAAAGAAAAATAAATAAATGCATAAAAAAATAAATGTGCAAAACTGCAGCATCAGAACAATTAAACTGACCAACAATTAAAACTGGTTTTTAAATTATTATTAATGTTATTTTCTTATAGTGGTTTTATTTATTTTTGGCCTAAAAAATGATTCTCTTTGATTACAGATAGAAGTTGAAGAAAAAAAAACGAATAAAAGTTCCACCAAGACCACAAGCACTTGTCTTGTGTTCATTTACAAAACAAATCGGCTCTTCAGATATGCGAGTCGGCTCCCAACGTTCACCTAAAAGAGCCGGCTCAAAGAGCCGACTCGTTCGCGAACGACACACCACTAGGCCTATAGCGGTGCAGCATGGGCTGTACTAGAGCAACGTATTTTCTCTCTGGTAGGGAAAAACACTGATACGGACAGATATAATGGACGGATAAGAACATGTGTAAGAGGGGAGTCAATGTGGGAAAGGCTGCCATTTGTGAGGAGCTCGAGAACGGTGCTCGTCATAAACTTCAAAGGACCAGAGGGCCTTGTAATGAAACAATATAACTCTGACTTCCTTTGGGTTTTCATCCCATTTGTTCTCAAGGATGTCCTCGCCTGGGAAAGGACTGTGATAAGAGGAAACTGGACTATGTCATGGGTGTGAATGTGTGTTTAGTGGCATTTATGGCACAGGGGTCGTGGCGCAAGGAATGTCCTACCCGACCATCTGTGACCTTTTCCACTTTGATCCTTCAAGCCTCACACGTGACTACGGACAATACCACAGTGCCCTCATGTCGGCACCTCTATCATTGCACCCCCCTTCTCTCCTGGATTAAGACTCAGTTTAAATGGTCAACAGACCCGGTACAATTTACAAACATTGCACATGTGATTCTTATATTGTTACATTATGTCTTATGTAGTAGTAACAGGAATTGCATGTAAAATGGTTCATCAGAAGGGAATTTTCATGACAACTGCAACATAATAATATTTAATCTGTTAATAATAATCATAATGGTAAACTGTTTGGTATGGATGTAATCCAGTAAAATCAAGGAATCAAATGAGATACATTTCATACCAAATGAAGTTTAGTAAAACATAGTTCCAATAACTCAGGAAAAAAACTGCAACACTGGAATGTCCTCTCTGGTAATCAACTCCTTTTCCCTTCACCCCTACTCAGCAACGGTGGGGGTCTAAATTCCAGATTCGACCACACCTCCAGGTTAATTTATGGCACTGCCGCCTGGTTCAAACGCAGGATTTGGCTTAAAAGAAAGGGAGACAAACCTATCTGGGAGAATCGTAACTGATCTCCCACAACGTGCAGGTTATGTATGTATGTGTGTGTAGCTGAAGCAGGCCGGTAAGATATTTACTCTGTGTTTCTTTTCTTATTTTCTATGTTTTGTAATTGACCTAATTTTAAGATAATGACCTACCTGCCTGTGAATAAATTCTTATTATTTTAACTTGCGTGGTCTCCATGACTCTAATCCATTTTCTACCTTTTTCAGCCTAAGTTACGACTGAAATACTCAGGGGAACAATTCTGACCAATGACCAACTGATCAGTGGCGTGGTACGGTATGTGTAGTTCTTAAGTTGGGTAGGCGGCCGGGTTCGGCCCGTATACGGATTGGTTGAGGCACGGCTCTGGGAATTTGACGTGAAGAGAGCCCCTGGATGTTCTACGTCGGTTCTAGTCAAATTAGCCTTAAGGAGCCCTCTGAGTGCACGCTGACCTGGGCTCGCAACTATCTATGTAAAATATAATACATGTATTGTGTCGGCCAGACCCCCAACCTCTATGTTCTCCACCGAACTGAGATTCGGCAATAGTGCTAATCCCGGGAGCATATATTGAGTAATGGTGGCATACAAGGAAGAGTCGAGTGTAACCACTCTGAGCTTCACGCATGATTAAAGTAAATTCTAAATTATAATTTAATATAAAGTTAGATAAGTACGAGTAAACTAATAGTAACTGTTACGCTTACTGTTTGTGATCATCAATATATTCGATGTGTCGTTCAGCTCCTGTGTGAGTGTTCTAATGCTCTCATTGGAATATTGACATTTGGACGACAGGTCGGATATATCCGTGATAACAACATGGCCCCGTTTGCGAACGGAGAATAATAAGAATCGTACTGATCCGTTTCAGGCCTGTCTTCAGCGGGATATGGAGCAGCGCATTCATATCTGACTCATGGCGACGGACTCAGTATATTCTTAAATGTACTTGTAATCTATTCATGACCGGCGGATAAATCACTGAACTCTTTTTATTTACATCACAACAGCAGAGGACAAACATATTTACTCCTTCCCCCTCCAGCTATTCCCTCATTGGTCTAGCTGTGCGGGTTCTACACATGAAACAATCATATGAGCAAAAAGCAACACCGTTACCCCTCCAACAAAGCCAGGAAGGAGCTTTTGCAAAAATAAAATAAAATGCTCATTGTGTAGGTTAAATTCTTTAGGCTTGTTAATACCTTATTCACCTTAGCACTCGTAACAAATATATGTATAGCTACTCTCTGTAGGCTTACATTGTCATACAGTTTATTTATAATGTGACAACTGTACTACATCATTCTAGAGCTGCAAAACTGTCACTTGATGCAGCATGTTTAAAATATTGTTGAAGCAATCACATCAACGTTTTTTTTCATAAAAAAAAGTCTCTAAAGTATTTTCCGGAACTCACAAAATCTCGCACTGCGAAGAGATTCCCTCAGTATCCGCACATATCTCTACGGGATCCTTTGGAATGGAGACGCCTTTTTCCAAAGCCAAGGAGTTGATTGGTCAATGGGCGGTGCTTTTATATGTTTCAATCTGTTATCCTGAACATAACCTGCCCCAGAGCAGGTTAGACGTGCAGAGTAAGTTGACGTAGCAATATAACCCGATTAAAAGTGAGTCGGGTTCGTGATACAGAAAAACCAGGGGTTGAAGCTTATTTAGCTCGCTACCCCCCCCTTAATCTCGCTTCGTAGTACACGCCTCTGCTTTATGGAATACCCCCTGGAGTTTAAACCCCTGGATTACAGAACTCTATTAAAACTGGAACAGCTATCTAAATCTGTAAAGTAAGGATTATCTGTTCTCATTGTAATGCAGTTCTGTGGTTTATGGGGTTTAAACCTGAAGTTTAAACTCCAGCTAAGCACGCTGCTATTGAGTCAGAAATATTTCCCGAATGTTGGGGGACTGATTATATTCCACTCAAGATGATGAAAACATTGCACAGCCTTACATTGTATTGTTCCAGTCATGGAAAAATGTCCCAAGAATGTTACATACAGCCCTACAGATTACAACCCCTGACTGTCACCATTTTGCCAAAACCATCATGGAGGTGGAGGATACATGTCAAATCTGTCCAAAAAATAATGTTTGAATGAAAGTACTGAAAAGGCAGATTTGTTGAAGATTTGTAACATTCCTGGTAAAGATGTGACAAATTTAATTTGAGACATGGAACTATTATGGCTTTCTATATAATAAATAAACAAATAAAAAATAAATAAATCTTGAGAAATGTCAGCAAGTGAGACAGTTATCCGTAATATCAGTCTATTGATTAATTAGTGGTTCCCCATGATCCTGTGGCCATACTATCTGACATCATTAAATAAGGTGTCCAATAAGGTGTTCACATTGAGCCTTCCACCTTACGAGGTGACTTGGGCCTTATGAGGTGAATTGGGCCTTAGGAGGTGAATTGACGGTTACTGTTAGTTATGGAGTTATTCTCTTAAACCCCCATTGAAGCTGAAGTAGATTTAGACCCAATATAAATGCTTCTGTGTCACCAGGGTAAGGGGTTTTATTGGGGACCGACGTTTAATTTCATTTTTGCGTTTTTATTTGCGGCTATTACAGAGAACAGAGAGCTCTTCTTAGAGACTTAATAGAGACTTATTAGCATCTAATGGACGTTTGACAGCTGTAGTGGCGATCGTTTAGGTTTGACCAAAAAGCACCAACCTTTATGACCAGCATTCCCCGTACAGCTGTCATGGGGTAGCGGGCGAAAGCTGGCGGAATCAGGCCGTTACACGATATACGCCGGTACACTCTCAGAAATAAAGGTACAGTCGAGGTACATTTTTCTTCTTTAAGGAACACATTTCACAAATGTACCCTTAATGCACCCTAAATGTACCCTTAATGTACCCTAAATGTACCCTTAATGTACCATAAATGTACCTTAATGTACCCTTAATGTACCCTAAATGTACCCTTAATGTACCCTTAATGTACCCTAAATGCACCCTAAATGTACCCTAAATGTACCCTTAATGTACCCTTAATGTACCCTAAATGTACCCTTAATGTACCCTTAATGTACCCTAAATGTACCCTTAATGTACCCTAATGTACCCTAAATGTACCCTTAATGTACCCTAAATGTACCCTTAATGTACCCTAAATGTACCCTTAATGTACCCTAAATGTACCCTTAATGTACCCTAAATGTACCCTTCAATGTACCCTAACTATGTACCCTTAATGTACCCTTAATGTACCCTTAATGTACCCTAAATGTACCTTAATTACCCTTAATGTACCCTTAATGTACCCTAAATGTACCCTAAATGTACCCTTAATGTCCCTTAATGTACCCCTAATGTACCCCTTTTTCCAGAGTGTACTTAAAGTTGACACAACAACATCTAATGGCAGAATTTTGGATAATAGAGGATTAGCTAGAGAATGTGCTGCGTACCCCAGCCTACATTAATAGACCCAAAAGGTAGGCTCAGAATAACAAAAGCTCTTTTGTAAATGCATGAGTATCGCTTTTGAAAGTTAGTTCATTCTCAGCACTTCTTTAAAAAAGCTTATCTATTATTCTGCTTATTCATTATTAATTTCTTAATGCACAAAACATTTAATCCATATGTCTGATCGGCGTCGGAGAAGACTTTCCTAGGTTTTGGGCCCCTTTTGCTGAAAAAGGTTATGCTTCGATAAATATGCTGTCTTTAATACGTATGTGCTTGATTCAAAATTAAGATTTTAATATGACGTTTTGACACGGCTGCTACAAAGCTTGTTGAGTTGTGTAGTATTAAGAAATAGTCGGCATATTCATGCTATCCGGTGACTTTTTGTGAAAATTGCAGACTTTTGGAGGTGCATCTGGCGACATGCATTGAGAGCGATTTAGCGACACTAGCCCTGTGTTGAAATAAACACCTCAGCAATTTTATTGTTGGGCTATGAGTTTGTACCATTAAGTTCGATCCTAATTTAGCAACAAAAAAGAAAAAGGAAAAGGTTAATTCTGAATGAAATTCAGATGGAATATTATGGTAATGTATGCTGCATACTGTCAATCACTCTTCTCCTGCTCTGCTATTACAACTCATCTCCAGCTGCCTGTTTCAGCGCAACTCAATTATTCATCCTTGTCCCAGGTTTGGAGGGAAAGCTTTGTAAATGAGGTCTTTCTGAATTGAAAATGTCTCCTAATGACATTGACCTTGCCGGCCTGGAAGCGCTTTTAAACTGGCATGACTCGCACGGTGTTGCATTGACTGTTTGACAGCCCAGAAACATCGCTGCATTCCTCATGAATCGAGAGTCAGTCAGTCACTTCCCACAGAGTCTGTGTTCAATATTACAACTATGGATTGCAGTGCAAAGTGTAAAATTATTGCTTCTTATGTTTGATCAGAGGGAAAAGAATTGGCAAAATGTTTGCTGGAAAAAATATTATATATTTCACCATCCACCGTAATATGTTATCTGTTTTGAATGGATATGCTGTAAGTCAAAGCTTCCATGTAGTTGGACAAGGGTGTACAACAAGGGTTCTATGCT
>CM056389.1:1548081-1565581 GCA_029718625.1 Synaphobranchus kaupii | reverse complement strand
ACAGACAAGGCGTTAATTTCAGCAAAGAGCAAAACAAAACTGTGCAGCGTTAGTTTGCAAGACAAAGCAAGACTATGACTTTTGATTTCCAAGACTAGACAAGACCAGAGTTACAACGACAAGACTTAATGAACTGGCACCAGACAAAGAACACGGAGAATATATAGTGAAGTCAATGAGCTAATGAGTGAATGCAGCGTGAGAATGTATGCGAGAGTGATTGAGCGGAGACAAAGGCGTGAGGAATGCAAACGGGGAAAGGAATGTGATAGGCGGAGGAAATGCGAGAGTGAATTAGGTGAAACAAGGAGGGAAACCAAGCCCAGCCTGCACAACAAGGAAGACAGACAGGGGAAACGTAAAAACAAGACAATAAACGTGAGGGAAAGGGGAAAACCACGGAGCACAAACAGGGATGGGGACTGAGAGGGAACGGAGAGTGTAACAAGTTCCTCTCTATGCAAAAGAGACATTTGTGGTTGTATAGCTACATTATGTGGGGTTGGGGAGCAGTGTGATTCTGTCAGTATGAAATAGCCAGTCTCTGCTTCCTGTGGTTGCATAGCTACATTGTGTAGGGTTGGGGAGCCACTCTCTGCTTCCTGTGGTTGCATAGCTACATTGTGTAGGGTTGGGGAGCCACTCTCTGCTTCCTGTGGTTGCATAGCTACATTATGTAGGGTTGGGGAGCAGTGTGAAATAGCCACTCTCTGCTTCCTGTGGTTGCACCTTCTCCTGACTACGTTTCAGCCTCTTAATCTACGTATTCAAACCAGCATCTTACCTTCAGTGTGTATCTTCATTTTTTCTGATTTTATACTAATGACACAGTTGGAGCGCCTTCGCTGACATTAAACTGGATTCAGTCAAGACCTTTTTTTTAATTAATAACAAAAGTTGTTTGGCAGGTTCAGTGGATTTAGACTGCACAGTCTATCTGAGGCTATCCTGAGACGACCTTGGCTTGCATTGCAAGGACGTCTTTTTAACTTCCCAACTATTTCCATCACACCTCTCTCTGAGACTTCTTAAGGGAAGAGGAAAATAGCTCCCTCCTTTTCTATTAGCATATTGCACCTGTGTGACGGCTTCCCCACTGAGGCTTTCATTAAAGAAGGGAGCCACACAAAAGCAATGAGGTCCATACATTTAGTACAAGCAGAAGAGCAGAAGATGGGGGGGTTAAAAACAGGGAGGGAGGGAGGGAGGGAGGGAGGGACCTGACCTGACCTTCTGAGTTCACCACTATTGGCCTCCGCTTTTCATCTAGAGCTGAGGGACAGGGGTTGGAAATAGAGAGAGAGAGAGAGAGAGAGAGAGAGAGAGAGGAGTTTTCTAACTCCATGACATTTTACTGTGTTTTTTCTTTTACTTGTTTCAAGCTTTTGTAACTCAGAGGTAATTGTGAAATGCCAATATAGACTTCTACAAACAATTAAATTGTTGTGTGCTTAAAGCAAGACTGAAATGGCATTGTGACATGAGTGCCTATGCCGTCCAATGCGTTTATCCCATCAACCCGGGAGACAGACGAGGACGTGCAGCCCTGTCCACTTCAAACATCGCAGCGAGCAAAATCTCCCAAGTGGAAAAATGGAGCAGTGCTTTGTGGGCAAACACAATCACAATATCCCAATATAGTCCTGCCAGTCTGAATGAAGACAGCATGTCCCTTTCAAAGAAGATAATTAGATAATTAGGATCTGCAACATTCTGAAAGAACATTCTGAAGAGGAAGAACATTCTGAAGAGGATGTGACTCCGCACATCGTTGTTTTTTCATGGTCAGGATGTAACCGGACGCCGTGATTAGTCACTGTTTATATGAGCCTACAGCGTCAGGGAAGTGAGCGCCATTGGAACGAGGTCTCTGGAAGCTTAGGGAACGCTTA
Organism: Synaphobranchus kaupii; assembly: GCA_029718625.1. NCBI lineage: Eukaryota > Metazoa > Chordata > Actinopteri > Anguilliformes > Synaphobranchidae > Synaphobranchus > Synaphobranchus kaupii. The sequence continues at coordinate 1,563,689 of CM056389.1, read as the reverse complement.
TTTTAGCAAGCGCCTCGACCATGGCGCCAGATTTTGATGCGGACGTAGACTGTAAGGAGCGATAAGGATTAAAGCTCGATTTTGCGAACCCTAAGCGCTCAGCTCTGACGCTTCGAGGCTGTGAAGAATCAGATTTCCATCATATGGATGATGTTCCAGAGAAGGCATACATTATGTGTTTGTGTCAGCTGTGCTAACAAGTGCACATCCAAGCCAGAACAGAAGCCCAGCCAAGCTAATAGTACAAATATGTTAAATATAGAGCCATCTCCAGAGATTAATTTTGTAAAATGTGATCATTACTTTTCAATGCATGGCCCTTCTTTATTGTGAAATATGTTCAAGTAATTGATCAAGTGAAAACTTAGATGCGTACAGCCTTGTTGCTAATGTGGAGTTTGTATGATCCATTGAGGTTGTCTGAAGTCAGGATAGAGTGCCCAGGGCTTGCTGACGGGAATGGAAATGGGGCCTAATCTGATCTGTGATATCCATTAAAATGACCCGCCATTTTACCCCTCTACTTTTGTGTTTCTAGCTAAATCACTGCCTCTCTCTCCAGCCTTTGACCTTTGAACTCACCTGTCTAGACGAAATGGATGTGACCCACACACACATAAACATAAACAGTCTGAAGCGCTGTTTCAGGTAGTTGCATTAGCCTGGTGGTTCCAAAATACAACTCTGTGAGTCTGATATTGTAATTATCCCCCGATGTCGTCAGTTTGATAAATCGTAACCTCTCTACCATCGGTCTAAAATAAGGCAAGCGAGCGTTCTGGTGGTACCAGCCTCTGATTAAAGTGAGATATCCACTCTGCAAAAACACACCTTCAGATGCGCTATCAAATGAAAGGGACATGTACTAATGTGATTATTTTATTATTAAATATGGCCATATTCATACGGAGGAATATCCCCACAGTCACAATCTTTCACTTTATTGTCATTCCTTTGCATTCCCTCTGCAATTGTATCGTAAATCTATAAATTGCTCATATCATATTAATTTACTTCTACCAACCTGCCCCCCCCGCCCCAGGCTTAACCTGATATTAAACTAAATCCAAAACAAAAATCTATATTTCTCAATTCCTGTTCATTGCATCAGCATGGTAATTTGAATGGGAAAAGGGACTATGTTTGTGGATATATTGTGGTGGTATTGTGTGCACTGAGCTCTCTTTGGGCCAGGAGGGGAGGGGAGGTGGGGGGGAGGTGGGGGGGGGGGGGGGGGGGGGGGGGGTGGGTTCTCATCGGCTGGAGGTAGATTTTTACTGCATATGGGAATCGATCAATATTAAGCAGTCAAAGAAGGTGCAAACATTAAGGAGGCATGAATAAAATAGCTGTTAACAGCACAGGGAGATGGGGCATGTGAGCAGCTATAGCTGTTCACAGCACAGGGAGATGGGGGCATGTGAGCAGCTATAGCTGTTAACAGCACAGGGAGATGGGGGCATGTGAGCAGCTATAGCTGTTAACAGCAACAGGGAGATGGGAGCATGTGAGCAGCTATAGCTGTTAACAGCACAGGGAGATGGGGGCATGTGAGCAGCTATAGCTGTTAACAGCACAGGGAGATGGGGGCATGTGAGCAGCTATAGCTGTTAACAGTACAGGGAGATGGGAGCATGTGAGCAGCTATAGCTGTTAACAGCACAGGGAGATGGGGGCATGTGAGCAGCTATAGCTGTTAACAGCACAGGGAGATGGGAGCATGTGAGCAGCTATAGCTGTTAACAGCACAGGGAGATGGGGGCATGTGAGCCGGACTGGGATCTGAATAGGACTGGATATGAAGTAAAAAGGGGGTGATCCCAAACGCGCTACAAGCCGGCTATATAGACAAGGAACTATAGGTGCTCAACAGAAGGACCAGTGAATAAAGAGAATACCAAACCCGGACTACTTCGCTAGGGACTAACCCGAGATAAGGAGGACTGGAGCACACAGAGCTCAGAGCAAAACAAAATATTTTAATACGACTGACGTTTCGACGTCAACGACGTCTTCTTCAGAGTCAAAATGGAAAGGACTGGATATGAATTAGAGAAATATTATCAATTATCAACATGAGCTGAATTCATTGGAGAGTCCACAGTACATTTTATTGTCCAAAGAGAAAGTAAGCTCTCTATTGCTGTTTCTCACTTGCTGCTTCTGTTGCTGTTATTAGTATTATGATTTGTTTTATGGTAGAAGGCCTAGTTTACACTGGCTTACATTGGCCCCTGCAGGTTAAGGATCACACCTATGTCCCTCCTGGGATTTGAACGTTAAACACCATGGTGACATCCCACACTGCTGTCTAAGGCTGTATCTAAAATGGTTGCTGGGGTCGATTATCTTTTGAATATATCATGTTGTGTCCCAGGGGGAACTTTTTCTGATTGGACTCCTGGAAGATACTTGGAGATAAAGTAATTTGAGCCTCTATTCTTTTTTGTGGAGCATATCTGAATATTTGCCCATATGGAAAAGAGGTCACTGCAGTAGGTACAGATGGCTGTCACAGCACAGGCTCTGACATGGGTTATGGGAGAGTGAGGTTTCATGGTTGCAATACTGGGCGTAGCTACCATGTGCTGTCAATCACAGAATTGCATGAACCAATCAAAAGTTTTACGTTAGAAAACACCATGACTTGATCAGTTCTGTGGCTTCTGATAAAAAGCATTAAAAAAAGCCAGCTTCCTTTGGGCGGTAGCCCCTCCCCTTAGTAGAGGGGTCTTCTTGAGGTCATAAGAACAGACGTTTGCATAAGTGCTGTCTGGCGGAATCACACGGAAGCCAAAGGATGCCTCCGTCTGATAGCGCGTTTCATCGGCAGGCTATTTTGATGATAGCGATCTACCCAAACTTCTGTTTCTCACAGATTACAGACACGGTCTCCTTTCCAATACCCCAGCGCATTACCCCTCAGGGTTAACGCTTTTCACGGACAAACATTTAATATCGCATTTCGCTTAAATTATAATTTAAAATGTTTACAGGAAGACTCAGCTCTTCTTGCCGCCTGCTTGCCGCCAGCTTGACCCCTAGTTTTCTGTGCTTATCTATTCCTAATTCTCACTCTTGTCACTTCCTTTTTGGACTGACTATAACCCCCCCTCCCTCTCTCTCTTTTTCTCTCTCACTCTCCCCCCCCCTTCTCTAATCTACCAGCTACTTCTGGGATTAGAAAGCTGAACTGAAGACACCAACAACAAATTGGATTTTACCAGCTCTGCAGCTTCACCTGTGGTCTCCCAGCCCCCGCCTCCCTCCTGCCCTGGTGAGTTACGGCGGCTTGACTGCCCGCCTGGTCCTCCTCTAATCTCCCAAAGACTCGCTCTGACCGCTCGAAGGACCGATGAGGTTTGGGCCCAAACTGGCGAAACGTTCTGTAATCCCTCATTTTCCTTCACGGGTTTTTCAGGAATGGGGAAAAAGGTTTTACAGCGTGATTACAGTTCCAGCCTGTCTGTGGGCAGACATGTTGAGGTTTTATGTGCCGTGACGTGTGAATGACGTGAGGGTTTTTTTCGGTTTTGTTTTCTTTGTTTATGCTGCACGCTGTCCCACCCTGCAGTTCCTGCTGCATGAAGTCAAGCACAGCTTTACTTTCACATCAAACGTTGTATGAAACTTATTGCATATAAGGTTTATATCCAGGGTATGTGGGGTAGCCTATATTTCACTCCCTGAAAATTTGCTCAGGCAATTCAAGTTAAAGGTGGAGGAGGTAATAACACATGATCTGCCAGATATGCAGTAGATATGGATGGATCACTTTAAGGGTTGTTTCTGACAAATTTTCCTATTGAAGTCCATGAAAAATTAAGAAGGAGAAACAACTCTTCAAGTGATCCATCCATATTTACTGCATATCTGGCAGCAGAGTGATGGTTTGAGGCCTGTTTGATACCTCAGACCCTTGATGACTTACAGCCATTTTGCCAACCATGTGTTCCATATTAATTCCCATGTAATTTACAGCTAAATCTAGTCCCACCCCCCAATTCCCATAGAGATCCATTCAAATGCAGAGAGGTTATAGTATCACTTGAAGGAGTACCAGAAAAAAGATATCAAGAGTCTTTTGATATTGTTGGGTCACAGACATCAGGAAGTCATGGCATGCAAAGGATATGCGACCAAATATTAAAAATGATTACTTTATTCTACTTTACGTTAAACTGTCCAATATTTTTTGATGCCCGAAAATGGGGGGGACTATGTACTAAAGGTTCTATAATTTCTAAACGGTTCATCCGATAGGGATGAAATACCCTCCAATAAAGCTGACAGTATGCACTTCAACCTCATTGTCATTGTATTGTTTCAAACTCAAAGTCCTAGTGTACAAAACCAAAATAACAAAAAAATGTGTCACTGTCCAATGAATTATGGTGCTCATTGTACGTACGTATGTAATTCAGTATGTAATTAGAGTGGCTGCTAAACTTCTGAATGTGTGAGAAAGATGTTAACGTGCCTGAGAAATGATTCTATAATAGCTATGCTATGGTCTACCCACATAGGCTGTTTGAAATATAAATGAGTAGGGCCTATCTAAACAGCTCTTATGAGTAACTAATGGCCGGTTAAAGCTCCAGAATATAAACACATATTCAGTGGCATTGGCAGTTTTAAAAACATTTAAAAAAAATAAATATTAGTGCCTTGGCTGTTATAATAATATGCAATACTGTCGATAAAGATAATAATGGCAACATTGAGGCCTTTCATCCAATCCCAGCCAGGCGTGTTTACTAGACCCACTGCATGTGAAGACAATCAAAGTGTGCTTTTCACCTCCAAGACCTTGCTGATTAGAGATGCGCTTCAACTCAACAGTTCCACAAATCTACAGTATGTGGTAATTGAGGTAGTATTACTGCATTGAATTATACATTATTCGTAGTCACAATAGACTCTTGTAGTTGGGGGTGGAAGTGCTTTTTTCAGTAACCTTTATAGCTAACTTTCATATGAATAAAAAGTGCCTTTTTTAATAATAATCACAGCTCTATGAGCAAACCACAATGGCTTCTTTACAGACGTCTCTTTTAAGCCCATCACACTGGCGTGTGAATTACACCCCTCGAGTAGCTCAACATCATGCTCCACGCACCATACCCTTTGTGCCACCAACAATGACAAAGGAGTATTAGAAATGCGCTCACAATTAGTCATAAAGTAAGTAGTATCTGTATCTGATCAGCCTCCGCCAGAGATAGCGGCTGCCTGCTTTGAAACTCTTGGTCTGTGAAATTACTTGCGGGGGTTGCTTGTGTTGTGTTTCTCCTGACGTATGCTTACTCAGCTTGTGCGGCGGTCACGCCGGTATCTCAAATGCTTATGTAAGTAACGCTCGAGTTTCTGATAGCCGGCATGTATTATTAATCTCTCTCCGCTGTGATTGGCTGCTTAACCATGCTGCTGCTCTGACTACCATTTTGCATTTGTAGCGAAACAAGCGCATTGGGAGATAAAGAGCTGATTATGACCCAAACTCTCCCCGCCCATCTTATTTGCAAGCGCCACATGATTGGCCATGGCTGGAAGGAACGGAATTTCAAATCCCAGAGTGATCACTGCAGTCTCTCAACAGACACACGCTGGTAATGCTGTAAGGTGAAGTGTGCAGCTTAAAATTGCATTATGTTTTTTTAATTTTTTTTTATTTGGGCCACAACAGAGTTGCATGGTGTTCTTAGAACTCTCGTTCCGTGTGACGTCTGGCTGTAGAGGGAAAACAAATAGCCTTAATAGATTAGTTTCAAGCATTCTGATTGGTTGCTTGTTTCCATAGCATCCATAATAGTGGTCTGCTGTTTCTCTTTTTTTCTCTTTCTGATGGCTAAAAGTCCTTTGGCAATCCCCTGTGATGTCATACCTTTGCTGATGCAGCTGATGGAGCGTCAGATCACAGCAAACCACAAGTGCTGGAAAAAATATATAAACATGCAGACTGCAAGGTTCTAGAATCTGCGTTCGTGTGCCCGCGTGCACAAACGTGCAGACTGCAACGTTCTATAATCTGCATTTTTATGCCTGCATGCACAAACGTGCAGACTGCAAGGTTCTATAATCTGCATTTTTATGCCCGCATGCACAAACGTGTAGACTGCAAGTTTCTAGAATCTGCGTTTTTATGTCCACATGCAAATCCTTTGAGGGACATTAGAAGTGTGTCATAAAAAATGCAGTCAGCATCACACAAAGGCCTGGATTCACACAGTTGTTCTTCATTCTGACTCAAAGCTAAATGCAAGAGTAAGGTTGTCCAGCACAGAGCAAATTTGGGTACTGTGTTTACCTGTTATCATATACACTGCCTGGCCAAAAAAAAAAGTCGCCGTTGCACCCGTCATGCATAGTGCCCACTGTACAAGCCTCTGGAGGCAGTGTTATGATCTGGGGTTGCTTCAATTGGTCAGGTCTAGGCTCAGCAACGTTATGCAGCAATAAAATGAAGTCACCTGAGTGCCTGAATGTACTGAATGACCAGGTTATCCCATAAATGGGCATATTCCAGGACGACAATGCCAAGATTCATTGAGCTCAAATTGTGAAAGAGTGGTTCAGGGAGCATGAGGAATCATTTTCACACATGAATTGGCCACCAGAGTCCTGACCTTAACCCCACTGAAAGTCTTTGGGATATGCTGGAGAAGACTTTACGGAGTGGTTAGACTCTCCTGTCATCAATACAAGATCTCGGCCAAAAATGAATGCAACTCTGGACGGAAATAAATGTTATGACGTTGCATTAGGTTGTCGAAACAATGCCACGACGAATGCGCGCCGTAATCAAAGCTAAAGGCGGTCCAACAAAATATTAGTGTGTGCGACTTTTTTTTTGGCCAGGCAGTGTATGTTAAGGATTAATGTTAATCTATCCAAGTCTTTTATTTATTTATTTATTTATTTATTAAAGCTACTCTTCGATTTTTGTCTTTCTATTCAAGGGCCTGATTTACTAAGACCTTTAGCACGTGAAAAAATAAAACAATCAATGATTGGTGCAAAACAAATAACATGACCAATCATTGGTCATGTCATTAGTTTTGCGTGTGCTAAAGGTCTTAGTAAATCAGGCCCCAAGTGTTGTATCATGTATGTTGAAAGATCAAACACCTTACACAAGGCTAACTTTAAGGGACAAAATGCACACATGCCAGCGTGTTTTATTATTATGTTTTTATTATTTTCTTATGGATGCATTTCAGAAGAAACCGCTCTCTTGCCCACAGTTCTTCCATTGCGAAATCCATTTAAACTCGGGGCAAATTGAACACCAGCACTCTGCCCTTCTCTAATACATTGGAGTTGGAAGGGCTTGTGAATTTAATTGGATGTGACAACTATGTGGTCTGATGGCCTGACAGTACATGTCTTTTCTCTTAGTCTGCAGACGCTCAAGCAGTTAGCATCCTGTAGCAGGGTAGCAGGACGCCCACAGATTCATCTGTTTTGTTTTCAGTTTAATTTTATGAGCAACACTGCTGCTTGGATTGAATCAACCCAACGTAAATTATCAGTTGCAGTTGCTTGCCAAAATGTATAATCCAAAAATCTTGCTGTAATGAAAAAATACACATGCACTTATTTGTGTGTGTGTGCATATTGATTGAATCCAGGCCAGTGCTTGGTTCAGAACGCAGTGAGCAGAATTCAATCAACATTATACCTAAACTTTTACTCCTAATTAGAAAGTTTCTTTTTTTCTTTATTTTTGGGCATTCTCACTCAAACATTTTTTTCCTTCCACAAAACAGTTTAGCTCATTTAGCAATTACCAAAATATACCCACCAGACATGTAAGTGTAGATGTGTATAAATAAGTTAGAATTGCATTAATTTATGCATGAAAGCTGTGTACAAATGCAGATTGAAGTCAGCCCTCTGTTGCAAAGGGAGCAGCCGTGTGGTTTCAGTTTCCTGGGGTGTCAGAGGGAGTACCCCCCAGCACGCCAGCGGACAGATAAACGGTCGGCAGCTGCAACATTAACACACAACCCTGCGTTTTTGTGCAGGGGGTGGGGAAGCTCCATATGGAGGGTGTGGAGAAAATAGTGAAAGGCCAGGACAGAAAGACACTAATATGTACTAGTCTGGAAATCAGGTTTATATTCAAAGATCGGACGCGTTTGACCAGCGTCTGCATGAACCGTATCCCTCAGACATAAACAAGTGAAAAGATTCCACTCTCTCCATTCCGCTCTCTCCATTCCACTCTCTCCATTCCGCTCTCTCCATTCCACTCTCTCCATTCCGCTCTCTCCATTCCACTCTCTCCATTCCACTCTCTCCATTCCACTCTCTCCATTCCACTCTCTCCATTTCACTCCCTCCATTCCACTCTCTCCATTCCACTCTCTCCATTTCACTCTCTCCATTCCACTCTCTCCATTTCACTCTCTCCATTCCGCTCTCTCTATTCCGCTCTCTCCATTCCACTCTCTCCATTCCGCTCTCTCCATTCCACTCTCTCCATTTCGCTCTCTCCATTTCGCTCTCTCCATTCCGCTCTCTCCATTTCACTCTCTCAATTCCACTCTCTCCATTTCGCTCTCTCCATTCCGCTCTCTCCATTTCACTCCCTCCATTCCGCTCTCTCCATTTCACTCTCTCCATTCCGCTCTCTCCATTTCACTCTCTCCATTCCACTCTCTCCATTTCCGCTCTCTCCATTCCACTCCCTCCATTCCACTCTCTCCATTCCACTCTCTCCATTTCACTCCCTCCATTTCACTCTCTCCATTCCACTCTCTCCATTCCGCTCTCTCCATTTCACTCTCTCCATTCCGCTCTCTCCATTCCACTCTCTCCATTCCACTCTCTCCATTCCACTCTCTTCATTCCACTCCCTCCATTTCACTCCCTCCATTCCGCTCTCTCCATTTCACTCTCTCCATTCCACTCTCTCCATTTCACTCCCTCCATTCCGCTCTCTCCATTTCACTCTCTCCATTCCACTCTCTCCATTCCACTCTCTCCATTTCACTCTCTCCATTTCACTCTCTCCATTCCGCTCTATCCATTTCACTCTCTCCATTCCACTCTCTCCATTCCACTCCCTCCATTTCACTCTCTCCATTCCACTCCCTCCATTCCACTCCCTCCATTTCACTCTCTCCATTCCACTCTCTCCATTTCACTCCCTCCATTTCACTCTCTCCATTCCACTCCCTCCATTCCACTCCCTCCATTTCACTCTTTCTTTTCTTTTTCTCTCACTGTTATACTTGCTTTCCTTCTTTCACCTCTTGAAGTGTCCCAGGGAGCTGTCAGAGCTCATATGACTCAGAGAGAGAGAGAGAGAGAGAGAGAGAGAGAGAGAGAGAGAGAGAGAGAGAGAGAGAGAGAGAGAGGGAGAGAGAGAGAGAGAGAGAGAGAGAGAGATAATTTTTTATATTATCTCCTCTGTTATAATCACATTTTGTTACTACGAATGAGCTTCTCTGCTTCGGCTATATTACCGGTATGACCTATTGGTTATTCTACTAACGTTTACCAGACCTCAAGTGGAGAGGGAGAGAGAGAGAGAGAGAGAGAGAGAGAGAGAGAGAGAAAGAGCAATTTCCTGGAAATTACAACAATTACAATTTCCTGACAACCACGTTAATAACTGACAGAAACAAATGTCAGTCCCATATGAACTAAGTTACTAATATTCCCATGCTATGCTGAGCTCTCATTATGGTAGTTGACAGAATAATTTGGAGTACGTAGGCTCACATTAGTCCTACCATATTGTGCTATTTAATGCATGAACAGTTATCCGTTCTTTAATTAGAGTCTAGGCACAGTTCAAGAACCAAAACAAAGGTCCCATCGGATGACAGGAAGGAAAAGTGTTGCTTTTTATAAAATGTTATTATAGGGCTCAGGGACTGGAGCCCAGGGGGCTCTGTCTGTAGAAAATCACTTTCATTCAAAGTCCTGCTTGCTGGGGCTCACCTGGCCTGTTGATTTTCTTAATTAGTTTCTTTAACGGGACGTTCTCATCAGTCTTGCCAGAGCAGGTACTGGTCTTGACTCAATCCACGTTCATCCTCGACTTACAATAGCTTACATTTTTCTGTAAATGCAGTTTTAGTCATTTCTAAAAATAAAACATAATTGCTGTTCAGTTGTTAAAATGTTTGAATTTTGTTGACATGTAGACTTAACTCTGTTTCATTTATCAGAATTTTTAAAGCAATTAGCAAGAAGCCTTTTAAAAAAAAGTGAAGCCTGTCACTGCGAATACATATAGCAAAATATACCCTGTATATGTATATATATATATATATCTGGCATATATTATATATTAATCTGGCAGCAGTCAGAGTTTAATTAAGGTGCCAATTATGTGTGCAAATGTGACAGAAAAGCATAACAGGAGGAAGATATCTCAAGACAAACAGCACAGGTCTTCAGTGTGTTCAGCTACATCTGCTTAGGGGAAGAAAAAAAATACAATAAAATGCTATGTGCCAACTGATAATGGGAAATTAAAATGACAGCTTACATCCACACACACACACACACACACACACACACACACACTCACGCACGCACGCACGCACGCACGCACGCACGCACGCACGCACGCACGCACGCACGCACACACACACACACACAAGCTTGCATGCACACAAACACACATGCACACACACACTCAAGCTTGCATGCACACAAACAAACACACACACACATCCGCACACACACTCAAGCTTACATGCACACAAACTCACACACACACACACACACACACACACACACACACACACACACACACACACACACACACACACACACACACACACACAATTAAAAGACTGAAAGCCAGTAGCCCGGCGAGGTAGCTACTAGAACAACTATATTTAATGTTTAAAATGTGAAACGGAGCCTCGGGACACATTTACACATAAACAAGTTTTGCAAGCTGAGTTCTGCAGCCAGATAACGTTATCTTCAGTTGATCAAATTAGCTACAAGTTAGCTACATTGTTAGCTAGCTAGCTTGTTAGTCCAGCTAAATACTGGTATAATGTCTAGCCCTGGATTTTTCTGTCATTTGCAAATTGTTTAGAACAGTCCTCTTTTAGTGGTAATATTTAGTGTTGACAAGCACTTCCAAAGCTGTATTCGGAAAGTAAAAACTATGGTTAAAATCATCTGGGCTCTGTAGCAACTGATGCCTCATGCTCTGTGCTAACGGCTGTGCTGCTAGCCCTGTGCTGCTTACAAAGGCCCAGGCTTCCGATTGCAATCAGGCCGTCCGCATTGAAAGAAATAAGGAAATAATTGGTTGAAAAAGTAAATATTTAACCTGAATAACTCAACAGCTCGATATAAATGCATATGCTGTGTAAATATTAAATGATTATAGGGATCGTCTGTGAGTAAAGAAAGCCAAATGTGTTTAGTCAAACACTTCAAGGATTTAATCCTCCCTATCAAGCGCTCCTGATGTGTTTCTCATCCGTGCACACGGGCAGGTCCTCCTGTGGTTATGTGTTTCTCACCTGTGCACACGGGCAGGTCCTCCTGTGGTTATGTGTTTCTCATCCGTGCACACGGGCAGGTCCTCCTGTGCTTATGTGTTTCTCATCCGTGCACACGGGCAGGTCCTCCTGTGGTTATGTGTGTCTCATCCGTGCACACGGGCAGGTCCTCCTGTGGTTATGTGTTTCTCACCCGTGCACACGGGCAGGTCCTCCTGTGGTTATGTGTTTCTCACCCGTGCACACGGGCAGGTCCTCCTGTGGTTATGTGTTTCTCACCCGTGCACACGGGCAGGTCCTCCTGTGGTTATGTGTGTCTCACCCGTGCACACGGGCAGGTCCTCCTGTGGTTATATTTCATACAAATGAACTCCTCCTTCAGTCGATGTACAGAAGCCGTGCCTCTGCTCACGCACAACTGACATTCACGTGTCACTTCCCCTTCCACCTCACATGTAAGCAGAGACATTTCCTTATAACCATAGCGTTCAACGTGTCCAGAAGTTTCCGCAACGTCCAGCAGATGTACGACGCAGGAGGTCTTGGCCTCGTGTTGCGAAGGACACGGTGAAAGGATGTGAAAATGCGTCGTGCTCTGTTTCTCCCGATGAGGTGAAAGGATGTGAAAATGCGCGTGCTCTGTTTCTCCCGATGAGGTGAAAGGATGTGAAAATGCGCGTGCTCTGTTTCTCCCGATGAGGTGGAAAGGATGTGAAAATGCGCGTGCTCTGTTTCTCCCGATGAGGTGGAAAGGATGTGAAAATGCGCGTGCTCTGTTTCTCCCGGTGAGGTGAAAGGATGTGAAAATGCGCGTGCTCTGTTTCTCCCGATGAGGTGAAAGGATGTGAAAATGCGCGTGCTCTGTTTCTCCCGATGAGGTGGAAAGGATGTGAAAATGCGCATGCTCTGTTTCTCCCGATGAGGTGGAAGATGCTGGTGTGTCACAGCGGGAGATGGGACGCGGAAGAAATCCATTGGCTTTATCGCGGCTTTTATACCAATCTGCCTTTTGCCTTTGTTTGGTGATGCCGCTCACATTTTCATCTGCTTGCGCCGTTCACCGTCAGAGAGAGACTGCATAACTGACCAAAAACAGTTATTTTTTATTCATGCATCAGTATAGTCATACATTCAGCCGAAGGACATCGCCATTAAAATCCAACACCTGGCCTTGTCTCATCTCATTGTGTGTGTGTGTGTGTGTGTGTGTGTGTGTGGGTGTGGGGAGGGCAGATTTTTATAGTGTCGTGAAAATAAGAGAGACTGTTTTAGTACCGACTGTAATTTAGATTTCAAAGGTAATTGGTTATTTTGAAGTCACTCTTACATGGCAGTGATTATAAATAAAATAAACAGCGATGGTGTTGGTGTTGCTAGGCACTCTTGATGTTGATAGGCTTGATTTAAGAGTTAAGGAACGCGGAGAACCGTTTCCTCTTCCAGAACATGGCTTCATGCCGCTGTGAGAATGGCGCATAGTAAAATGTTCTGCGGAAGTAGAATCTGATAAGAGGTCATATAGAATACATTACATCCTCACTGCGTTCACACAAACGCCACTACAGCTGAAAGTAAGACAGAGAATCTTACAGTGCAGTCCATGGTAGGATATTTATGGCCAACTTGATAATCTACATACTTAAAATGATTGCGTGAAACACACAGTTTGATTGCGTCTCCCTAACAATTTGTGGGTAGGACTCGAGGGCTATTTTTTATGCATTGCTCTTGATTAACTCATATGCTCAGTTTTATGTATATTCCATAAAATGTGCTCTGGAACAGGGTGGGTAAAGGAACCATGCACTGAAATGTCACAGTTCACCCAGGGTCATCTTTAAAGGTTGCGCACTCGTGTCCCAATGCCAAAGAGCATATTTCCACACCAGGACATAAGAAAACAAAGCAAAAAATATTTATGCTCTATTGATATGTCACTGAATTCAGTAACTTATACTTTGTAAGTCAAAAAATGAAGCCCATATACAGTACAGCAATATAACTGGTTGAGATTTTATTTAAGAACTGTGTGCACATCCACACCTTCGTAGGCCAGGCGCTGAATAAACAAAGAACAGTGACGAAAGGTGAAGGAAATATCGGCACACCGAAGAATTCAAGCTTCCTTATTTATCAGCGACGTTTCGAACAAAAATGCTCTTCGTCAGACAAAAGGCAAAATGAGACCTACGATCATCTTAAAATAGGAATCAATTGCTTACATGTCAGGAATGTTAATATTGCAATATATATATATATTTTTTTTTTGATGCATAAGCTAACTGCATAGCCTTGCTGTGATTTTCACAAAATAAAACACATCATCAGTGCACACCCAGAAGATGTTAAAAAAAATCACTTTTTAAAAAGATTTGCGTAATAACGTTCAAGAGGCAGTTAAATGTCATAACATAGATCATAGTCATTCCAACGATGTTGCTCAAACAAACAAGCCTCTTGTACACTTACTGGTAAGGGGCATATTTTAAGCTCATTCCCATTCATTTATGTGCTCTGAGGTCTGCATATTTTTCCAGAGCTGATGAAGGAGTTTGCCGTCTCTCTGCCAAAGTGCCAATACTTCATGACCTCAAACTACCGTAATTTCCCCATCTGTTCTCATTCTAACACTTAACCACCAATTCAATCATCAACATATCAGGGACTAAGTGCAATCCAAATATTGTGTTTTATTTTTAAAATGCATTAATTAAAAGACAGACTGTATTTGGTTATATTATTTTATTCTGTATCCAGCCCCTGTCTAGAAAAAGATTCTGCCTCTATGCATGCTCAGTATAATTAATTAAAAAGTTTTATCTGCTGAATACTTGCAATTGGTTATGTAAACCTCATATATGGCAATCTGCTGAACTACACTTGAGTGCTTTGTGAGTCATCTAATACAAACCCCAGTTACAAAAAAGTTGGGACAGTATGTAAAATGCACATAAAAGCAGAAAGCAGTGATTTGTAAATGTTTTTTTTTCTCCAGATATTTAATTGAAAACAGTGCAAATAAAAGATATTTAATATTTATACTCATCAACTTGATCAGTAAAAGGATCATGTTCATGTCCTTTGATGCAATGCTTTATTGAGGCGCTCGCTGTTGACTCAGTGTTGACTAGAAACCTAGATTTGTTTACATAACTTTACATGCCGCAGTCTAGCTTTGTTGGAAGTGTGTCCCTCGCCAGTTTAATTTAGTAGCTATTGTAAAATGTTACAATATCTAATTAAAGGACCGATCGATTTTTATCTCAAATTAATTGGTGATCAAAGCGTTAGTTCCAGAAAGGTTTGTGTCACAATTATTTACACCCCTTTTTTCAGTACTTTGTGAACCCCTCCTTCGCAAGATTAGCAGTAATTACTTAGTATTTTCTTTCATAATCCCTCGGTCTGTCCTTGTGGACTGCCCTTTCTAATTTAAAACGTAGATTTTTTGATCCGGTTCAGTTGTTTGACATGTCTCTGTAAGGGTATGCCAGGGTTCTGGTCTAAATGTACTGATAATTGTTGGAGGTTATGATTCCATTGACCTTAGCAAGAGCCCCATGACAATCCAACACCATATTTCACTGGAGGTATGATGTACTTTTAATGTAAGCTTCTTCTTTATGGCATGAAACCTATGGATGCTCTGAATTGCCAAAAAGCTCAATTTGGCTTCATGTGACCTTCACATGGAGTTGGGAGTATACAATATCCAGACAGCCTCATTTGCTCATCTTTATGAAGGGTGTGTGCTTGCGCGTGCATGTGTTTGTG
The DNA here is from genome assembly GCA_029718625.1 of Synaphobranchus kaupii. Lineage (NCBI taxonomy): Eukaryota > Metazoa > Chordata > Actinopteri > Anguilliformes > Synaphobranchidae > Synaphobranchus > Synaphobranchus kaupii. The sequence goes on along the minus strand of CM056389.1, from coordinate 1,548,429 downwards.
TGTTTGTGTGTTTGTGTGTTTTGTGTGTGTGTGTGTGTGTGTTTTGTGTGTGTGTGTGTGTGTGTGTGTGTTTTGTGTGTGTGTGTGTGTGTGTGTGTGTGTGTGTGTGTGTGTGTGTGTGTGTTTTGTGTGTGTGTGTGTGTGTGTGTGTGTGTTTTGTGTGTGTGTGTGTGTGTGTGTGTGTGTTTTGTGTGTGTGTGTGTGTGTGTGTGTGTGTGTGTGTGCGTGCGTAAAGATGTCCTAATAGCCCCTGTCTCAGGTGCATACTCTGTTCAAATATATTAGCAGGGATGTTTTCATATATTAATGGGGCCGTGTTTCACAGCTTAAGGGGCTCAAATGCTTTTA
>CM056389.1:1540581-1543081 GCA_029718625.1 Synaphobranchus kaupii | reverse complement strand
ATTACAGGTGGGGGCGAGAGGAATTTGGGGGTTTACCAGATCCTTGTTTTTCTAGGGGACTGCTTTTGCGTGCTTGGAAGAAATTAGGATGACACAATGGAAATATTCACTATGAGGTAAGGGGAAAAAAAAAAAAAGGGTTCCTTTCTTACTTCCTCCCCTCCGAACACCCCCCCAACCCCCCCTAAGCACAGACCCTTGCTTTCTGGAGATTTCTTATAGACACAGCTTGTGGGATAGCTAGACTGTCTTGCACAGTGTGATGCTTTGGAACCAAAGGGGTCATTTTATTCAAATAATTTTCTTCAAATGTGTCTTTTTCTTTAATTTTGGTTTTCATCAGTGAGATAATAAACATTTCACAATAATTTGTCATTATCTGGAATGTGTAATGAATTGATAATTGGATTCATTAAAGGTCCATACGACTACACAATATTTACAACCTCAAGATAATTTATAATAAATACATGAAAAGAGAGGAAAATGAATGACAAAAAATAAGAGTGTATTTAAAAAGCAGCATCCTGAAATGATTCAATGTACTAAATCACACAAACAAATCTCTGCACAAACAATTCTCTCTCGTGCTCCATGTTCTCTATTTCCTGGTGAAAGGAGCATTTATTTATTTCCGTGTTGCCAAAAGAGGTGTGTGTGTTTGTCTGTGTGCATGTGCGTGTATGTGTGTGTGTGTTTGTGTGTCTGTGTTTGTGTGTGTGTGTGTGTATTGGGGGGGGTTGAGGCATTGTGGGAAATCTGCTGTCATCCTGTCTGTCAAGTGATGGACCAATGGGAGAGCAGCGTTGCAGAGGCTGAGTGAAGGCAGGCGTGAGGGAGCATCTCCCACATGGCGTTCGCCTCCCTTCGCCGTTCTCGTCTTGATAAATATTGCATCATACCTCCTGTTCCCCTTTATGTTCATAATCCATAATTCAACGCTAAGAGCAGCGTCTCAGGCGTCTTGCGGGGGACGGATCAAAGCTAAGCGCTCACACCACTGTCCAGGTGCTGCTCGGCCCAGCGTGGGATTCGGAAAATAATTCACACCCAACCGTTTTTTTTTTTTTTTTTTTCCTCTTCTTCTTTTTTAAACACCAATTACGGCTCCTCCCTGCTTGAGCCTGTGTAACTGCTTAGTCTTTGATTAGTTTAAGCGTGTAAATAATTGAACGCATGTTACCCTCCATGTCGAACAAGTAGAGCAGTTTAAGGGAGAGCTGAAATTTTGGGGGGGCTGGGAGATTGTCAGTGGATTAGGCCTTCAAAGAGACTCTAAAAATCCTCATGGTGTACCTCACACGTAAGCCCATCCACACCCCCCATTCCCAAACCGGATGCCGGAGTTGAGGTGTGGTCTAGGCATGAGGTCACACTACCTGGCCACAGGGTAAAAAAGTCAGTTTTCTGTGGTAACCAGTAAAAAATAAATAAATCTTTATCATCTTGACATAAAGAAGCATGATTTCCTTCAACAGAGTTTATTGATTGTAAATAAGAAAGGGAGGGGTACATGTGTCCATCCATACTGGACAAATGTCTTCATTTACTTCTTCTCTTGGGTGCGTCTGGTGAACGGAACAATGGATCAAAAGATTCATTTGTGTCCTGATACGACGTAATAACTGTGAATGCCTTTCTTCTATTTTCCTTTTCCATTATGGTGATGAAACGGCAATATGGTCTGTATTGTATTGTGGAAATAGGCCTTTGTGCAATAGGCAGGTAAAACCCACATCAAACCGTTAAAGAGGGTGCACATTACCGCTGCATATACATTTGAGCAATGTATGGAAACAGAACGGGAGTGTTTGTCAGATGTATGTCATTGTTACACACAACTTACACATCCAGCACCTTACACATCACAACTTACACATTCAACACCTTACACATCACAACTTATGCATCAGCAACTTATGCATTCCAGTGCATGAAATTGATGTAAGTACTGTATGTCAGGGGTTATCATTAATATTGGTAGTGTCTTAACAGAAACTTTATTTAAAGCTTTGTGTGTGTGTGTGTCTGTGTCTCTGTGAGTATGTGTGTGTGTGTGTGTGTTTGTGTGCATGTGTTTGTGTGTGTCTGTCTGTGCAAGTGTGTGCGTGTGTGTGTCTGTGTCTGTGTGCGTGTGTTTGTGTGTGTCTGTGTGCGTGTGTTTGTGTGTGTCTGTCTGTGCGCATGTTTGTGTGTGTGTGTGTGTGTGTCTGCGTGTGTGTCTGTGTGTGTTTGTTTGTGTGTCTGTGTGTGTGTGTTTGTTTGTGTGTGTCTGTGTGTGTCTGTGTGCGAGTGTGTGTGTGTCTGTGTGTGTCTGCGTGTGTGTGTCTGTGTGTGTTCATGTGTGTGTGTTTGTGTGTGTGTGTGTGTTCATGTGTGTGTGTGTGTGTGTGTCTCTGCGTGTGTGTGTTTGTGTGTGTATGTGTGTGTGAGAGTGTGTGTGTGTTTGTTTGTGTGTGTCTGTGTGTGTGTTTGTTTGTTTGTGTGTGTATGTCTGTGC
>CM056389.1:1524281-1535081 GCA_029718625.1 Synaphobranchus kaupii | reverse complement strand
GACATGTCTTTGAAAAATGCTCATGAAAGCTCATGCAGTGGGAGTTGAAGGAAATGCCATCCAGAAAAGCAAACCAGAACATATCCTGGAATCATATCTCAAAATATTTTTAGAGACTGTCGCCCGATGTTGAGCCCGCAGACCGTCCGCCTCTCGCCCGCGGCCCTGGCATGTTCCGGATCCGCTGTCCGCCACCGCCGCCGCTGAATCAGGGAGCGTCTTCTTTTTCTGTGGCTTCCGCTGTCTTGTGGAATTTCCCACGATACCTTTTGACCAGCATAAGTAACGATGAAGCCGACAGGTGTGAGTAAAAATATCACACTCTCCTGGTCCAGTACTTACCTGCCTGTCACCTACGCTGTCTGCTTCAATATTCCACAAACAATAAGCATTTCTTCTCTCATTTTGCAGAGGTGCTTGTTTGTGAAGAATCAATAAGTATTATTTATATATTCAGTATATTCATGAATGCCAGCAAACATGCCACAGGCACCAATTATTGATTTGGTTCAATTAAATTACATTACATTTTATTTGTATCACACTTTTTGCACAGACTCACACTGATAAAAAGATGCTTTGCAGAAAAGGATTGATTGATTGGTTGATTGATTGATGAATAATACAAAATGCATCACCCACACAACATGCAATAACAACAAACAGATTAGTGACTAAAAAATAATAATAAAAATATTGCAAATAAATAAGAAGAGTGAAGGGTAAACTTGTATGTAACACTGACTAAGGTAGTGGCATATCATATGCATAACACAACCACAAATCATCACCTCATTCAAAACTACATTTCTTCACTAGCAGATAAGATTCACAGCACTACCAAGGTACCAGGTACGGAGCGCTGGGATCCATTGCAGTCTGACATTGAAAATGATCCCCCAACAACCGTTTACTGCGGTCTGAGCTGGCAAAACATTTTCAAGCACCGGAATGGCTGGGAATTCAGCAATTACCTTCTGTTTCTGGGCGAGAGAAAGAGAGAGACATTACATGGCAGACATGGCTACCCCAGAGGACAGGTTGTGCTCACTATGTCATATTCAAGAGGTGGAGACAGAGCTTTTATTTCCTCACAAAATGTGATAAATACAGTGAGGAAAGAACATGGTACTTCATTAAAATAAAATAAATTTGCCCTGAATTTGAGATGCTTTCAGAGGTAGAGAGGCTGCCATTCCTGTTGGGGGAGAAGAGGGACTGTGTGGCTTTGGCCACTTGCCACAAAATGAGGGACAGTGAGTAATGTCACATGACTAATTTCTTGTGTTTGACTTTGTAGAATGTTATTTCTTCCTTTAGTGTGTGTGTGTTTACTGTAGTTACATTTTCTATTGCTTATCTGTTTGTTATGTCAGTATATGCTTTGGCAATGTAAGTGTACCCTTGCCATGCATGCCAATAAAGCTTAATTGAATTGAGAGAGAGAGAGAGAGAGAGAGAGAGAGAGGTGGTCTGGGATAATAGCTGTAGCTCTTTGCAGGTATGCTGAATTATAAATCCTGTTAAAGCACTGGTGTTCAGTAATCAGAGGATAATTAGCATTAGCTTCTGTAGCGTCATTCGGGGATGGAAGGATTGTCTCTGATGTGTTGCGCTTAGATTGACTGCTCTGTTCAGTGAATAGCCATGTGGAATAGCCATGTGGAATAAGGTCATGGAATAATATTCTTGCTGGGCTCTGGATTGCATTGGGTTGGCTCTTTCAGTTTTATTTTGAAATGATGGTGTTCAGAAAACTTCATTACCTCCAAAAAAGTTTCTTAAATGTGATGAATAATAAAAGAATAAAGAAGTTGGCATAACAGAGTCGAAGATGTTAACATGAGTGATGGTTAAAAGATCATCACATTTGTCAGTTAGTCTGGTCTGGATATCTTTGTGGAATTGATTCTTTAATTATCTCATCAGGTTGCCTGGGACTCACTAAAGCCCCTCTATGTCTATATAAAATGATTTCTTCATCTCAGATTCAGAATTGGTATTGATTCCATTCCAGTACGTGTTGATATAGTTTTCACGTAATACAAGTGATGCGTCCTCACTCTTGGATAGTGATATCATTTGAATACTACAACATTCTAGTGGGAACTAGCATGGGGAAAAAACTGTTTTCACTGGGGAATGAATACAGTGTTGCAACAAACAACTCAATTCCTGTATTTCAAGGCAAATTAGAGGGCTTATATTTCATCTTTCATTAGTCAATTCTGAATTCTGAATCCCAAAATTAAATATAAATTATTCTCTCCATTTACCTGACAGCGAAGCAGTAGGCCTGCTCAAGGCGCTGTGTTATTCAGTAAAGACATCTCCTGAATCTCCACGTAAAGTTCTCACAGAGCCACATATTTACAAGAACTGCGTGATCCCGACAACATGTAGGCCCTTCTCCGGCAAGTCTTCCTTGACCTCAGAGAGAAGGTCCCGTTTTACATACAGATCCACTTTGTCTTCCTGCTGGTCTCCCTGGAGCTGCCATTAAAATGCATGACTCAGCAGCTCAGCCTGTGGATACACTGAGTACAAGCTCCGTCCTTCCAGCTGTTAGTCTACAGACAACCTGGAGCTAGGGGGGGCCACTACCTCTATCCCAAAAAGGAGGACACTGCACCACGGCATTGCTTCGCGGACGGGGGCTTGTGATTGTGAGGGGGGGTGTATGGGGATATTAGGCTGGCTAATATCACCATGCTGACTCACTGACTCATACTGACTCACAGGTGAGTACTGACTCATACCGACTCACTGACTCACTAGTGAGTACTGACTCTTACCGACTCACTGGTGAGAACTGACTCAAGCTGACTCACATCAGCTGAGTGCCTGCTCTTTAATGAAGTGGTCTTGTCCTTTGTGTTGATGGCTGAGGTGCAGCGTTGACTCGTTGTGTTTGTATCCCCTGTTCGCAGTACATGACCTTTAAATCCATTGTTCCCTAGTAAGACACAGGGTCTCATGAGGTAAAAATGAAATAAATCAGTATGCGACAGATGGAGTGAGTCTTGCACTTGAAATAAGCAATAAGTTGATGGCCTTCATTGTGATCCATAACATTCTGCTCAATTACACTGTGCTGGCTGTGTTCAAGTGTCACATTCCCCAAGCTAAAACACATATCACTTGTATTATTTAACCACATAATGTCAGCTAGGAGGCCATTTTCTCATTTGCAGCAATGACCCGGTTAAACACATCAAAAAAAAGGCATCACCTAGCTAATGAAATATCACTGTGTTGTCTGTTCTACGTGGACCAGGAAGGACCGCTCCCTCCTTTATGTCCACAGACAGCCTGGTCATAGGCTACCTAGTCCTCACTCCAATGACATCTGTGAGACATCTGGTGAATTGCTTTTCCGATTGTTTTAGGGCTCACAACATACATCTTTCAAGCCTTTTTATCTAAACCAAGTGTGCACTATACTGTTCACTCTGCCTTGGATCCCTCTCTCTTTCTCTCTTTCTCTCTTTCTCTCTTTCTCTCTCTCCTCTCTCCTCTTTCTCTCTCTCTCTCTCTCTCTCTCTCTCTCTCTCTCTCTCTCTCTCTCTCTCTTTCTCTCTTTCTCTAGGTTATTTGCCTTTTTTTAAGAATAGCTCAGAGTGAAGAGGAAAGTTACGGTATTGATTATTGATGAATTTAACAATCTGCGCAAAATGCATGGGTAGGCAGCTAAACTGCAGTAGCCAGCTAAACTGCATTGATATTTTCTCATCCCAATTATCAAGTCTGGTAATGATCCAGTCACTCGAACGCTGTCTGTCCATCAAAGCAGACTGACCACTTCAGTGGCTATTATTAGCGTCTCTCCAAACAGTGCACACATGCCCCTTCATTTCTCAGAGTAATGTGGCTGCTTTTGCAGAAATGCCCAATGACTCAGGCATGGCATGCAGTCTTAAAATGTGAATCACCCCGAATCTCTGCACATCAGCCTGTCAGTCCATTTAACATCCTAAACTTACTGAGGGAAACAATCTGTTAAAAAGCGCATCCTACAAATTGTGTCCATTTATTTAGCAGTATTTTAGCACCTCTTACAACTTTTTGTGTTTTACTGCGTTGTTTTACTGCGTGTTCATCATTTCCTCTATTCCAAAGACACAAATATATTTTAGATAAGTGAGTACCCTGTTCTTTTTCCTGGGTCCATTTGCATCCACATTACTGTTTTGATGCACACGGTGCGTGTGAATAATTACGGTACTAACCGACATATCACCAGTTTTTTTTTTTTCCCGCTGGATGTTTGATATTCCTGGAGTTGGAACGCTGGAATGGAATAACACAGAATCATTAAAGGAAATGAAAGAAAGGAGCAAACACTCTTCCTTTCAACAAGAAACCATTTAAATGATTTAATTTATTTATTAATTTATTTATTTAGTTATGGCACAAAAGGTTTAGGGAGCACTCCTGACGTTAAATAAAGACTAAAAAAATATTGTAACTCTGCTTCATTGTGCTGAATGAAGCGTTTTTATTTTTTTATTATTATTTATGTTTTGCCTCAGTCTTCAGGCACCTGTCAGGTGGCTACAGTAAGCTAGTTTTTACACCGTCCCTGTCAGGTGGCTACAGTAAGCTAGCTTTTACACCGTCCCTGTCAGGTGGCTACAGTAAGCTAGCTTTTACACCGTCCCTGTCAGGTGGCTACAGTAAGCTAGCTTTTACACCGTCCCTGTCAGGTGGCTACAGTAAGCTAGCTTTTACACCGTCCCTGTCAGGTGGCTACAGTAAGCTAGCTTTTACACCGTCCCTGTCAGGTGGCTACAGTAAGCTAGCTTTTACACCGTCCCTGTCAGGTGGCTACAGTAAGCTAGCTTTTACACCGTCCCTGTCAGGTGGCTACAGTAAGCTAGCTTTTACACCGTCCCTGTCAGGTGGCTACAGTAAGCTAGCTTTTACACCGTCCCTGTCAGGTGGCTACAGTAAGCTAGCTTTTACACCGTCCCTGTCAGGTGGCTACAGTAAGCTAGCTTTTACACCGTCCCTATCAGGTGGCTACAGTAAGCTAGCTTTTACACCGTCCCTGTCAGGTGGCTACAGTAAGCTAGCTTTTACACCGTCCCTGTCAGGTGGCTACAGTAAGCTAGCTTTTACACCGTCCCTGTCAGGTGGCTACAGTAAGCTAGCTTTTACACCGTCCCTGTCAGGTGGCTACAGTAAGCTAGCTTTTACACCGTCCCTGTCAGGTGGCTACAGTAAGCTAGCTTTTACACCGTCCCTGTCAGGTGGCTACAGTAAGCTAGCTTTTACACCGTCCCTGTCAGGTGGCTACAGTAAGCTAGCTTTTACACCGTCCCTGTCAGGTGGCTACAGTAAGCTAGCTTTTACACCGTCCCTGTCAGGTGGCTACAGTAAGCTAGCTTTTACACCGTCTGCTGTTTCCCCTGCTGCTGAAGGGCCATTAAAAGTGCTTGTGGAACTGCATAGTGAGCGAATGGGGGGGGGGGGGGGGGGGGGGCTCCTAGTCACTGCAAACTACCAAATTAACAGTTTTTAAGATGTAATTTAGTGCCTTAAAGGCGATAAATGGTCCTAGCGCCTGACGCAGTTGACACCTGATTTCCTTATGTGTGAAATAAGACACTCGGTCGTAGTCCATGTATTGTAGTTCTCTCAGTTTGGCTCCCTTAAATAACACACGATGCCATTCGTGGGCTGTTATATGACTACTGACATATAGCACTGCCAAACTCTACCGTCCTGGCCAATCACATCTCGCATTTTACGCTATAGATTTGGACTGCCAGCGTCACGGTACGGAGTTCCGACACACATTAAATTGTGCATCTCTTTTCAATTTCATATTCAGTTTCCAAATTAGATTAGAACATGCAACAGTGTGTATTCAGTCCCCTTAGTTTACTTCTATTGCATCAGAGTACCGTATTTACATTGTTTTATTATTATCTTTTATTGTTTTGTGTGTTTTTCTTATTGCCTCTCCCATGGGGCTTCCTAGGGAAGCGGTGAGCTGACTCTGGTACAATACATCAACCCTGTCATCATTTGTTTTGAAGATTGTATATGCTCCCTGACAAATAAATAAATACATTATAAATCATAATGGTATTGTGTGAAGTCTGGTGCCCGTTTGTCCTGGAGCTGTTATTTGCGAAACACTTTATTGTTCATTTATTAAGAGACAAAGAGCAGAGAGGAATCCGGTGTGATGGAGTCTGTGTGATGACTGTGTGCCGGGCACGTGCCCGGCACACAGATACACCCACCAATCCCGCTGCAGTGCAGCTCCACCGCCACAAAGCCTGTCACCAGGGGCGTCACCAGAGATATATGTTTAGGGGGGCTAAGCCTGTACTAGGGGGGTCTGGGGGCATGCACCCCCAGGAGAACTTTTTTCAAAAAGGCAGCCACAAAATGGTTCTTCCCCATGGATTTTGGAGCAGCAATAAGCCTAAAATCAATAAATAATTTAGTTGTTGCAAAGAATATTTCTATAAATTGCTTACATATGTAGCAATAGGGTTGGGCTGATGTACGATACCATCGTCTATCAACTAAAATTTATCGGCATCGGCAACAGTTGACACATTGTAATGTCAAAGCCGATGTGTAGCCTATTCTAGTTTGACAGCTTATAGAAATTGCCTCAATGGCAGCAGAATTAATTTAGGCCTGGCCTGTAGATTAAATTTAACCAGTGATTATTGCAATTAAAAACCAGGTTACATAGCATACATCTAAATGTTCATGTACACACTTGTGATCACCCTTCATGAGCAGGGAATCATGTTGGGGGTGGGGGGGATTCCCTCAAAATTATACTCTCTCGTAAACGTCTCCCTATCATTAGAAAAAAAAACTTTGAACTTTTGTAGCTTTATCAAAGCATCCTAACTTTATGAGTCAAATAAGTTACCTACGCAGCTATCTAACTGTAAACTATTATATGTCTTATCCAGGCTATCGCAGTAGCTAACCGAGGACATAAAACCAGAGAGGCTAGCTACTCCACGTTGCAGATGCAGAAAGTGAGTTCCGTTTTAAAATGTATTTAGCAGCTATAGGCTATTAGTAACAGGCAAGCTTCACAAATTCAGTTTAGGCATTTTAGTTGAACAACTGTAGCCATCTCATATAAACCTAAAATGTGAACCAGTAACTGTTAAGCTATAGGCTATAGGAACTGGAAAGGCGATAGGAGCCAGGAGTTTCAGCAACTAACATTAATATGGTTCCCATAGGCTATAATGAAGACACTCCTGCCTTTTTCTACCAAACTAAGGGATTAACAGTCATATTTTCAACTCAGGTATACCCATAATACATGACTTTACTTAATACAAACAACGTTATAGTCAAGATTTTTTTTTACACATCGTAGACTCTGGCTGCTCAACATAGTGGAAAATGTAGGCTAATTCATAAGTAGTTTGAACTTACTTATTTTTTTCGACATGGTATGGATCCAGCCTAGCAGTAGCACTTGAGAACAGACCTATGGAGCAAAAGCTTTTGTAGCTAACGTTAACTGTTAATTTTAAATTCTGTTAAGTGGTTTATGTTGTTACCGAACTTATTGAGCTCAAGTAGGCTACTAGACTAGTGATTTGTTACAGCAGCATTGGAACGTTCATACTACAACCCATTCTCAGTCTGTAGCGGTCATTTGAATTGAGCGGTCACGCGGCTCTACCAGACTGTACTCTAACCAATGGCTGCACTAGATTAAGCCTCCCCAGGGTCCTAGCGCCAGACTTTTCTGTGTGCGTTATGATTCTGGAGTGTCAATGGCACATTTTGTGAAATCAATCTGAAAAAAATGTAATGATTAAAACTAGTGGCTTAAAAAGTATTTAGGGGGGCTACAGCAAATTTTAGGGGGGCTACAGCCCCCTAAAATAGGTCTGGCGACGCCACTGCCTGTCACTTTTAAGGACCCGGTGAAATATTCAGCGTTAATTCAACACTATAAGTGTTTATGTGAGTCCACAAGGGATAATGCCGTACTCTTCCTCTGTAAAATGTACTCTATCAGAGTTGATTTAACACTGAACATTGTGCTGTTTGACACTGAACATTGTGCTGTTTGACAGCGTCATTAGCCATTTTCTTTCTGCACCTAGCGATTCACCTGGCTGTATCCTCCCACTTCCTTTCATCCGGGGTAAAACAGTAAATCTGCTCGTGCTCAAATGTGCAGTGTTCAGAGTTCAAGTGAGAATGATATGCTGTGTAGAAGAGGTCAGAGTTCAAGTGAGAATGATATGCTGTGTAGAAGAGGTCAGAGTTCAAGCGTGAATGACATGTTGTGTAGAAGAGGTCAGAGTTCAAGTGGGAATAATATGCTTTGTAGACGAGGTCAGAGTTCAAGTGAGAATGATATGCTGTGTAGAAGAGGTCAGAGTTCAAGCGTGAATGACATGTTGTGTAGAAGAGGTCAGAGTTCAAGTGGGAATGATATGCTTTGTAGACAAGGTCAGAGTTCAAGCGGGAATGATATGCAGTGTAGAAGAGGGAATGTTCAAGTGGGAATGAGGCCGTTTTGCTAATCATAGGACCATGGGTTTTAGCTTACCATGCTAATCATAGGACCATGGATTTTAGCTTACCATGATAATCATAGGACCATGGGTTTTAGCTTACCATGCTATTCATGTGACCATGGGCTTTAGCTTACTATGCTAATCATGTGACCATGGGTTTTCGCTTACCATGCTAATCATTTGACCATGGGTTTTAGCTTACCATGCTAATCATTTGACCATGGGTTTTAGCTTACCATGCTAACATAAGACCATGGGGTTTAGCTTACCATGCTATTCATGTGACCATGGGTTTTTGCTTACCATGCTAATCACGTGACCATGGGTTTTAGCTTACCATGCTAATCACGTGACCATGGGTTTTAGCTTACCATGCATCCTGCTAATTGTGCATCCTGCTGTGCTATCCAAACTCTCAGGATTAAAAACCCACAGTAGGCTCGACCCTGTCTAGTGCTGGTGTTGATGACTTCAGACTTCAGTTGTTTCCATATGCTCCACTTTCATTGGTCCATGGCTGTTACCTGCACACGGTGCTTTAATTGCGTGTGTTGCAATGACATACATATTGTTTTGTCATGCTATGGTTTTGAACATGCATGCAACCTGATCGTTGATTTCTGGTCTAAGAAGCTCTAAGAAATGCTGAATATGTTGTCCGTTTCCAAAAGAGTTCTGTGCTTTCCACTCAAATGTCACGTAAAATGCACTTTTATAAAGTTGCTTTGGCTAAAAATATCTGCTAAATGACTAGATTGTAAATTCTAAAATGAGTGTATTATGTCAGCCCTGCTATTCTGAGCAGCTGGAAGAAGCATTAGTCACAGAATTAATTTATGCTCCTCTCGCACCAGAGGCCTTGCAACATAGACTAACCAAACAACATGGACAACATCATCGCTCTCTGTTTATGGCTAGTTATGGCTGTTGGGCTAACCTAACCTCTCCACGCAGTAAGTCATGAGGATGGAAACAGGTCAAGATGTTTTTTGTGATGAAATCAGACTATCAAAATATGCATGACATTGTTTGACATTGAGCATTTTTATTACGGGGTTGATGGTGTGTGGCATCATTTTTACACAGTGTATTAATTATTTAGCTTTCTCTCTGTATAAGATATGACCAGATCATAACACTGTGTGATATAAGTCAAATATGATGGAGTGGGGATTTTATTTGTTTCTGATAGAGAAAACAAAGTCTATTATGCAAGAAATGTTATATTAATGAGTCGCTTTTATTCATAAATAGAGTTCCTGTAGCTTGTGAACATGCAGGATGGCGGGGGTTTGATTGTTGTTGTATAACCTGTAGCTTATGAACATGCAGGATGGGGGGTTTGGTTGTTGCTGTATAACCTGTAGCTTATGAACCTGCAGGATTGAGGGTTTGATTGTTGCTGTATAACCTGTAGCTTATGAACATGCAGGATGGGGGGTTTGATTGTTGTTGTATAACCTGTAGCTTATGAACATGCAGGATGGGGGGTTTGATTGTTGTTGTATAACCTGTAGCTTATGAACATGCAGGGTGGCGGGTTTGATTGTTGTTGTATAACCTGTAGCTTATGAACATGTAGGATGGGGGGTTTGATTGTTGTTGTATAACATATAGCTTATGAACATGCAGGGTGGCGGGTTTGATTGTTGTTGTATAACCTGTAGCTTATGAACATGCAGGGTGGCGGGTTTGATTGTTGTTGTATAACGTGTAGCTTATGAACATGCAGGGTGGCGGGTTTGATTGTTGTTGTATAACCTGTAGCTTATGAACATGCAGGGTGGCGGGTTTGATTGTTGTTGTATAACCTGTAGCTTATTAACATGCAGGATGGGGGGTTTGATTGTTGTTGTATAACGTGTAGCTTATTAACATGCAGGATGGGGGGTTTGATTGTTGTTGTATAACGTGTAGCTTATGAACATGCAGGATGGCGGGTTTGATACATGTACAGCCACACAAACAGGGATTCAAGAGAGCAGGAATCAGGGTTGCATTAGAATATAGGTTTAGCTCATCCCCAAAGTAATAAGACAATACCCATGTGCGTGCGTGTGTGTGTGAGAGAGTGTGTGTGTGTGTGTGTGTGTGTGTGTGTGTCTCACTCAGGAAACAGGGCCTGCACACTGATCAGGGGACTCACTCAGGAAACAGGGCTGCACACTGAACAGGGGACTCACTCAGGAAACAGGGCTGCACACTGAACAGGGGACTCACTCAGGAAACAGGGCTGCACACTGAACAGGGGACTCACTCAGGAAACAGG
>CM056389.1:1506907-1518781 GCA_029718625.1 Synaphobranchus kaupii | reverse complement strand
ATAGCGGGAGTGGTGTAAGTGGCGGTAACGCTCTGGCCCCGCAGCGGACCGTAGCGCAGGGGTTGTGATCCTCTCTACATCATTCCCGCCGTTATCTCACGTTCCTCACAGGACCATCTGAGGCTCGGAGCCCTGCCCAAACCGGCCTCCCTCCCCCATCAGCCCCCCCTTTGAGGGGGAGTGCCATTGGGATCGGGCTGGGACAGATCCATGGTCATGTGACCCAGTGGCTTTTTCCCCTCGTCTGTGGTCTTATTGCGGATGGCGAATCGATGCTCGTGTCACAGGTTGATTTCCAGTCTTCTGGAATTTATCCATCCAGATGAGCCTCCATTACACCTCCATCCATCACAGCCCTGTGCCAGACCAAGTGGAAGTCGTTGACCTGCTCTAGTGCAGGGAATGAACTGGACGTCGGCAAAAGGGTTTATGCCTTTATTGAGTTTCTGTCTATCCAGTAATCACTAAAGATGAACATGATGCTATTTGACGGTGTCATTGATCAAAGCTTTCTCTGTATGACCTCTAACCTGTGTGACCTGTGTATTAAGGTACTCTCTCTGCCAGAGCTACGATTAGATTGTTGTGAGAACCCGTTGGTGTTCAGGCATCTGAAAAGCTTTTCTTATTTCTCTCTTAGACGGATCACAGAGAATAATTTCTGACACCAGAGTGGGCGGAAGTGACTTTGTTCCGATCTCCACGGCAACAGTTTTGATTTGTTCGCCAAAAGAAAAATGATAGTCTTGCTACTCAGATATATTTAGAACCTGAAGGCATTTGAGGACATTTTAAAATGGCAGGTGGAACACAGTTTACTCCTGAAGTCAGAATGATGCCCTTACTTCCAAGGCCAAATCTCAAAACAAAGTATTTGTGATTACGGCATTGTCATAGGCATTCTATACCTTCTATTACTTCATTTATTATAATTTTATTTGACAAACATCTTAGTTGAAGCACATGGATAACTTTGAATGTTAAGCTGAAGTATCTGGTTGGTCCGTAGGCCGTCATTGTAATTAAGATTTTGATTTTAATTGGCCTGGCCTAACCTAAAATAAAGGTTCACCAATAATAATACAAATAAAAAAATAGTCTGTGATGTCATTGGCAGTGTGACTCTACAAAGTTATGATGTCACAATGGAATTGTGAGTCGCAGTCTTCCAGAATTTTGCCTTCCCCTGATGGACCGTGTTAGAACTCGCTGGCTGGCTGTAAGTGGCCTTAAAAGCAGTGCACAACTAGAGATGTGTGTGTTTCCCACATTTTTTCATGGCAGGGCACTAAGTTGAAATGAGATTTTGTCACGGCGGTAATCAGAGCGGCACTCCTGCTTTAAGATTTACTTCAGTTTCCTTCTGCAGTCCTCCTCATCAAACATCCCTTCACTTTCCTTCTGCAGTCCTCCTCGTCAAACATCCCTTCACTTTCCTTCTGCAGTCCTCCTCGTCAAACATCCCTTCACTTTCCTTCTGCAGTCCTCCTCGTCAAACATCCCTTCACTTTCCTTCTGCAGTCCTCCTCGTCAAACATCTCTTCACTTTCCTTCTGCAGTCCTCCTCGTCAAACATCCCTTCACTTTCCTTCTGCAGTCCCTCCTCGTCAAACATCCCTTCACTTTCCTTCTGCAGTCCTCCTCGTCAAACATCCCTTCACTTTCCTTCTGCAGTCCTCCTCGTCAAACATCCCTTCACTTTCCTTCTGCAGTCCTCCTCGTCAAACATCTCTTCACTTTCCTTCTGCAGTCCTCCTCGTCAAACATCCCTTCACTTTCCTTCTGCAGTCCTCCTCGTCAAACATCCCTTCACTTTCCTTCTGCAGTCCTCCTCGTCAAACATCCCTTCACTTTCCTTCTGCAGTCCTCCTCGTCAAACATCCCTTCACTTTCCTTCTGCAGTCCTCCTCGTCAAACATCCCTTCACTTTCCTTCTGCAGTCCTCCTCGTCAAACATCCCTTCACTTTCCTTCTGCAGTCCTCCTCGTCAAACATCCCTTCACTTTCCTTCTGCAGTCCTCCTCGTCAAACATCCCTTAACTTTCCTTCTGCAGTCCTCCTCGTCAAACATCCCTTCACTTTCCTTCTGCAGTCCTCCTCGTCAAACATCCCTTCACTTTCCTTCTGCAGTCCTCCTCGTCAAACATCCCTTAACTTTCCTTCTGCAGTCCTCCTCGTCAAACATCCCTTCACTTTCCTTCTGCAGTCCTCCTCGTCAAACATCCCTTCACTTTCCTTCTGCAGTCCTCCTCGTCAAACATCCCTTCACTTTCCTTCTGCAGTCCTCCTCGTCAAACATCCCAGGATAAAGATGACAACGAAGGTAAAAAATTATCTGCAGCCAGAAACCATGAAAGCAGCATCAGTTATATGTTTAGATTACATATCTCTGTCCTGAAATAAAACCCCATTATAACAGGGGTCTGAGGTGATTTAGTGTAGATTATATATCTCTGTCTCAATCACACTCTTCATCAGAGCTCTGGGAAAACTTTAGGAGGTAGTGCGCTCTCGTCACAAGATACAGTGGCAGGGATGGGGAAATGGAGCACAATAGCTGATTGAGTCTTTTGCAGAGAGGTGTAGTTAAAAATAACCCCGGTCTTTAGTCGTTCGCACGGAATGCCACTCGTTTGTTCGTTGGGGCGTGTTCGCCGTGCGAAACACCGAAATGAGCTGCAGGGCTTTTTCTGAAGAGCATCATTATGCACCTATCCAGGCTAAATTTAGCCCCGCTGTTCGACGCCAGCACCTCGCAAACGTTCACGAGCCTGTCGCTGAATCGAGGGTAAAAATAACCAGGGCCTTAACGCTACGGCGCACACAGAACTGCATGCTTAAGTGGCGTTTATTCAACGGTAAGCAGTGAACATAAGAACATAGCATAAGCAATGAGAATATGTCCCGCAGCTGAGAGCACAAGTCCTTCTGAACACCTGTTACATCCGCACAGATCCTACAGTCATCCTGCCCACAGTTATACAGGAGCAATTATTACCTTTTTGTTTTTAATAATATGAATAATAATAACAATAATTATAATTATAATAATACTGTTTTTAAATATAGCCAGTATAATCCCAATAACAAAAGCAATATGAATAATAATAATAATAATAATAATAATATTAATAATAATAATAATAATATTCATAATAATACAGCAGAATTGCTCATTATGTTTGTTTTTCATGTGTTATTATTGCAGCACTGTAGATGACCTGACATCTGCACATCTGCACAGCGTACACTGTACTGTACTGTACAGGAAGGGTGCTGGGTGTAAGAATAAAGCAGTAACCGTGGAAACGGCATCAGTGTTGCTGGTTATTTATAAAATGCCCCCACTCTGCGGTACAGGGGAAAGCAGAACCCCCGCCACCCCCCCGGGCTCAGGTCAGGTGTGCTGAGAACACACACCCCCCCCCCCCCCCCCTCCCCTTGTCACAGAGGCCTACTTCAGGAGCGGGAGATTAGTCCGTTTTGGGAGCGTGGCCCCTGACGGGAGCCTGGGAGCCTCATCACTCAACACCCCCGGAGCGACGGGGGTGGGGGTGTTCTTTCCGGTAATGGCGCTGGGGGGCGAGGCACAGGCACAATGTCAGCTCGTTCGGAGCTGGCCTACTGATGCCTCTAAAATAGGCCAGAGTTTCTGCTCCTCAAGAGACTGGCTGTTCAGCTCTACAGAGTACATGCAGTGTCATAAAAGCATAGTATTTTTAATAATGGACATGTATTTATTATAATATATTATAATATGGATATGTGTATATTTTCCTGTTCTTGGTCTTTTTCATGTGTCCACACATACACACGCACACACACACACATACTTTATATATATATATATATATATATATATATATATGCATATACAGTACCAGTCAAAAGTTTGGACACACCTACTCATAGAAGGGGTTTTCCTTATTTTTACTATTTTGTTTACAGTAAAATAATTGTAAAAAACATAAAAACTATGAAATACCATAAATGTAATTATGCAGTGACCAAAAAAGTGTTAAACAGATCAAAATGTATCTCATATTTTTGATTCTTCAAAGTAGCCACCCTTTGCCTTGATACCAGCTTTGCACTCTTGGCATTCTCTCAACCAGCTTCATGAGGTAGCCACCTGGGATGCTTTTCCAACAGTCTTGAAGGAATTCCCACACTTGGCTGCTTTGTCTTCACTTTCCGGTCCAACTCATCCCAAACCATCTCTATTGGGTTTAGGTTGGGTGTTAGATTAGGTCATCTGATGCAGCACTCCATCACTCTCCTTCTTTGACCAATAGCTCTTACACAGCCTGGAGGTGTGTTTTGGGTCATTGTCCTGTTGAAAACCAAATGAGGGCTCAACTAAAGTGCGAACCAGATGGGATGAGATGTTAAACTGAGGTCCTGCCTCACTGTGGTCATTAAAGATCCCATGCCACTTATCGTAAAGAGTAGAGGTTTCCCCGGTGTCCTGGCTAAACTCCCAACCTGGCTCTTTCAACCTCCCACCTAATCGTCCCCCTGTTTAATTGGCTAAAAATAGTTCTCTCCCTCTCCACCTCAGCTGATGTGTGGTGAGCATTCTGGCGCAAAATGGCTGCCGTTGCATCACCCAGGCGGGTGCTACACATTGGTGGTGGTTGAGGCGAGTTTCCCCCTCATCACTGTGAAGCACTTTGAATGTGAGTAAGGCTCTATATAAATGCCAGGCATCATTATTATTATGGCGTGTCACTGCAGAATGATGTGGTAGGCATGCTGGTTAAGTGTGCCTTTAATTCTAGATAAATTGTCCAACAGTGACACCCCCCCCCCCCCCCCCCCCCCCCCCACCCCCCACTGCTTCACAGTGGGAACATTGAAGTTATAAATTAGAACTATTTGTTGGTTTTAATTTGTTTCAAAAACAATTATTATCTTTTAGTAAAATGTTTTTGGAAAATAAATTCATACATAGGCATCAACTTCACTATTTATATTTGTTGAAGAAGAAAAAAAATCAAGCTTTTAAGCATAAGCATTTAGATCAAAATGTCTCTGAGATAATGAGAAAGATGCATTCAATCAACCGTGTCCAAACTTTTGACTGGTACTGTATAATAAAAAGTCCATGTTTTATCTGAGAAACAGCTGTTATTTTGAGTAATCTCAGCCCGCCCTCTCTGGAGGAAGCTTAGCGCATTAGCACGTTAGCACATTTCACCCTGTTTTGTGAAAAGAGAGAACAATTCTGCTCTTCCTTTCTCTACTTTCTTTTCTTTTCTCTTCTTCAGGCGTTAACTTTGTTGTTGGAAATTTTGAGAAACAGGTGGGTAGCACCTGCCCCCCCCCGCCCACAATCTAACCCTCGATCTGAAAACGGCGGAGGTTTTATTTAGTTTGCTTACCCTCTCTGGCTGACCTTTGCTCTATCTGGCCGGGGCCATTTCATGTTCCAAATTAATCTCTTCTTCCCACTCGCACCGTAAAAATCCTGAACCGGGCTGGAGAGCGGCAAGGGGTCAGCCAATATGGGCCAGTCAAAAGCAGGCCAGCACGGGGGCTCTACTAACGACTCCCCAAATACACTCAGCTGTCCGTCTCATCAGCGGGGTTAGGGGTGGAAGGTCAAACAGGAGCGGAATTGAAAGTCGTGTTTTTCACTCGATTCTGTAACGATCCTGCTGAAGAGCGTGGTTCCTACCTGGGGTGAGAACAGATACAGGTGAACTTATGATCAGGTACAGGTGAACTGATGAACAGGTACAGGTGAACTTATGATCAGGTACGGGTGAACTTATGAACAGGTACAGGTGAACTGATGAACAGGTACAGGTGAACTTATGATCAGGTACAGGTGAACTGATGAACAGGTACAGGTGAACTTATGATCAGGTACAGATTAACTGATGAACAGGTACAGGTGAACTTATGATCAGGTACAGGTGAACTGATGAACAGGTACAGGTGAACTTATGATCAGGTACAGATGAACTGATGAACAGGTACAGGTGTGATGATGATCAGGTACAGGTGAACTGATTAACAGGTACAGGTGAACTTATGATCAGGTACAGGTGAACTGATGAACAGGTACAGGTGAACTTATGATCAGGTACAGGTGAACTGATGAACAGGTACAGGTGAACTTATGATCAGGTACAGGTGAACTGATGAACAGGTACAGGTGAACTTATGATCAGGTACAGATGAACTGATGAACAGGTACAGGTGAACTTATGATCAGGTACAGGTGAACTGATGAACAGGTACAGGTGAACTTATGATCAGGTACAGATGAACTGATGAACAGGTACAGGTGTGATGATGATCAGGTACAGGTGAACTGATGAACAGGTACAGGTGAACTTATGATCAGGTACAGGTGAACTGATGAACAGGTACAGGTGTGATGATGAACAGATACAGGTGAACTGATGATTGAATCTCTGCTCGCGATCAAACATCTAAACGGGTCACATTAAGCAGATAAGCTTATCATATGAAGCAGCTTGCATGTTTGTGTAATAATACTTTAGCTGCTGGGTACTGCAGCACGTCTCCTTGAGCAGCGAGCTGAACCGTACGATAACTGTGCACCATGCTGCGTTTGAACCTGAAGCATTCTGTGAAACAAACAACCCCTCTATGCAAACATGTTTCCCCACCTCCCGCTTCTGCCCCTGTTACCGCCCCGCAGGGCAAAGAAACGGCTGGTGGTTTGGGGGTTTTTTGCAGAAAAACCAAAATCATGATAACACCACAACGGTTGCTCGACGATAGTTTTTTATTTTTATTTTTATTTTTTTTAAAGCGTGTAAAAATAACAAAAAATGGCGATTGCTTTGCACTGCAGCCCCAGGCAGCAGTGACTGCATTGACAGCAGTTGTGGCACAATAGCCGTTGGTGCTGAATCAGCAGCTCTGTGGCCACTGTAAGGGATATCATACGTGCCAGAGGACAGATCAGACACGCTCCCACGCCACCTCTCCTCCCCCGCTCGCCACGACGCACGCCACGCCACTCGCTTTCCCTATTGTAGCGAGACGCTTTTGTCAGCTGGTCTTCGCCGAGGGGAAAGAGCAGCGGTGCCGAACGGCAGACGTGTTTCTGCCCCGAAGGGACTGCGTGGTCAGCTGACGTCTCCATTCGCTCCGGTGCGACGCACAGTTTTTTTTTTTTTCGCTTGAGAAAACAGGCTTAAGGAAATGCAGCCTCTCGTCTTTGTTCTGTACAAACAGTTATACAGCGTTTCCCCCCCAGGGTTCTGTTTGTAGGCGGGGTGGTGAGATGACAAGACGAGATGGGTATCTGCGATCGCTGGGACCCCTCCCTAGTTGCTCTTGGTCGAAACTCCGCCCTCGCTAGTGGTTGCCAGATTCTTACACAACCTGTCTTTGTGCGCATGGGTGGTGTGACAGGAACCTGGCTATTGTAGCATCCAAAATGTCAAACCATGAGTCTTCTGTCAGACAAGTAATAATATATTTATATAGCAACTTTGCAATATATTAGCAATACATTGGCTACACAGGCTGCTAGTTCCCAGTGACTTGTGTTGAAAAGACAGTAAAAGGCCATCTAGGTGTTCAGGTAAAATACCAACGCTATGTCTGGGTAAAACCTGCCATGGTCACAGTTCATCTTTCCTGTGATGCTAAGCTATAATAGTAATAATAATAATAATAATAATAATAATAATAATAATAATAATAATAATAATAATGACGCATTGTGCAAGGCGTAAAATCACTGAGTAATTAATTCGCTCACATGGGGAAACCACAATTTAATTAATTTTTTACAAAGGTTTGTATTTCTTATTTAATGTGTTAATGAGGAGCGAGTGGCCAAGGGCTGGGGTCATTTGGGAGCCTCTGTTCTGGACGGGAGCAGTTTGAGCGATGACCCGGGCTTCCGATGACCCGGGCTTCGCTCTGCGTTTCTTCATGATCATAAAACAGGCAGTGAGCAGACACTTCCAGAGCCAGAGGCTGCGGAGTTCTGTCACTACATCAACTCCCACCATCGCTCATTTAGAGGTGAGATTCCCACAGGAATCCACGCCTACGTCAAAGTGTGGCATCCGGAGATTCCCGCCAAATGGCCCAGCATGTATTTATCGGCCCCATCTATGGTACCGCGGACAAAAAGAATCCTTTGTCACGTATGAATCTATAAGTGACCAGTTTCTTAGCATCTGTTAAACTGCTATATGCCGTGTTCAAAATGGTTTACTGTCGAGGGAGTTTCTGCTCATTTGATTAAGAGCAGTGGGGGGTGCAGCTTTGGGGAAATGTTTCTGGTGGACGATTAAGGACCACCCCCTTTTGTTTGTTTCTTCATACATTACAGGCACATACACACACGAACACACACTATCTCTCTCTCTCTCTCTCTCTCTCTCTCTCTCTCTCTCTCTCTAACGTATACACGCACACTCTCTCTCTCACACATACACGCGCACACACACACACACACACACACACACACACACACACACACACACACACACACTATCTCTCTCTCTCTCTCTCTAACGCATACACGCACACTCTCTCTCTCACACATACACGCGCATACACACACACACACACACACACACACACACACACACACACACACACACACACACACACAGGAAATTAGAATGAATCCTTCCCTCCCTGGCACTGGCACAGTACAGTTTTGATACCAGACTGAGTTTCAGGAAGACCCTTCATGTGCAGCCAATCACGAGCACCTGACCGACCAGCAGGGGGTCACCGGTGTGAACCCCAATCAGCTGAAACCCTCCCGTGGGGCCCATCCACACACTGGAACAGCGCCTTAACAGATACCAGACCATGGGGCCCATCCACACACTGGAACAGCGCCTTAACAGATACCAGACCGTGGGGCCCATCCACACACTGGAACAGAGCCTTAACAGATACTAGACCGTGGGGCCCATCCACACACTGGACCACAGCCTTAACAGATACCTGACCATAGAGCCCATCCACACACTGGAACACAGCCTTAACTGACCACACACTGGAACAGAGCCTTAACAGATACCTGACCATAGAGCCCATCCACACACTGGAACACAGCCTTAACTGATACTAGACCGTGAGGCCCATCCATACACTAGAACAGAGCCTTAACAGATACTAGACCGTGGGGCCCATCCACACACTGGAACAGAGCCTTAACAGATACTAGACCGTGGGGCCCATCCACACACTGGAACACAGCCTTAACAGATACTAGACCGTGGGGCCCATCCACACACTGGAACAGAGCCTTAGCAGATACCTGACCATAGAGCCCATCCATACACTAGAACAGAGACGTAACAGATACCAGACTATAGAGCCCATCCATACACTAGAACAGAGCCTTAACAGATACTAGACCGTGGGGCCCATCCATACACTAGAACAGAGCCTTAACAGATACTAGACCGTGGGGCCCATCCACACACTGGAACAGAGCCTTAACAGATACTAGACCGTGGGGCCCATCCACACACTGGAACACAGCCTTAACAGATACTAGACCGCGGGGCCCATCCACACACTGGAACAGAGCCTTAGCAGATACCTGACCATAGAGCCCATCCATACACTAGAACAGAGCCTTAACAGATACCAGACCATAGAGCCCATCCATACACTAGAACAGAGCCTTAACACTAGAACCACCAAGTGCCACACCAATTGGCGTTGTGATTTTACATTTATAATTATTGAATCTGTATTTATGCCATGTTTCTGTCCTGCCATGACTTTTCTTAAATAGCTATATGTCTACGTTGTTATAAAATTAAACTTAGAAAACTAATTTAGATGAGTTTTTCTTGATTTTTTCTACCTCAAAGACCCCCTTTAACCGCCATGTTCAACACTTTTGAGTGTTGGTACCCAAGTGTGAATCTGCTTCTCTCCTCCAGGAGCCCTTTTGAGCGTTGGTACCCAAGTGTGAATCGCTGCTTCTCTCCTCCAGGAGCCGAATTGACTGCATTTGCATAATGACCGCATTAGCGTCCTGAGACAGTAATCATGAATCTAAACGGTTACTTTATATACCCAAAATAAAACTTCTTAAATTGAATAAAATGTGGAACTACTTTTAGGCTCCAGGCAGTTTTATAGTAATATTTATGCTACTTATGCAACAGTATTTATGCTATGATTCCGTTTTTCAACATAGCAATACTGAAAATGCCTATGTTGTTATAATTATAAAAGTAGGCTACACTTATACTTATTATACAGGAGTTGTTCACAGAAACCTCCAAAAAAGTGTGTTGACTAAATAATATTATCGATAGATATACAGCATATTAATTTTGACCATGTTTGTAAAAAATGTTTGAATTGATTACAGTTGCCATTTTATTTTTGAAGAATAAATCATTTTATATACAATGGCAATATAGCCTATATGTCGTTTACAACACCAGAAAACAGGATTACTGAGTTAGCTGGATAACTGCACAGAGTAATACCTGGAACCCTCCCAAATCTGGAACATGGACTGAAGTAAAAAGAGCAGTTCCGGGTTTTACTCAGTGCAGTTATCCAGCTAAATCAATCCTGCTTCTCTTACTCATTGCAGTTATCCAGCTAACTCAGTAATCCTGCTTCTCTTCCTCAGTGCAGTTATCCAGCTAACTCAGTAATCCTGCTTTTTGGAGAATGCCCAGATGTAGCCTAATTGTGATAACGTATGAAACTATATTATTTTATTTTCAGAAGGAAGCCGTCTAATTTATCAAAAGAGCTGCGTACTCTTTTAGGTTTTATTCCAATGAGGTACGGGATTGTATTTAAACTGCTGCAGCGTGAATTTGGAAATATTTATTTTCTGAAAATAGATAGCATGTGGAAACAATCTATTCCAAACTGCTAAAATAAAAATAAAAAGTTGCTTTAGCAACACTTCATTTGCGGAATCACATGGGAAAATGAACAAAATTCTCAGTGCATTTTCTTTAGAATGTGCACTTTCTCCCTGTCCTGTAAGCATTAACCGCTTAGAGCTGTCCCGTTAACCGCTTAGAGCTGTCCCGTTAACCGCTTAGAGCTGTCCCGTTAACCGCTTAGAGCTGTCCCATTAACCGCTTAGAGCTGTCCCGTTAACCGCTTAGAGCTGTCCCGTTAACCGCTTAGAGCTGTCCCGTTAACCGCTTAGAGCTGTCCCGTTAACCGCTTAGAGCTGTCCCGTTAACCGCTTAGAAACAGCGCAGCGTGCACTGGCCTGCTCTCAAAACAATCTGCCCCTGCTCAGAGTAATCTGCCCCTGCTCAGAGTAATCTGCCCCTGCTCAGAGTAATCTGCCCCTGCTCAGAGAGTTGCACACCAAACAGAAGGTCAAATATATGGGTGTTTTTTTCCCCTCTCCTTTAAAAAAAAAATAAAATTGTGAACCCAGGGCTTCAGAATTCAGATTCTGTTGCCCTGGGTTACCATCTGGTCTTCTTTCCTGCTGCCTACAAACAAAAAGTATATTTATATATTTTTTTTTTCCAATGTAGTAGATTAATTAGTCACAATCCTTCTCTGCTCTGTCTTCAGTTCATTTTTGTGAGTAATGGAAGCAGGCCTGCTGTCACATTTGCTCAGTTTGTTTTCTCATTATGTCGTGAATAAAAATGCTTGTAAGACATCATCGGCATGGCAGCGTAGCACGATGTAGCGTAATGGTTACAAGGTAACCTGCACTGCTTCAGTATATATCCAGTACACTGCCATTGCACCCTCGAGCTAAAGGTACTTAACCTGCACTGCTTCAGTATATATCCAGTACACTGCCATTGCACCCTCGAGCTAAAGGTACTTAACCTGCACTGCTTCAGTATATATCCAGTACACTGCCATTGCACCCTCGAGCTAAAGGTACTTAACTTG